>CM053791.1:523077950-523482950 GCA_028749045.1 Cupressus sempervirens
TGAGCAATAAGGACAAACTCCCTTAAATAAGGAAAAATGGGGGACTTTATGGTTCTAGACCTTAAAAATTCCAAAAAAGGCTTGGATCCACTTAGTTTCAATAAGCCAAATCAACCACTGGTGGCACTTCCAACAACCCACAATCCAATTTGCAAGAATAGACCTAGAATCCTATTAGGTCTCCAAACACTGATTTTTGCCAATAACTTTAAAACTCTCCAAAAGACTTGAGGAAAAAATTATAGTTTCAAGTACCCTTTTCCATGTTGTCATAGGCTCCCAAGTTGCAGAGACCAATTCTACTCTAGCATATCATAAACAGAACCAAGTTCAAAGGCTTAATTTGCTAGTTTAGGCTTGGTTTTCAAGGCAAGTGGTTAAGAATGGGTGCATAGGATCAAAAATCCACTTCTAGGATGTTCCAATAGCTTGAAAAAGGGCACTTTTTTTATCATCAAGTCTTCAAACTTTCTCCATCACTTTGATTAGTCTAATTTCTTTAAAACTGGGTTAAATACATGAGGATATTTGACCTAGGGCTCACTCCCAAAATTCATAAACTTGAACTCCAACTCCACAACTACAAAAATATTGTAAAGGACATCCTTAAGTTGCTCCATTTCAGTGGAGAAGAAATTCCACCTGTGGATTAACAAGTTAGGGCTATTTAAGTGCCCAAACCCTGAAATTAAGGGTTTCTCAGACCAGTATGTTATCAAATTCAATAACTTTTGAAAGAGAAAAGGTGAAGGCTTCAAACTAGTGCAAAAATCTCTTAGACAAATAGCATCAACTATTTAATTCATAAAATTCATCCTACAGGCCCTAGTTTCTATACTATACTTGCAAAAACCAAAAGAATGCACTGAAAACAACAGTTAACAATTGGATCTTCTCCTTATTATCAATCTTCACATGTCCTAAGCCCATATAGGCTATTTCCAACCGCTTTACCCAACCACCAAATAGTTTGGACCGTTGGGTTTCCTAATTCAAAAATTTGCTAAGCAAAATGCAAAATTTGCTAACTTTTGAGAAATTTTGTGCTATGACAAGAAATGTTGCAAGAATTGTTGCAATTGTACTTTATTAACTCCTAGAAACACCTAGAAAACTTGAAATGACTAAGAATCCACCCATTAGGACCAATTGATGCCCAATTTTTATAGTCACACCAAGTGGTCTTATGTCCTTTACATGATGGATGGTTCCTAGGGAGATCATTAGATCTATCCGTAGACCTTATTACAAACACATAAAAGAATTGAAATTAGGTGCTTTGCACAATACTCTCTCTCTCACACACATACTCCCATCTTCTACTCTCTCTCTCATCCCCTACTCTCTCACACACACTCCCATCCCCTACTCTCTCTCCCACTCTCCCACCCCTACTCTCTCTCCCCCTCTCTCCCTCTCTCCCACCCCCTACTCTCTCTCTCTCTCTCTCTCTCTCTCTCTCTCTCTCTCTCTCTCTCTCCCTACACACTCCCATCCCCTTCTCTCTTTCACTCCCATACCCTACTCTCTCTCTCTTTTTCTCTCTTTCTCCCACCCTCTACTCTCTCCCTTCTCTCTCTTTCTCCCACCCTCTACTCTTTCTCTATCTCTCTCTCCCTTCTCTCTCTCACTATCTCTCTCTCCCATCCCCTACTCTCACACATACACACACTCCCATCCCCTACTCTCTCTCTCCCACTCTCCCACCCCCTCCTCTCTCTCTTCCATCCGTTACTCTCTCTCTCCCACTCTCCCACCCCCTACTCTCTCACTCTCTCTCCCATCCCCTTCTCTCTCTCATACACACACACTCCCATCCCCTACTCTCTCTCTCTCTCTCTCTCTCTCTCTCTCTCTCTCTATATATATATATATATATATATATATATATATATTCATGTATCTATCTTGATCTTCATCTTCGTATTTCTCTAGCTAAATCTCTCTCCCACTCCTCTCTTTTACTATATATTTCTCACATACATCTCTCTCTCATCCCATCCCATACTCTCCTTATCTCTCACTCTCTCCCTCTCCCATACCCTACTCTTCCTTTCTCTCACTCTCTCTCTCTCCCATCCCCTACTCTCTCTCTCCCCCTCTCTCCCACTCTCCCACCCCTACTCTCTCTCTCTCTCTCTCTCTCTCTCTCTCTCCCTCCCTCCCTCCTCCCTCTCCCCCCTCTCTCCCACTCTCCCATATCCTACTCTCTCTCTCACTCTCATCCCTCACACACACACACTCCCATCCCCTTCTCTATCTCTCTCTTTCTCAGCCCCTTCTCTCTCTCTCTTTCACTCTCTCCCATCCCCTACTCTCTCTCACACACACACTCCCATACCTCTCTCTCACCCACCCCATACTCTCTCTCCCACCCCCTACTCTCTCTCCCATCCCCTACTCTCTCTCTCTCACACACACTCTCATCCCTTTCTCTCTCCCCACTCTCTCTCTCCCCCATCCCCTACTCCCTCTCCCCCATCCCTTACTCTCTATCTCCCCCATCCCTTAATCTCTCTCTCTTGCTCTTTCTCTATATATATTAATTTTCATGCATCTATCTTGATCTTCATCTCCATATTTATCTAGCTAAATCTCTCTCCCACTCCTCTCTTTTAGTATATTTCTCACACACATCTCTCTCTCTCATTTCATCCCCTACTCTCCCTATCTCTCACTCTCTCCCTTTCCCATTCCTTACTCTCCCTTTCTCTCACTCTCTCCCTCTCTCACCCCCTACTCTCTCTCTCTCTCTCTCTCTCCCTCTCTCCCTCTCTCTCTCCCTCTCTCCCTCTCTCCCTATCCCTCCTTCTCTGATCTCCTATTCTCTCTCTCTATTTCTCCCTCCCTCTCTCTCTATCCCACCTCCTAATCTCCCCCAATCCTCTAATCTCTATCATCCTCTTCCCTGTCTCCCTCTCTCCTTCTCTCTCTATTGAAATATAGGCTTCAAGAGTGTGTGTGCCCACAGTAAAGCATGTATGCGCTATGCAAGCTTGAATTTAAAAATGCTTTAAATAGTGTGCACATGCTATTTAAACCTTTGGATTATACCAAGCCTAAGGATTATTTTTCCTTGAGGATCCAACCAAAAGGATTGGAGTCTCTAAACTAGTCTAAGATGTGGTTTGTTGCAAACATACAAAAAATGATTTATTTTTCTTGTGTGCTTTCCTTCAAGTTTCCTTGTAGTTGCGCATCGATAAAATTAGGTTGCATGACATTGTAGATCCATGTGTTAGTTATATAACCATATAATTTATTTTTAATTTGAGCTATTTCAAGCCTTTCAACTATAATTTATTTTGAATGTATGTCCATTTTTTTTCAAAACCCAACGTGTACTAATTGAGATGTAGATTTTAACTTGTTCATCAAATTTCACAACAACTTAGTTTTTTTTAGAAACTAGACTCCATTCTACACACTTTGAAAAAAAATTTGATTTTAGATTTTTTTCAATCATTTCTAGGGGAGCATACAAATCTTTCTTATCTTTGGGATGTGTCCAATTAAAAAATTCATTAAAAAAAATACACATTATAAAATTACCCAAAAAATTTGGGATAAACTACATAGTGTTAGGTAATTTTTTACCAGAGAGATTAAAAAATTTCAAAAAAAAAAGTCAAAATTTTAGGGGGGCCACACTTTGCACTGTGTTATGTTTTTTTCTAAAAAAATAGTACCACTTTCTATGGCCCCATTTTTGAGGACCTAAAACTAAACCATTTTTTAAAAAGATAGTAGTTTAGAAACTAGATTCAAAGGACTATTACTTTTGTTTTAGTCATATCTTAAAATTTTGAGCATAACTATCTTCAAATTCTTGTTGAAGTTCAAAAATTATTGATTTAAAAAAAAAAGGTGGCCACTTATACCCCCATTTTGGCACCACAACTTGGTGCACTTACCCATCAGTTCAATGGCTTCTAATTATGGTGTAAATATGGAACACCATAAAAGTTGTGACCAACATTTCCTATGATCAATGGCTTGCAACAAATGTATTTTTGGTGTTGTAGGGTTGATGGATTTCATGAATGTGCCAAAATGTTGATTTGGTGTTAGCCCATGCTTGTGTAAGACCTCAAACACACAAACTAATCTTGGTGTTTCCCTAATAGGAAAAGGGTTATTAATACAGTTATTAATTTTGTTAAAAAATAGTGTAACAACTAATTATTAGAGTAAGAAATAACAAACATTTGATATTATAGGGAAATAATAGGTCTAGATACATTAGTTGGATCAATTATGCATAATCAACAACTATAGTATGTGACAAAGGAGTAGGGTGCAAGTGTTGTAAGGCTCAGGGGGCTGAATTTTTATTTTTATGACGTCTTCTTTGCATTATAATTGCACTTATTTTTTGGGACCATATGCATACAAGTACATAGATAGAAATTGAATGAGGATTGATTACTTTTTTTGGACCATAATTGGATTATAATTATTTAAATTTTTATATATACATACATTTGAATGCTTATTTTGAAAATATGCATTTCACTATCAAGATGCATGTGTAAATAACAACACATTATCTCATGAGAAAGGTTTTAGAAAATAGTTTCATAGGAAGGGTCATTTTTGAAGTGGACCTCAACAAGTGTGATCCTTGGGACCTCCCTATTATGTTCAATTCCCTCTTTTGTTGTTATTTGTGTGTATAATTTGACACACCCACTTGATCTCAAATGGTGATTTTTGCACACTAAATACTGAGTGTATATTAATGCACCCACATATCATTATACACAAATTATGCCTACATAATCTCACACATCCATATTTTCTCATAATATCATATAAATTGTGCATGTATATACTACCTCCTCCAATATAACTCACGTTTTATATACAAATTGTGTCATGTGTCTTGTGCCTTCATGTGATATTAAATTAAAGATATTTGGGCCCACCATACATCAAAGGTGGAACATCATATGGGAAACTTGGTGCATGAGTTGTAAGTATTAGTAAATGAAATATCATATAAAAATATTTATAAATTGAAAACAAATTTGTTTTAAATGAAACAATGCAAGAAAATCCGCAATGTTGGCAAGAACGCAGGGCTCTCAGTTCAACATACTGCTCACATATGAGGTCAAGAAAATTGCCTACAAGGAAGGCTATTCATATTTGGTTGAAAGGCCTTGTGAAAAGAGTGAGAAAGGTTCTACTAGATCTATCAGATAGGTAAAAAATCTAAATCAAGATTATTTTGAATTGAAGGAAAAAAAACAAAAAATCAATGTCCTTTATTTGACAATGCTTGAATATTTTATGTGCTCATGAATATTTGTGAATGACATGTGCTAATGAATAGTGATGAATGTTGTATATTGTTGATGAATATTAATGAATATTATTTATGTGATTTGAAAATGAACTTTCTTAGCTTGAAACTTGATTTTATTTGAAAATGAAATTGCCTGCGATGGAAAAAAATTGTCCAAAAATACCATGAATTATGCCCTAAGACCATTGTAACCCTTGTCACATTTGAGAAGAACAATTTTTGGCACCAATATTTTTAGGATGAATTCATGTCAGCACTAAGTTTCATCACAAATGCAACCCCCTATCCCAACTGTACAACATTCTCATTCCCATGGAATTCATATATCCATTTAGTATATATATGTTTTGAGTATTCAAAAGGCAATCCAAATAATCATTTATTGATGTTAGATAAAACCTTATAAACTCCTTTATATCCCCATGTGGCCTAATGTTTCATTCACTTACTTCTACCATTACTAACAATATACATATTCACACGTGGATAACATACATCAAAGAAGGAGCTTGTATTATCCATCCCCCTCACAAAACCAAAACCTCCCCTACCCGTCCTTAAATAATAATTATATATACACATTATCTTCAACACTAAGTAATCTTATCTATGGTGATGTTTTTCTTACACATGTACAGACAAGGCTAAGGGAATCAATTTCAAACTAGCCATAGGATTCATTTTTATTTTTATTTGATACAAATAATCCATCCCCAAAAACTCAATCCAAATAATCATTTATTGATGTTAGATACAACCTCACAAACTCCTTTATATTCCCATGTGACCTAATGTTTCATTCACTTACTTCTACCATTACTAACAATATACATATTCACATGTGGATGCATTCTCTCTCTTAGGATTTTAACATACATCAAAGAAGGAGCTTGTATTATCCATCCCCCTCACAAAACCAAAACCTCCCCTCCCTGTTCTTAAATAATAATTATATATACACATTCTCTTCCAACACTAAGCAATCTTATCTATGGTGATGTTTTTCTTACACATGTACAGACGAGGCTGAGGGAATCCATTTCAAACTAGCCATAGGATTCATTTGTATTCATATTTGATATGTATCTCTCCACACATCTCATCTCATCCCATTTTACCACCTCTCCTAACACCCATATAATAATTCAACACAATATCAACCCACAAATGGACACATTAGATTTTGCAAAAGGTTAAGTGGGAATCTAGCAATTTTGGCAAGGCAGTTGAAACAATCCATTTGTTTTCTCATGTTTTTGTGAGCAGATTGGGAAGGGAATTCAATAATGGAGGCTCTTAACTTTGGTTGCATCATGGATTTAGGTTCCATCTCATAGTTGAAGAGTTCATAACACATTGTCTCATGAGATTTTTTAGACAATAATTTAATGACATTATTATATTTTGTGAGTACAAAGAAACTAGAAATGATCATATGAAATAAAATAATTGTATCTTGTGAGGAAGGTTTTAGACAATAGTTGAATATTCAAATGATCTTATGAAATTAAATGGGAATGTGAGTACAAATAAGCTGTGTATAGATGAAGGTATGAAATGGATGATTTTGGAGTACTTGGAATAGAAACTCGGCCTTCAATATGCACATATCAACATTCAAGATCAAATGGGTGTGTGGGATTATACACACAATGAATAATAAAGTGTCGGATTATTCTCAATTATTTTTTATAGTTGGAAATGCACTAGTACATATGTATGCAAAATATAAAAGAATAGACAAGGCACACTATTCTTTCATAGAATATATTGAACAAGAGAATAGTTCATAATGATCTAAATTATACATTAGGTTGAACTTTTATAATTAGAATAGTTCATAACGAAATTGGGTTGAACTTATATAATTAGAATAGTTCATAATAATTGAACTATTCTAAGTATCATTGCTAGCTACCATTAATTATTCCAATTATGAACTAATAGTTCATAACAAATTTAGAATGTATAAACTAAAGTATGATTGTTATCCTTTAACTATTTCAATTATGAACTAATAGTCAAGCTAATATAATTGAGATTATATTGTCTTGGAATTAAACTAAAAAACCTTGATGATCTTTGAAGATCTTCTTTTGCATAAGTATCTTCTTCATTTTGTTGCTTCTTCTATAAATTATCCTTAATTTATATTATATAAGGATATAGATAGGCTTCAACACAAATTATAAGTATCATAGAATCTATTGAGCTCGTAAGTAGTAATGAAATCTTTGATTATAAGAAAAGTTCAATGGTTTAGTTTTTTTACTCTTTTATGTTATTAACTAAAATATGGACATGTTGTTTTTACATATTTTTTGTGTAATCATGAGCCTTTTCGCCTTGATCAATGTATTTCAAGTGGACTAGGTGATTCTTGTGTTCTATCCCCCACTTCTATTTTCCACTAAATATATAGGAATGAATGCTAGATGTTAATGAGGAATTTAGATTTATGTTGGGGGGTGACAGTTGATCTTCCATCTTTACATGGTTGACCCTATTAAGTAGAGAACAACAAACTATTATTAAAATAAAGTGAACCTCAATACCCAATCACCTTCTCAAACTACAATTATACCAAAAATCCTGCACATTCAAGAGACCTATCAATGGGAAAACTCCACCTTAGGAACATATCATTCATAAGTCTTATGAAATGTTGTTTTTATAAAATCATCTTACATATGTTTCTTTACTTAACATAGTACTAGAAATGAAATAGATGGATATCATGAGATAATAACTTAGAAAGTTAAATGAAAAAGAATTGTTTCAAGAACATCACCTTAACATTATGTTTATGTTAGAAACCCATTGTGGGAGAAAACTTCCACAAGTAAATTTAGTAAGGATAGTTCAAACTATACAATGGCTTGTTAGTTCAAACTATACCAGTGAAGAGATACAATGAAGTAAAATATGAATACATCCCCATGAACCCAAGATGAATCTTTTTTTGTGAACTAATTTGGATTCCACATTCAAAACCTCTCATGGCACTTATTAGGGGAATTTTTCCCCTCTGTATTGTTATGGCACAGTTATAATAACTTTGATGAGTAGTATATTTTAAGCCTAGGAAAAAGAATTGTTTCAAAAGTTCTTTGTAACTTTTTCCAACTAACTAGTTATTGCATTAGATTTCTCTCAGGAAACAATTTATATACCCTGTTGTAGTTGGTAATATAATGTACATGTCATTATGTCTCATGGAAGCATCCACTTACACTTGTGATAATCATAATAGCAATACCTATTTGGTATAACTGGAACATCATTAACCTGGACCTCATTTTTTATTATAAAAATGTTAATAAATCCATAATGTGGTTTCATGTTTTTTATTATTCTTTCTTTGAACTTGAAGATCATGTCAGTGCTCTTTGTTGGAGGTTTGATGACCTACGTATAGTATGATTGTGTTAGGTAAATTATTTGGTAATTGACGTTCTTCATGTTGGTAGTGGTACAATATTCTCTCACCATAAACTATTTTTCTAATAAAAAATTGTGGAAATGTTATTAATATAACATGCAGATGATTAGATGAGAAGTCTTGATTGTACAAGTATCATATATCTAGCTTAAAGGTACATTTTTGGAATGAGAATCAAATTAAAGACATTTATGCAAGAGATCATGTCAATCTCTTGTGTAAATGTCTTTAAGTTTATTCTCATTCCAATAATGTCCCTTTAAGCTAGATATATGAATCTTGTACAATCAAAACTTCTCATCTAATCATTTGCATGTTATTTTAGAATATTTCTATAGTTTTTAAGTTAAATCTTTTTAAATGATTAAAGGTGAGAATCAACTATACTACTACCAACATAAAAATTGTTAATTTCCAAAACATTTGCCTAATACAATTATGTTATGCATAGGTCACAAGACTTTTGACACCAATGCAATAATTTTCTATATGAGTTTCGATGAGTATGCCATACCCCCAACAATAGAATTATCGGTCAAGTTAATCTAATTGATTTTACTTCCCCTTCAACTTCTAACGGCAAATGTCACAGGGTGGCCAACAACTTTTGTCATCATTGGTAGTCTCAACAACATTTTATCTATGACTACATTTTTCTTTCATCTTATGATAATTTTCTAGAACTAGTGACGGAGAGTCATCGTAAAATGGGTCTAGTTTTCTTGATTCACATTTCCCTCTACACAATAGAATAGAATAGAGGATACCTAAAAATTTCCAATTAGAATAAATTGTGTACTAAGGTAAAACACCTCTCTCAAAAATGATGCATCAAAAAAAAATATTTTCTTATAGAATTTAATATGAATAGGTTATATAAGATGAACAAAAAGTTTTTACAAAATGAGGGATAGAAAATTCAAATAAAAATAGGGGAAAGGCTAAGCAAATGAAGGCTAAAAAATAGAGTGCTAAATTTTACAAAGGGTCAATTTTATATATTAAGGTGAATTGGTATTGGAACACTTTTACACCAACTATATATTTCAAAACTTAACCATAAGCATCCATATATATATTGGTGTTGAAAATTAAAGTACATAAAAAATAAGAAACTTATAAAGCTATGATTTATTTTTTAAGAAACCCTGACTTATGGGAACCCCAATGGGGATGGTACCTAAAATAATGTACTAATTTAAAAATTCTATGTTAGAATTTTTGACTCTATTAGGAGTCATTACATATGTTTAGTACACTAGTCCTTGTAAGAGGACTAGACCTTGTTATGAGTTGTATTACAATGGGAGCTCACTTCTCTACAGTGATATATAATATATACAATGAGTAATAGGTACATTACAAAAATTAATTGTACTCATGGCTCAATATCATATTAGTCCCTTATATACCACATATATGATTCTACCTACACAAAAATTAATCACATCTTATCATATCATCATCCATAAAGATCATATATCTTTAGCATATTATTCCATACTTTGCATGTTAAAAATGATCTTTTATATACCCTTTGAAATACTTTATCTAGTTAAAATTAATGATAAAACATATAGTGCACATAAACCCAAAACTAATTATTAAGACTTTCTAACTGGGAGTTATTATCTAGGATGTCACCCATACATTTCCAAGTAATTGAATTAACAAGGCAATTCAATTCCTTTGGAAAAAATGCCTGATCTCTTTCACTTGTTCTATATACTATGATATAAACTTCTCTTCAAATTCTTTAACCAAAACATGTGCGAAATGCTATATTAACGTAAGTGAATATATTGACATCATATTTAGACTCTATTCTAACTATATCCAAAATTTTGGTGAATGAATCTTACTATTCTAAGCTCGTTGATCCAAATAATCTTGTTGTTGATAGTTTTCCTGCTATATACTTAGTTATTTTTCAAGCTCAATAAAAAACAAAACTAATCACTACTCCAAGAGACCTTACCAGATGAATATGTTTCCATAAATGAAATCATTCATGCCCTTATAGTTAGTCACTTGTCAATATTCTCCCCCTTTGGCATTGATGGAAACACTTAGAAAAAAATTGACTAAAGTGACAATGCTAAAATATCCTTATTCGAAATTAGCTCAAAACTTATCAAAATTTGAGTTGTACATTCTATAATTTCCTATACCATGTTCCTCTTATATATTCTATGTCTATACTTCTATTTTTCATTTCTATACTCTCTCTTTGACATCAATGGAAAAGGTAAGAACAAAAAGATACTATGGACAAATCAAAACTTGGTTCTCTCCCAAAATTGCAAATCTTAAAATATCTACAAAATTGTTATTTAATGCCATAAAATAAACATCTCATACATTTTTCATGTTTTATGCTACTTGAATCTCATAAAATATAGCATATGATTTTATTTCTATTGTATGGATGTCTACTGGCCTAAATGTTTCATAAGTTTTCTTTGAAGTCTCCAATAGATTCGACTACTTTTGCATAAGTTTTAACTTAGGTGACAATAAACTTTGTAGCAAGGAAAATATGTGTTAAGCCATCTCTCTTTCTCTTTTAAGTACATTTATTAAATTGAATGCTTTACTTGCAGACTTTGTTACAACTTAATTTGACTTAGCAAAGTCCTTTTCTATCTTTTCTAATTTGATTTCTTCTTCTTTAATGCCTTTATCAAAATATTTTATAGAGTTTGTACAAATAATTCACAATTGCATACCTTATTCAACACATTCCTTTATATCCTAGATTTTCTCATCAATAACTTTGACATCATTCTCAATATTTGCACAAACTTTTTTTTAAATGTCTACAATATATTCATGTTCTACCTTAACCTTGGAAGATTCTTCAAGTGAAGTGAAATGTGTGTCAAATTCATCAGGTACAATGCTCAAGTTCTTTACAAAATTAATTATTATTCAAATGTCCTCTTAGTAGGCAATGCTTATACAATTTTTCCAATACCTTAACTAAGATCCTCACATGATTTTCTGATTTCTTTTTAGATATCTCCTTGGCTTTTGAAAAATCCCATCAATGATATCTTCAAAAGTAGTAGCTAAGTTTATTGCATATTTTTTCTTAAGATTTTACAAGTATAAATGTAATACAATGTAACAACAAAGTGGAATCAAGCTACAATAAGGTAATACATACATACAATACAACACAAAACATAGATGTATAAATTAAATTCCACTGAGTATAATTAATAAACACCACTCACATAATGTAGAAGAACAAATAAGGATGTCATCACATATGAGATCCTAAAGCCAAATAATGCAATATCCAAATACATAAGACTTTACATCCATTGCACATGGTGTAAGGTATGAGATATAAATCAAAGTACATATCTATCTCGTAAAGGTATCATAACCAATACACAAATCAATATAAAAGATTAAGATAGGAAGATTGAACAAATCTCCAAAGATGATTCATGGTAATGTTGTTGCTACAAGGATCATCCAACACTAGAATAGGAAGTAAAAACATATATCTCAACAATAAAGGTTACGTTGCCACTTGACCTCATGGAACCCAAAGAAGGCCCACTCTTTCCATACTAGGGAGATTATAGTAGACTCCACATAGAAATCAACTGCAAAACCAACATCATAGATCAAAAGATATAATCCTAAAAATCTCTATAATCTCAAGATCAATACTCAACTATATAGATAGTACATACTAAACAAGAGGAAACAACATGTATAAGAAACCTAAGATGTATATAGGGAAGTATCATCACATGCATCTTACCCTTTAGTTTCATCCTGGTAGCTTATTTGGACTCCATCACTCAATTGATCATATGTAATATCAACAAACCTCTCATATAGACAATGCTACTAATCATGAAAGTCCTCAATCAAACATCTGCTCCCATCCCATTTGATTCAAGACTTCAATCAAGTACTCAAGCATGGACAAGGAACATATCTTATTAATTCATAATAAAACCATGTACTTAATTTATTATTTTATCATTTTATTCGAAATGACCCATATACAATCAAAACCATATATATAGAACACAAAGCTAGAAAAACCAAAGAAACATCAATAAAGTCTAGGACATGTTGCCACAAAAACTTAAACTAAAAATCTCACATCTATAATTCAATAAAGAAAATGAGGAAAAGTTTATTTTCAAGCATCTTGTGAACCAAAATATTAAAAATTAAAATTAAAATTATATTAATAGAATTATTCCTTTTACAAGGGCATATTTACATCATTTTATAGGACATTCAAAACCCCAAAACAATGCATAGCTACAACAATCTTTAAAATAGGTGATTTGTAGTTGAGAAGCTAAACTTTTCCATGTAATGATATTTTTCATTAGTGAGGTCTACTATTATGACCACACCTAACCTTTTGTATTCTTGAACTTTTTAACCTGGCACTTATTTAAAACTATAGAAGGTTAGTTTGTTCAAGTGGTAAGGATAAAAGACCATTAATAGCTACAAGAAAAATAGGATTTCTTCATACAATTTTCAAACTCCAGTCTTAATATTTTTTCCTTTGAGTTTTGAAAGCTTGTTAGACTACTATTTCTATATATTGTAATCATGTCTTGATGTTTGTTTTTTCCTTTTTGTTCATCATCAATTAAGACTTATATTCATAATTATTTTAATATGTTTAGTATCAAAAGTGCTTTAATATAATTCATCATCTAATTTCTAGTGGCAAAGATCTTAAACTTGTATTCTTGAATGAGATATCACAATATGGTATATGCACCTCATTTGCATCAAAGTTGGGTTCCTCCTATAAAGAGTGTGAGGTAGTTCAATATTGCTTTCACCAGATGTGACTCAAAGATATATGATTGGTATCTTAGACTATAAAATTTAGACTTTTATTTTCCTTTTGGTTCTTATTAATATAATTGCAACATAGTGTGCTCTTCTTACCCTCCTTTAAGTTTATATAATGATGAGGGACATTTATATCTATTTTAATATATTTGATTGATGTTAATAGGAGTCCAATCACCACATTGAGGGTGCCTCTCAATAGGGAAAGTTCTTTGTTTTTTCACTTCCAATAGGCTCCCCAAAAGAATAAGGGGTATAAAAAAGAAAACAAATCTAGAATTATCTCATAAATGAGCTTTCATCTCATCCCAAGACCTAGTTTAGATTTTGTGTGACCAAATTTCTATCGACTATTGTAATGTTCCTCAATACATGAATAAGGAAGTAATTATTCAGTAATAAACAATTGTTTGATGAATAAATTTCCCTATATTTAGTGTTAATATGTTGGATACATTACATGGGATTTATTCACAATAATCTAGAGTTTGGTTTAGTGCCTAATGTTGCAGTTTGAGTGGCATGACCATAGTCTTTGAGGAAAAAATGTTAAGAGGCCCTAAATTCGAGAATTCTATTGCAGCAATTTGTGTACAATTTGGCATCTACTTGTAGTTGTAATATTGATGTTTAGGAGGCTATTACTCAAAGTACTTGGTGAACATCATGCAACTTGATGTTCAAAAGGTCATTACTTCGAGTACTTGGTGAATATCTTGCAACTTGACATTTAGAAGGCCATTACTCAAGTAGTACTTGGTGAATGTCATGTGACTTGACATTGAGTCTAAGGCCATTATTCTTGATATCATGAGATGATATCTAAATGATAGATATCTTCTTACCAAAGATATCCTTAAAAATTTCCATTCCTAATTTTACATTGAGGTAATATTATATCTTGTATTTATCCTCCCTAGCTAAAATAGAGTGTTGATGATTGGGAGCTTCAATCGGATAAACCTATGAGTTAAGACTATTGTAGATATATATATGAGATATTATAATATATATAAATATTCTTTATATATGAGATATAAATTATATATACCTAAGTACTATTATATATTAGATAAATTAATATAAGAATTATTAGAGTAATTAGATATTTCCTAATTAACTCTAGTTTTCTTAAGCTAAACTTTAGGCATATAATAATTAATTCTTTTATTAATTATTATTATGCAACCTAGGTTAGCCCTTTTAGGGTTTTGATCTCCTTTATAAGGATGGTCCCTCTTTGAAATTATTAATTAATTCAATTTTGATAATAGCAATTTCTCTTTTTTCTCATCAAAATTGTCTCCTCTATGGATCTAGGAATTCTAGCCTCCATAGCTTTTCCTTCTCTCTTTTTGTGATAGGTGTTTGCATGCAGGTGATTCTTTGGAGTTGTGGGGTTGATCTTTCATCAACTTCAACATGGTATCAGAGCTTTAAATTTGCATGCCTCTATTCTGTTAATGAGAGGTTTTGGCTTGGCTTTCAAATCTGTGCCCTTTTTTTAAAAGGTTTCATTTTCTAGAGGATTTTTGTATTGGATGTAGTGGTCACTAATTTTTGGTGTAATTTGAGCCCAAACAGACCTCACAATTGAGCTCAGAGCACCCAAAAACCCCTATTTTTGTATAAAATTTGTCAAATTTGGACACAGTTAGAATTTGAGGCAAAAAAATATTGCTCCCAGATTGGGCATGTTTCCCAAGGAGCCAACTTTATTCTTTTTGGCACAAAAATCAAGATTTTTTAGCATGCAAATCAATATTTTTGGCACATTGATCAAAATTTTGTACACAATTTGAGACAATTTGGTTGCAAAACTAGCACACTTCCTAAGGTAATTTTTGGTACTAGTGGGCACACTTTTTGATGCATTTTGATAGGGATCCTGAGGCAGTAAAAAAAAATTTCCCTTCTAGCTCTATTTTGACCTACATGTGGTTTTTAGGTGGTAACTTGCTCATCTAGATTTTGTTTTTTGCAAACGAGATATCACTAAAAACCTGGTTTGAGCCCATTGTAATGATCCATTTTATTTGGACTTTTGATGCTATTTATTTTCTAGTTTATGCAGTCAAAATTAGAGGTTCTATTTTGCACTCTAAGAGACATATCTTGAGACATTCTATTTTCCAAATTCTGCTCCAGACACATCCCATTCAGTTTTTTTTTTTTTGTATTCTGGTGGATATCTTGGCTGTTTCAGGTCCAGAGATCAATTTTTTTTCTTCAAATGATTTTTCATGGGTTGTACAATATGTTGTGTCATCCTTATGTCTCTTTTGATCTTTTTTGACATTCTTTTGTAGTATTATTGCAAACACACTAAGATAAAGTGTCACTCTATTGCATTTTGGAATCTTGCATATCTTTGTGTTTTAGATTATGGTAAAAATAGGTTTTGAAGGGACCCCGAAACCATTTAACAAAAGAATTAAAGATAAAACATTAAATTCCACCAAGTTTTACAAGGACCTGAAACCTACTGAGAAACAACATCAAAATCAAGTTTTACAGGGACCTGAAACCACATAAAATATCCACTAAAAGTACCCAGGTTTTACAAGGACCCGGAACCTAGTTTAAAGACTAGACAAAAAGTAGTAAATAGGACCAAAATCATTGCATATCTTTGTGTTTTTTTGTACTCACACTACATTATAAAGTGCCTTGGGGGGTTTCATGTTGGACATATTAGTCATCTTTCTTTTTGAAGTGATTTTTTCTTCTATGACATTATCCCCATGATGTATCAATGACAAGTGTCATTCTAGGTGTTTGTACTTATTTTGCACTCTCGATGTTCCTGATTCTTCTTTCTGCAAGAGATATTGCATTCAATTTTAGTTTTCATGTCTTACCTCTTAGTATTATAGGGGGTTATGTTGGTTCTATTTCTTTCTTGGTTTGATGGAGTGAGATATGTATTTAGTATTTGATCCTATGTATTGGGTGATTATAGTGGTTGGATCCCTATGCATTTTGGTGAGAGTGATCATTTACCATATAGACATTCTTTCATTCCTATTTTTGGAGACCATGAAGATACCTTCCATCTTTGATTGATCAACTCTTCAAACTTAGTCTTCTCTACCTGGTCATTTTCTATACAATGGAGATTCTTCATATCAGTAGTCTGGTAGTGTTCTTCATGATCATTTTTTGTTCCTATCTTCTGGGACATTCCCTAGTTTGGAGGCTTCTCCAATCTTCACTATTTCTTTTAGCATTCTTTCCATCTCTTTTTGGAGAAGGGATTTTCTCATGTGGTTTTCACTATTTCTCCTCTTTTCAAAGATTTGCTTGTGCTTGGATACCTCATCAAGCTTTGTTTGTTGATATCTCATTTTTGGAAAATGGAGTCTGTATGCCCAAGATATCAGAAAAACTATGAAGGTAGGCCCAATAAGAGCCTTAAGAGGTGACAGGATATTCTAATACAGTGCTAACATGGTGTTGATGTCATCAAGGGATGAGCCCAAATTTGATGGTCAAACGATCATCGAGGCAAAAAAAAAAGCCATAAATTGACCCTATTGGAAAAAAATATTCAACCATCAGAAATAAGTTAGAAAACCAAGGGCTAGTGCTAGAACAAAAAATTGCAGGGTGTTAGAGTAATTATATATTTCGTAATTAACTCTAGTTTTCTTAAGCTAAACTTTAGGCATACAATAATTAATTCTCTTAATAATTATTATTATGCAACCTAGGTTAGACCTTTTTAGGATTTCGATCTCCTTTATAAGGATGATCTCTCTTTGTAATTATTAATTAATTGACTTTTGATAATAGCAATTTCTCTTTTTGCTCATCAAGAATGTCTCATCTATGAATCTAAAAATTCTAACCTCCATAGCTTTTGCTTCTCTCTTTCTGTGATAGTTGTTTTCATGCAGGTGATTCTTGGGAGTTGTGAGGTTGATCTTTCATCAACTTCAATAATAATGATTAATGAAAATTATATATATGTATGTATGTATGTATATGTATGTGTGTATGTGTATATATGTAGATATATGTGTGTGTATATGTATATGTATATGTATATGTATATATATGTATGTATATATATATATATATATATATGTATGTATATGTGTGTATATGTATATATATATATATATATGTATGTATGTATGTATGTATGTATATATGTATATATATGTATGTATATGTATATATATGTATATATGTATATATATGTATGTATATGTATATATATGTATGTATATGTATATATATGTATATATATGTGTATATATGTGTGTATGTCTGTGTGTGTGTGTGTATGTGTGTGCATATATTTATGTGTGTGTGTGTGTGTGTGTGTGTGTGTATATATATATATTAGACATGTCCCATGAAGGGATATCTCCTCTTGATTTATTTTCAATATAAATATAAGTGATCACTACCTTTGGAAAATACATACCTTATAGGTAGTACAATTGCATTTGTAGCAATCCTTAAAAGTTAACACTAATTCCATTGTAGTTTCCTAACCTAATTAGGGCTCCATAAAGCTTCTTCATGAATCTTCTATAAAATGTTTGTGACTTTACATAGTGTCTCAACTATAAGATTATCTTTATTCTGACACATCTTCCTTTGTTCTAATAACACCTTCTAGTTTTTTTATAATTGTTCCTTAATTCCAATAGCATCTTCTTCTTGTCAATAGTTTCTCCACTGAGTCTTATCCTAATTCCTTCTTGTTTTCGAGAAATGGAAACCTTAGTCAAAATCATCTTGGTACCTATAAGGGATTTTTCCAAGTAACTTGATACTCTCTTGAGTTTTATTGAGCGGGATGATAACTAGGATGCCATTTCTTGTAGAGGAGAGTCTATTCTAATTTCTAAGTTTTAGGCAATGTTATGAATTGGCTTTGTGGAAATGTCAATGAATAAATTTTAGGGCTTTTCTTTAGAAATTATCACGAAATACTTGGAAATAACATATTGGGAAATGTATTATCAACATGGCTTAGGACTTATATGTGTATGTTTATTTAATGTCTAGGACTTATGTGTGTGTGATCATTTCATGTTTAGGACTTATGTGTGTATGTTTATTTAATGTTTAGAACTTATATGTGTATTTTCATTTCATGTTTAGGACTTATATGTGTATGTTCATATAATGTTCATATAAACGATATGTGTATGTTAATTTAATATTAGAGCTACATATGCACATTTTTATATTTCATATTTTAGATCTCATCTTTGAAATCTATCTACTTTAATATAAATGATATGTTTATATTAATTTCATATTTAGGAATTATATATGTATTTTCATATAATGTTTAGGACTTATATGTGTATGTTCATTTAATGTTTAGGACTTATATGTGTGTGTTCATTTAATGTTTAAAACTTATATGTGTAAGTTCATTTAATGTCCATATAAATGATATGTGTATGTTCATTTAATATTTAGGACTTATATGTGTATGTCTATTTAATGTTCATATAAATGATATGTGTGTGTCCATTTAATATAAACAGTACATGTGTATGTTCATTTAATGTTTAGGACTTATATGTGTAATGTTTAGGACTTGTATGTGTATGTTCATTTTATGTTTAAGACTTATATGTGTATGATCATTTAATGTTCATATAAATGATATGTGTATTTTCATTTAATGTTTAGGACTTATATGTGTATGTTCATTTAATGTTTATGACATATATGTGTATATTCATTTCATGATTAGGATTTATATGTGTATGTTCATTTCATTTTCATATAAATTATATGTACATGTTCACTTAATATAAATGATATATGTGTATGTTCATTTCATCTTTAGGACTTATAGATATGCATACATGTTGATATTTCATATTTAAGACTTTCCTAGATTTTGAGATGTACTTTTATATCATATCTACATATGCACATTTATATCTCATATTTTAGATCTTACCTTTTAAATTAATTTATAATTTAATATAAATGATATTTTCATTTTATTTCATGTTTAGGACTTATAGATATACATACATGTTGATATTTCATATTTAGGAGTTGAGAGTAAGTGCACCAAGATGGTTGGCAGAAAGGGGGTATAAGTGAACATTTTTTTCTGAAATCAAGTAAACCTAATCTTGGAAGAGCCATTTGAGGGTCATGCATCAAAATGAGAAAATGTATAAAATAAAAAAATTGAATTACCCTGAATCTAGTTTCTAAAATATCAAGGTTTTTAAAACATGGATAATATTAAGAGGGTCAAACCCTGTGTGCATAGAAACCTATTCCTATTTTTTGTTGAAAAACATTACTTAGTTATTTCCACGTGCTCCACAAAACATATAGTTATATTTATTATTTTTAAAAACCCTTTAGTAGGATAATGGGTTAGAGTGAGATCTAGAATTTTTTTTTTTTAACATAATTTTCTAAAAAGTAATTTTTTTCTATGAATTTTTGAAGTGACCCCATTTTGAAATTCTATTACCTCTTCATATGTTAGGAATAACTTGTATAAAAATAATCTAAAATCAACACTTTTTCTAAATAATGTGTATAGAATCAAGGATAATAAATTAATATGTAATTTATTTTCTATTTGGTTAAGTAGATCAAAAGTTTTTTTAAATGGTAGGCATATGTCTAAGAGGATTGTCAAGACACTAATATAGAAAAGTTAAGTTCACAATGCTATTATTGTCAAAAAATTTTAAAAACCATATGGTTAGAAAGATAAGAAAATGTGTGAGGTTATGGTGGTATTTTTCGAGATACCCACTTCACCATTTGCAAACCTGATGAAGTCAAAGATGGGGATTGATCTTAGAAAATGAAAAAATGTCTAAAGCAACAAAGATAAAGAGAAATATCCCTTATTTCTATTCCTTCCATGTCAACCTCTTTTAAAACTAGAGGTGTAGGCCTTCACAACATTACTAATAGTAATAGGGCTTTGGTGCTAAATTAGCTTGGCAAGTTACATGTATGACAAACCCTTTTCCAAATGGTGTCAACTTTTACAAGAGAAATATTTGGACAACACGGAACCCTCCAAGATTTTTACTACATTGGATCTGCCAAAGGGTTCTACCTTTTGGGATTACCTAATGGCCTCTAGGGAAGTTATTACTTTGTTCATATCCTAAGAAGTGCATAATGGGGAAAGTGTCAAATTTTGATTTGATTCTTGAAATGGGTTCCCCACACTCCCCCCCTACATTTATTGATTGTTTAAAGGAATTTTAAAATATGGTAATTCAAGCTTGGGGAACATTTTTCTCTAATTATGTTTCATCTATATATAGATTTACAAGATTGGTTATTTGGAAAGACCCATCAACTCTCCCTATATCTCACAATTAGGTTGCCTTTTTGAAACAAATATTAGCTGAGAGCAATGTTTTATGTCTAATCAATCAAACTGCCTCTTATGGGCTCTAGCCAAAGATGGTAAATACTCTATTAAGAAAGGATATTTAGCCCTTCAACAAATTCAACATAATAAAACCACTTATTGTGCTTTTAAATTCTATTGGAATAGTTAACTTTTGCCAAAAGAAGGATATTTTGCATGGCTTGCATTAAAGCATTGGATCTTAACAAGTGATCATCTTCATACACTAAACATCTATAATCCCTATAATTATGTACTTTTTCACCAAGATGTGGAAACAATAGATCACCTCCTCTTAAATTGCCCTTTTTCCCAAGATTATTGGCATTTTGTATTTAGTAAGCTCATTTTTTTTATGTCACTACCTAATTCTTTGTGGGACCTCTTTCAAGCATGGCCAATTCTACACACTCAATAAATATTATCATGTATTTGGAAGTGTATCCCTACCTCTATAGTTTGGGCCATTTGTTGGGAGAGAAATAGGAGAATTTTTAGATAAATTTCATCTCCAATCTCCCAAGTTCTTGAAGGATTAGAAAGATCCATTATCGAGCTTGTTAATGTTGTAGTAAGCAAGTACAAGGATAATTATGTTTTTTCCTCTTGGAATAAATTTTTTATTCAACATTGGAAAGGCTTGTTATTTCCTCATCTACCAACTTCGTTATGCCTATCCAAGGTACCTTTGGTCCAACCTCAAATTAAGTGGTTTGCTCCAAGTGAGGGTTATTATAAACTCAATTTTGATGGGGCTTCTAGGGGGATCTAGGTAAATCTAGCTATGGTATAGTCATTAGAGATTTGAAAAGACAAGTGATTGCATCAAAATCATCTCCTCTCCCTCTAGGTACCAATAACAAAGTTGAAGCCTTATCCCTTCTCTTTGGCTTGGAACATGCAAAATCGTTGTTTATATCTAGTTTTCATGTGGAAGGGGATTCAGCCATTATTTTTAATGCATGTATAAATGACATGTGTCTAACTGGTCCATTCACTATATAATGCATTAAGTATGGTTTCTTCTTGATTCAATCCCTAAATGTTACATTATGCATACTTATCTAGAGAAGACAAAATATTAGCTGATTGTCTAGCTAATCACATTACTAATGGGGTTATTGTTGATTCTTTACTTTCCCCACTTAATCCTCTTGACTTCCCCAATCTCAATAATATTATTACAAAAGTTCTAGCTTAGTTCTACATTTTGGTTTCTCATTATACCTATTTTAGAAACTGCTGGCATTACAAAAGAACATGTTTAGAATCTCTCTCTCTCTCTCTCTCTCTCTCTCTCTCTCTCTCTCTCTATATATATATATATATATATATATATATATATATATATATATACACACACACACACACACACACACTCACACACATATACATATACATATACATATTTATATATATACACACTCACACACATATAGATATACATATACATATACATACATACATACATACATAGATATATATATATATATATATAGATATATATATATATCCTACTCTCTCTACTTCTCATCCCTCTCTCTTCCTATCCCCTTCTCTCCATCACTCGCTCTCACTCCCTCCCTCTCTCCATCATATCCCCTATCTCTCTTCTTATACCCTTCTCTACATCACTCTCTCTCACTATCTCTCTCTCCCCATCCTATCTCCTTCTCTATATATATTGTTGGTCATTTTTGTCTTCCTACCAAATTTTCCATATTTGAATTTAAAAACGGTAATGTTTGCATATTTTAAAATTCAAATAAAGTGGGGCATAGAAATATTTCATATAAAAATTTAGGCTATAATTTATTTCCTAAGTGACTATGCACTTTAATATTTTGCAGACCTGCACCTTACTCAACATCTGATACTTCATCATCCATGGTGGTCACTTTGTCACTATGCAAACTTGCATGACCTTTATTTCATGTGAGATAGTGATGGCTCAGTGGCCCCCTTTCCTATCAGAATAGTTAGGAAGTTGTCAGAGCACGTCAACATTTTGTTGGTTTCTCATTGGCCACAATATGACTATGCAAGGTGTGTGGGCTAGTTTCTTCCCACAACTTCCCCATCATTAGATCTTTCATCATCCAGGGTGCTCGCCTTGTCCCTATGTGGAGTTGCATGCCCATTACTTCATGTGACTTAGTGACAATGTACCACATGTCTATGTGGTTCTAAGTTTCTTTGGTGAGTTAGACTGAGATGGCATATGGTGGAATCTTCAATGGCTGAGCCTCTGACATCTCTACGTCATGGATCACATGTTCTTAGTTTATACCTTCCACCGTTTGATGAAAATAGATCAATGGTGGTCACTTTGTCACTATAGGAAGTTGCTCAATATTTATTCATAGCTACAAAGTGATGAGTTGATTTGTGGTAGGTGGGTCCATTCCTTTGTGGGTTATGGTGTGGTGGGTCAGTGTTAGACAAGATGGCAAAGGACCATGTTTCCATTGGTTGGTGCACTGATAGGATTGATGATTTTTTGGGACCGTCATATGGTGGTAAATCAATGCCTCTCACTATGTCACTATAGGAAGTTTCTCATCCTTTAGTCATAGTGACATAGTGAGGATTTTCCATGTGTCTCAGTGGGCCTAGTTGGGTAGGTGCAGTTAGGTTAACATCGCGATTAAATCAACAATATTGCAAGCCATCATGGTTAAGTTTGAGGGTGGCACAGTCAAGTTGATATGCTGGTCAAATGAGTGAGGACTCCATGAGGTGGAAAAAGGAAATGATATAGTCAATCCACATGGATTTTTTTGGTTGCTTCACTGGGTTGACCTATTGACCTCACTAATTTGTAAAGCCAAAAATAAGAAACATAGGGTTTCTTGCATAATTTGATCTTCATGATCAATTCCAACCACTTTCCAATGAATGATGCACCTAGTGAACGAAGGAAAAAACTCCACCATCTCTAGTTTTATCCATTTACTTGGTTGGAGTGACATAATGGCAACATTTTGTCTTCTTGAGGCTCTATTTTGGAAAAATATTAGATTTCCTTGAATTTGAATCTGTGCCAAGATTAGCTTTTCTCGAGATCTGCATGATTGTTCTCTGCAATATTAAATGGTAGTGGTTGAGTTTGGTTTAGGACAAAAAATATCTTAGTTATGTCTGAGCTATAAAGGCAATTTTTGTAAATTTTGTTAAGGTTGACTCTTCTTTGTTTTCTCTGATATTGCTCTGCAAGTTCACTATAAATTCTCTTTGCCTCTAAACTTATATGACATTCTACCTTATCTCATCCAACCATGGTTGTATTGTGCAAGACTTATTTTTCTCTCATTAGTGTATTGTGGATATCTACAATCTTGAATGATTGTATCTCCTTTTGGCCTATGAATGATATATAAGTGAATTCTCTTCTTCCTTGTATCATTTATTTGGGTTTTTTGATCTGCATGTGATTGTTAGATTAAAACATGTCTAGATGTGTATATCTTTTGGTATCATAATGGTTCAAGTGTGCATATATGGGAAAATATTAGTTTAAACATTCTATTTTGGTGCATCACCCCCTGGGTTGCTTTCTATGCATTCCTTCTCCCTTTTCCTTTTTGAATGTAGCTAGGTGCACCCTAATAGTAAAGGAAGTCAACCTTCTCCAGAGACTTAACCTTACATTTCAAGTCCCATAGCTTGGAGGTTGCTTCCATGTTTCACAAGGTTGTCCTTAGGTAAAAACTTTGGACAATGGTGCAAACTTTTGTGACAACAACTTTTGGCACATGTGGTGGGACATTATTCAGAAAATTTCAAGTCTACTAGTGTCAAAAAAAATATTTCAAGATATATTCTGAGAAGATAGTGTTGCAAGTCTTCAAGAGGCACATCCCACAAAGAACTCGGTGACTCTACACCCCTCACATCTTGTTCAGACTAAGTTGTAGTGATTCATGCCCAAAGCTAAAACAAGGGCATCTTCTAGAGGTAAATTTTAGTACCAGGAGCTTTTATTTTCAAATCCTAGAAGAAAAAAGACTAGAGTATCTTTATCACTAGTTAGGAGTGTAGCAGTAACAAATACACCTGCAAGATCCATCTCTACTCCTCCTGTTGTTAGATCTCAGCCTAGGTTGTCATCCACTCATATAAATAGATCATTATTCCATATGGAACAACCTAGAGCTCATGCTTTTTCCACCTTTAATGGTGGAATTCCACCTTTATTGGCCCAAAGACATGACATACCAATAGCTACACTTAAAAGTATACCTGAATTAATTGGTGAAACTTCTACCTCTCCCTTCGAACATATTCAAGAGGTTGCAAATTTTTGTAATATCCTTGGTATTACAAAAGATGATGTGGTTGTTAGACTCCTAGCTTCATCTTTAAAAGGAAAAGCCCTACAATGGTATAGGAGTCTATCACATGGTTCTATAACAGATTGGGATGGATAAGGAGCAGGTCTATGTAAACACTTTGAGAATAAAAGTGACTATTTGTCACTTTTAGAACAACTAACTAGTATAAAAAGAACCCCCATGAATGTATTACCAATTTCAATTACAAATTTCAAAAAACATTGGATAGAATACCTAATTTAGTGAAGCCTAACCCTGGTAATGCCTTCTTACATTACCTCAAAGCTTTTAACAATGACATTGCCACCATAATCCAAACCATGGGAGGAGACACTTTACCTAATGCTTATGAAGTTGTAATAAGGGAAAAAAACATATTGATACAAGGAGGAAAGTTAGCCCCAAGGTCCCCTATGCTCTTCTTCCTTGATGTCCCAAGTCACCAACCAGCAATGGCCCTATTCCCATAACTTCTACATCATAGTCCCTTGCTCTAGTCCCTCAAGCTTCCACTACATCTTCAAATAGAATAGATGAAATCAAGGAGATGATATAGTCTATGATGTTGAACATAGATAAAAGATTGTAAGGCCAACAGTAGAAATTGGAAGATAGCTTCTCTATGATGCAAAAGGTGGGCAACAAAGTGGTGACATTGGAGAGGCAACAAGCTCAAGGTAGTAAGGCTCATCAATTGCAATATAAAACTATAAAAAATGGTAGGCCTCCAAATCATAATTATGGGAATAGTTCTTTTGATCAGAGTAGGCAAAATAGTCATGCTTCTACTTCAAATGCAAACCAAAGCAAGGCCATAGTCCCTCAAACAATATGGCCCAAGATCAAGATTTTTGTCCCTCCTTTAATTACTCCTATGCTTATTGCATGTGTCGGAAGGTTGAATCTTATTTGGCTTTGACCATTCAAGAGCTTGTAGCAAGACAATCATAAAAGGAGAACCAATCCAAAGATACCTTATATATGCAAAGACAAGGTGATTTCTCCTTTATGAATCATCAGGGGGACGAACATTATATTGTAAACTAGAATTCCATTGCTCACAATACTAGGAGAAAAAGAAGAGCTACTAAAGATGCTCCCTTTCCTCCTCCTAATTAAGCTTCAACGTCAAATGTAGTGCCTCATGTACAAGCAACAGATGATCAATCCAATGCTCCTCTACAACAAAGGCAAAGTAATTCTAGAGGAGATGGCAATAGTCCCCAAGTTATTCCATCTCAACCTCCTACACATGCAGTTCCCAAAGCTTCTACCAGAGCACATAATGCATCATTCAATGTGGTAGAATAGATGAAGAAGACAAATGTGAATATTTCCATGTGGGACGTTGTTTCCACTATACCGATGTAAAAGAAGTTGTTGCAATAGGAGTTGGAAAGCATTGAACCAAAGGATTAGCCACCTAGTATGGAAAGTGCCACAAGCTTGGTACAACCATCAAAGGAGGTAGAAACCAGTAAAAAGGTTATACCTCCTCCATTTTATGTTTCTCTAATTATAGGGGATAAACTATTCCACAATTGCATGATTAATTCAGGGGCTAGTAGTTCAGTGATGCCTAAGTGTGTTGTTGATGCTTTGGAAATTAAATATGAACCCATTGCTAGGGATGTAATATAGTTGGATGGTAGTACTATCAAGATTTTAGGGATCCTTAGGAATGTGGAAATGGCCCTACATGCATGCCCTGGTTGTATTGTAGCCCAAGATATATCAATTGCTAAAGTCAAGCCACACTTTGTCATCTATCTTTCAAGAGACTTCATTGCCCAAATGGGTGGTTACATATCTTCTGATTGGGCGTATATGTTTTTTAGAACAAGATATGGGACCAAGGCTTTCATCATAGCAAAGCCTCTATCCCTACATCATATTGAACCCTACACCCCTAATCTCATCAATATGAATTGCACTATCCTAGAAATGGATGAGAATGACATAGTGAATGAGCCTACCACTTCTCTAGTAGAGATACCTAATTTTCTCTTAGATGAGTGGGCTAATGCATGTTAATTTTATCCCATATTAGAAACCCTTGAAATAGGTCTTGGTACATACTATGTGTCATAAAAGGATGTTCTTGTCCCTAACCTTATGAAAACCAAAGAAGATGTGAGTGGGACATGGAGCACGTACTTTGATGGATCAAGAAATAAGAATGGATCAGGGGTTGGTGTGATGTTGATTTCTCTTGCACTAGAAAGGAATTACTTTTCCTTTAGGCTCCAATACAATTGTACCAATAATGTGGCTGAGTATGAGTCCCTAATCCAAGGTCTCCTACTTGCTCAAAAAAGAGGAATTCAAGCCTTAAGTGTATATGGAGATAGTGAGTTGGTGGTTAATCAAGTGAGAAATCAAAATATCACCAAGAATGGTTAGCTCAAGTCTTACAAACATAGAGTATGGGATTTTCTTGAAAGTTTCAATGCATTTGATATTCAAAGCATCCCTAGAAAAGAGAATAGATATGTTGAGAGACTTACAATAGTGGGTGTATCTTATGATGTGCCAAAGTACCTTGAAGCTAAAAAGAAGAAAAAGATTAAGGTGGTGATTAGGCTTGCTATCCCTAACAACCACACTAATTGGCAAGTATTTGAATCTGATGAACAAATTGTAAGCTTCTTGCAGAATGAAGTAGAGTTCTTAGAGAGAAACTAGTCTAGGTTACATGACCAGTATGGAGATCAGATCATCAAGCTCAGTTCCAACAAATTGCCTAAGGGTCTCATTAACTTAGAGAGTGTTTTCAACTCTGATGATCAAGAAAAAGGGAGAGGTCGAAACCTGACCACAAAGAGAGATGACTACACACTTGTCACTATTGTTGATGGAAAGACTCTTAACTTGGGGAAGGTATGCACTAATGTTGAACAAGAATTTTTTCATTAATTTATATCAAGAATTCAAGGATGTTATTGCTTGGACATATGAAGACTTAAGGGGTTTTGACCCAAATTTGTTCTAGCATACCAGAGATTTAAACCATGATACTAAGCATATTAGACAAAAGAAAAGGCCATTCAACCCAAAGATTGAACCTTTAATGAGAAAGGAACTATCCAAACTTATAGAAGCCAATATCATTTTTCCTATTAAGCACTCTTCATGGCTAGCCAATCTTGTTCCTGTTAGAAAGAAGAATGGAGAAATCAGATTGTGTGTAGATTGTAGGGATCTTAATAAGGCTTCTCTTAAAGATCACCATCCCCTTCCTTCTATGGAACAAATTCTATCCAAAGTTAGTGGCTCAAAAAGGTTTTCTTTCTTAGATGGGTTTTTAGGCTATAATCAGGTGCTAGTCCAAGAGTCAGACAGATGTAAAACAACATTCACTACCTAATGAGGTACCTATGCTTATTGTAAGATGCCATTTGGACTAACTAATGCAGGTGCCATATTTTAGAAGGAAATGGAGATGGCCTTCAAGGGTGTGCTAGAAAATTGTGTATTAGTCTATCTTGATGATATAACTATTTTTTCAAAACATGCAATAGATCATTTTGATCATTTGAGACAGATATTTGGAAGATGTAGAGAGTATAGTGTCTCCCTGAATCCTAAGAAGTGTGTGTTTCCCACTGATTGAGGAAAGTTCCTAGGACATATTGTGTCAAGAGATGGGCTGACAATAGATCTAGAGAGAGTAGAAGCAATGCTCTCTCTCCCACTTCCCAGTCATAAGAAAGGATTACAAAGCCTTCTTAGTAGGATCAACTTTGTAAGAAGGTTCATCCTTGATGTACCTCCATGGTGAAGCCTCTTACAGTTATGTTGAAGAAGAACATGGTGTTTATTTGGACCAATGATGGGAAAGCTAGTTTTGAAGAGATCAAGAAATCAATTGCATCAGCTCCCACTCTTGTAAATCCAATATTTGATAGAGACTTCATCTTTTACTTCGTTGGAGGAGAATCAAGTATATTTGCTATTGTAGCATAGTTGAATGATGAGATTTTGGAGAAGCCCATTGCTTTCTTTAGCAGGGGGCTTAAGGATTATGAAGGAAGATATAGCTATGTAGAGAAACAAGTCCTTGCTATTGTAAGGGCTCTCAAAAAATTCAACCTTCTTTTGTCTCATAACAAGGTTCAGCTCTTGGTTCCACATGCAAGTGTAAAGGAGTTCCTACTTAACAAAGATATCAATGAAAAAAGAGTTGGATGGATCACAAAAGTCATAGAATATGACATTGATATTAGGATCACCAAACTTGTGAGAGGCAGTGGATTGTGTGATAAAATGGTCTCTTCTTTTGAGACACACAAGGAAGTTGCCCTCTTAATAAGAATGAGCAACCAGTAGGGAATGAAAATCAGAATGATTGGTTGCACGATATGACTACCTTCTTGGTAGAGGGAAGATATCCACATGGCCTAAATAGAGCTAAGAGAAGAAAATTCAAATTGAAATCTATCCCTTATGTCTTGGTGGATGGAATACTATTCAAGAAGGATTCTCATGGACTCCTATTTAGATGTATCAAAATAGAATAGATCAGTAGGCTATTAAAAGAGTTCCATGATGGGCCTGTTGGTGGTCATTTCTTGGCTAGGGTTACAGAATGAAGATAATGAGGGTTGGTTATTATTGGCCAACTCTTTTCAATGATTTCCACAAACATGTGAGGAAATGTGACAAATGTGGTTTCTTCTTTGGAAAGAAAAGATTGGTCACCCTTCCTCTCCATCCCATCCAAGTAGACCAACCCTTTTCTCAATGGGGTTTGGATTTTATTGGTCCAATAAACTCGCCCTCTAGTGTTGGCCACAAATGGATTTTGGCAGCCACGGATTATTTCACAAGATGGACATAGGTAGTAGCTCTGAGAGATGCAACATAAACTTCAGTGATCGAGTTCCTTGATAGAATAGTGACCAGGTTTGGCATTCCATCAACATGCCAAATCTTTTATTGGAAATCATATATCCTCATGGGCTCTAGAATATGGAATATATTTGAGTACTTCCTCAAATTACTACCCTCAAGGAAATGGATTGGTTGAGTCATCCAACAAAAACCTAATTAGGATAATGAAGAGGACAATTAAAGACAATCAGAGGTGTTGGCATGCCAAGTTGAAAACTACCCTTTGGGCTGATAGAATTACACCCAAGAGAGAAATTAAGAACTCACCCTTCATGATAGTAGATGGAAGGGAAGCAAGGCTTCCTATTTCACTTGAGTTCCCCTCTCTTGAACTACCTCATCAATTGGAGCTAGTTGAAGGTGATGTTATGACTGTCACGATGGCTGAAATAATGGAACTGGAGGAAAAAAGATAGCAAGCTATAAATAAACTTGAGGTACATCAGAAATAGGTCAAAAGAAGCTTTGATAAGAAGGCTATGGCTAGAGTCTTCAAGGAAGGAGAGCTTTTCCTCAAATGGGATGCTAATAAAGCTAAGCCAGGTAGGCACTCCAAATTTGATGCAATATGGAGTGGCCCATATATTATCACCAACTACAAAGAGGCCAACACTTTTTAGCTATCTAAGCCTGATGGTGGAGTTCTCCCAATCTCATTCAATGGGATTCACCTTAAACCTTACTTTTAGAGAAGGTTAAAGGCTTTTTGTACATATTAGAATAGTTTTCTTGCTTTCCATAAGTGCACAAGCACAGATTATCCCTCTAGAGGATAGAAAGTTTTAAAGTTTTGTGGTTGTAGAGAAACCTTCATGTTTTATGACTCTATAGCCCAATGGATGCATAAGTTCACTGGTCGTATGCATAGAAGGCTTCCATACCCCTGAGTTGCTAGAAATTTTGGTCACTTTTGCCTTCCCACCAAATTTTCCATATTTGAATTTAAACATGGTAACATCTGCATATTTTAAAATTTGAATAAAGTAGAGCACAAAAATATTTTTTATAAAACTTCAGGCTATAATTTATTTCCTAAGTGATTGTGCACTTTAATATTCTACTGACCTGCACCTTACTCACCATATGATCCTTCATCATCCACCCTGGTCACTTTGTCACTATGCAGAGTTGCATGGTCTTCATTTCGTGCAACATAATGATGGCTCGATAAACCCCCTTCCTATCAAAATATTTGAGCAATTGTTAGAGCATGTCAACATTTTGTTGGTTTCTCATTGGCCATGATATGACTGTGTAAGGTGTGTGGGCCAGTTCCTTCTTGCAACTTCCCCATCGTCAAATCTTTCATCATCTAGGGTGTTCACCTTGTCCCTATACAGAGTTACATGCCCATTACTTCATGCAACATAGAACCATCATGCCACATGTCTGTGTGGGTCTAAGTTTCTTTGGTGAGTCAGATTGAGATGGTGTACGATGGAATCTTCATTTGTCAAGCCTCTAACGTGTCTAGGTTGTGGGCTACATGTTCTCAATTTATACCTTCCACTGTCCGATGCAAAAAAATCAATGGTGGTCACTTTGTCACTATAGGAAGTTACTTGATATTTATTCATAGTGACAAAGTGACAAGTTGACGCATGGAAGGTGGGTCCATTCCTTTGTGGGTTATAGTGTGGCGGGTAAGTGTCAGACAGGTTGGAAAAGGACCATATTTCCATTAGTTGATGCACTGGCAGGATTGATGATTTTTTAGGAACATCAGATGGTGGGAGATCAATGCCTCTCACTATGTCACTATAGGAAGTTGCTCAACCTTTAGTCATAGCGACATAGTGAGGATTTTCCATGTGTCCCAATGGGCCTAGTTTGGCAAGTGCAATTAGGTTAATATCATGATTAAATCAACAATATTGCAAGTCATCATGGTTAAGTTTGAGGATGGTACAATCAAGGTGATATGATAGTCAAATGCATGAGGACTCAAAAAGGTGGCAAAAGGAAATGATATAGTTAGTCCACATGGAGGTTTTTGGTTGCTTGACTGGGTTGACCTATTGACCTCGCTAATTTGTAAAGCCAGAAATGAGAAAGAATGGATTTCTTGAATGATCTAATCTTTTTGATAGATTCCAACCACTTTCTAATGAATGTTGTGCCTAGTGAACAAGGAAAAACACTCCACCATCTTTGTTTGTATCCATCTACTTGGCTAGAGTGACTTAATGGCACTGTTTTGTCTTCTCGAGGCTCTGTTTTGATAAAATATTGAATTTCCTTATATCTGAATCTGTGCCAAGATTATATTTTCTCTAGATCTGCATGATTTTTCTCTGCAATCTTAAATGGTAGTGGTTTAGTTTGGTTTAGGATAGAAAATATCTCAGTTATGCCTGAGCTATAAAGGCAATTTTTGTAAATTTTGTTAAGGTAGACTCTTTTATGTTTTCTTTGATATTGCTCTACAAGTTCACTATAAATTCCCTTTACCTCTAAACTTATATGGCATTCTACCTTATCTCCTCCAACCATTGATGTATTGTGCAAGACCTATTTCTTCTCATTAGTGTATTGTGTGTATCTGCAATCTTGCATGGCTATATCTCCTTTTGGCCTATGAATGACATATAAGTGAATTGTCTTCTTCCTTGTGGCATTTATTTGGGTTTTCTAATCCACATGTGATTTTTATATTTAAAAAAGTCTTGATGTGTATATCTTTTGGTGTCATGATGGTTCAAGGGTGCATATATGGGCAGAGATTAGTTTGAACATTCTATTTTGGTGCATCACCCCCTTAGGTTAGAAGTAGGTAGAGTTGATTTCTATGCATTCCTTCTCCCTTTTCCTTTCCAAGTGTAGCTAAGTGCATCTTGATAATAAAGGAAGTTGGCCTTCTCCAGAGACTCAACCTCATAGTTCAAGTCCCATAGCTTGGAGGTTCTTTCCATGTTTCACAAGGTTGTCCTTAGGTAAAATCTTTGGACAAGGGTGCAAACTTTTGTGATAACATATACTATCCCATCTCTCTCTCTCTCTCTCTCTCTCTCTCTCTCTCTCTCTCTCTCTCTCTCTCTCTCTCTCTCTAATGCCCCATGAGGGAACCTAATAGGATGAAGCTTAAATCTACTAATCTAGGTAAGTTTTTTTTTTTTCAAATCTACCAGTGCACATGTATATCTTCACCAAATATCATGATATATTATATATCATTACAAGAATCAGGTGGGTTGGCAAGGTTAGAAATCAATGAAACCTATATTCAATAAACATCACATCCCATAACACTAACATAAAGCATAAATCTAGTATCTCATAATAAGTCTCAAATCAAGTTGCAAGGGTGGCACTGCTCTCTCTCTCTCTCTCTCTCTCTCTCTCTCTCTCTCTCTCTCTCTCTCTCTCTCTCTCTCTCTCTCTCTCTCTCTCTCTCTCTCTCTCTCTCTCTCACACACACACACACACACACACACACACGTGCACGTGAAATTATCTAATCATTAATCATTCCCTATAACATGTTGAATCACCTAAATGGAACCAATCATGTATAATCATAAACTAGAAACATGTATATCACATGCCTAATTTCATAAACCATATAATGTTTAATTTTCTAGAATTGAATCAATTGTGTCTAATCATTAATTATGCCCTATAATACATTAGATCATATAGAATTGAATGCCTAATCATTATTCATGCATAGTATATAATTTTTAATCATCTAAAATTAAATCTATCATGTGTAATCGTAAACATAGAAATTGAATCAACTAAATTGAACCAATCATGTCTAATCATATAAATATGTCATGTATCATACATAAAAATGTCAAAACATAATTGTATATGTCTAGCTCAAAATATCAATGATAAATTAAAATGTCATATACATCCTAAGCTAGAGAGTCATATAGGTGCATACGAATAGAGAAACCTTCGACTGATCGAGATGTGTGAGCATCATGTGCCTATGAAGTATCAACCTACTCCTGAAAATTTAGTATAATTCATTAGAAATACATATTTGAAAACTAATTTAAAATACATATAAAAATTGTAATGCATTGACTCAAGTGTATACTTATGTACAAATTAATTTAAAAATCACCTGAGCACTAGTAGGTGTCGCATCTATCGGATCTATACTCCCACCAATAGTAGGTGTCACATCGATAAATTCTCTCCTCCTACCACAATCAAATCCCATACTAGAAGAAGTACATTCTGCTACCTATGCCTACAAAAATATCATTCATTTGCAAATATCAATGCATGAATTTATACTTGTGTACAGAATTGTTATTGTAAAAAAGAAATTTACAAGAGGTACCTAGATTTGGAGGGAAAAAGGGTCATTAGTGACGCATACTATGGTGTCATGAATAGAATATCCATCTCCAATCATCTCAATCCTTTTTTAATAATAAAGAGTGCAAAGGGGTAACAAGTTGAGATGGAAGTGGTGTAGAGTCGGTAGGATGAAATATCATCTCCATATATGATCCTATCTCAATGCCAACATCAATCTAAATCAACTCTCATAGTTTCTCATCACTAAATTCTAGTCCATTAGTAGTAATACAGACATCTCCAACTAGTATCCCCTCAAGTGGAGTTGCACTAGATTTTTGTGCATATGAGTGTTGAGTTGAGTGTTGTGTTGAGTGTTGAGTGCTAGATTGTTGAGCACCAGAGTATTGCGTAGAGTACTTGGTACCAAAGTCATATGCATGGTGTTGTATACTCTGATGTGTGTGATTTGATAGCATGTCATGGGTCACTCAAAATATAGGGCTATGTAAATGTCTAACTGCATCTACAATATCTTGAATAAGTAACCTTTGCACATCTGTAATCTATGAATATGCATGTAAAAGATAATCTAGACAATTCAATGGCATATCCATATGTTTGTTCTCTCCACTAAGGCCATGTATATATCCTAGAGTAGGAAGATGTACAGCTCTATAGACCTCATCAATCGGCAATCAGTATTATGTAATGCCCACCCCTACTTGACTTTTCTATTGTATTGTCAGATTCTTTTAGGCTAGTAAATTATGGTTCTATTTTAATGATTAGTGGTACCTAGTTACCGGATTTGATTAGATGTTGTTTTATACTCAGTTTATATATGTGATAAGTTACCTAGTTATTTTAGTTATTTCATGATTATTTTGATAATGATAGATGTATGTTCATTTAATGACTTTTAGTTATTTCATGATGTTAGTTAGAGGAATGATTTATATGTATTTTCTATGGTTACTTACCCCATACTTGCATGTGTATGGTGTACCTATCTATTTTACTTTACGTATGACATTTCTAATGTGGTTGAGGAAGGGAATCGTAGTCACCTACTAATCGAGATCTACACGATGTACCACTTCTTGCCATTGCTTGTTTAGTTTAGAATATATGTGTTTGTACATGCATGAATTTTATGCAGATTGTAGGTACCAGGTATCGACTTCCCTAAATTGCCAACATGAGCATACCCTATAGCAGTATTTCAATGGTATAAGTGGGGAGATACTCTTAAGTCCAAATCCTAACCTAAGCCAATTGTCCTAGAAAGTAAGACAAGTATCTGAGTTAGTTTCACCCATCTGAATTTGTCAAGTGACATGAATTCATGACTTTGACCGTTGAGTTTGATTATGTTATTTGTCTTCAGTTGAGTTATCGTATTTGGTTTTATGGGTCTGTTATGATTTTCTATTTTAATTAAATCAAATTAAGAGAATGTTTAATGATTTAATTTAATGGAAATTTTATAAAGAAATTTGATATTTAATTAATTAAATAAAATAATTAAATTTAAAATATTTTATTAAAGTTCTAATTTTGGTATATTTATATTTATTTTATTTAATAATTATTATTTAGGAGTTTTATTAAAATAATAAAATCTAAATAATATTATTAACTAAATTAGTAAATATATCATTAAAATGTCTCATAATTAACTAAATAGAGAAAACATTATTTAATAAAGTTTATTTTAATTAAATTGCATAAAGCTCATGCATGAAATTAAAATATAATAAATAAATTAAACAGAGAAAACAAATTAATTTAATAAAGATATTTTAAATTGCAAAAAGCGTGCATGAAAATGTAAAAGATAATTAAATATCAAAAGATATTGATCAACGAGTTCCCTTGCATAATTGCACAATCAGAGCCCCAAATTTAGGGGAGAACTCTTTATTAGAGATCTAGAGCTTATTTTGCAGAAACCAGGATTTGGATAAAGGATTTTTAGAGAAGGAAGCTTTTCAGAAGGAAGCGGCTTTTCTCGCATGCTTTGTAAGTTTGTGTGTTAGCATTAGATTCAGGTAGAATCTTGTGATTAATTTACGCAATAAATTTCCATTTTCCAAATATTTTGTCTACTTCATGTCTAGATATATCCATTCTCGGATAATTGTTGATTTCTTTAATGAAACCCTGTTGTAAATCTGACTTTATTTTCATTTCAAAGTTATCTGTGTTTGAGGAATGGAAATTTTGGAAAACCCTCGTGCTTGTAAATCTTAATTAGTTGAGTTTTTTGTTTAAAAATCAAAATTTAGACTGTAAATTCGATTGGTTTATTTGGGTTTTCCAATCAGATTATTGTTCACGATTTTTTATATATATATATATATATATATATATATATATATATATATATATATATATATAGGGGAAGAGTGGGGGGGGGAGGTGGGGGGTTACGTGTTTGATTGTTTTTGTTTATTATAAAACTATATATATATATATATATATATATATATATATATATATATATATATATAATATCAATTGGGTGGGTAGGGCCACCAACCCCCAACCAACCATTCCGCATGCTGCCATGGTGGCAAGCAGTCACTGCTGTATGCAGTAGCAATACTTTGTACAGCTGCTACAACAACATTTATGCCTCCTGTGCAAACCTTAAATGCTATTTCATTTTTTAATATTTTATTTTATTTTATTTTAAATTTATTTATTAAACTTTAAATTAATAAACATTTTTAATATCATGTATTTTAATTTAAATAATAAATGATAATTTTTATTATTATTTTAATATATAATTATTATATTATGTAATTTTAATATTTGTTATTATTAATATTATAATGTAAATATATTATTTTATTAATAAAATAATAAATATTTTAATTAGTAATTAATAGTTATTATTAAAGGATGATGATAATATTTAAATTCATGACTACTGTTGTGGCAATGTTTCTATTGCCTATGCAGACCTTAAATGAAATTTCATTATTTTAATATTTTATTTTATTTTATTTTAAATTTATTTATTAAATTTTAAATTAATAAATATTTTTCATATCTTGTATTTTAGTTTAAATAATAAATGATCATTGTTATTATTATTTTAATATATAATTATTATATTATGTAGTTTTAATATTTGTTATTATTAATATTATAATGTAAATATATCATTTTATTAATAAAATAATAAATATTTTAATTATTAATTAATAGTTATTATTAAAGGATGATGATAATATTTAAATTCATGACTTAGTTTTCTTCATTAAATATATTATTAATTTCTTTATTAATGATATTTTAATGAGGTAATATTTGATAATTGTAAAGTTTTCAAAAAAGGATATCCTTGGCAAACTTGGGTTGTGTCAGATGGTTAAAGTTAAATATGAAAATGAGTTCTATAGTTTGAAAATCTTAGAAATCTTCATACTTTAAAAAGATGAAAATTGTAATGAGTAGGTTTACTGAACTCTTATGTGTTGATAATGAATTGAACTATGAAACAATGTTTAAACAAATTTATATGAATTATTGAATCGTCTAGGATTCTAGTAAACTCGAAAACCATAGTGAATTTGGCAACTAGAGAAATGGAAATTGAAACCCTGATTGAAATCGAAAACATTATGAACTGTAATACTTGAAATGAAAACTAGAATGTTGTTTGTACATCAAATGTTCTTGTGTTTTGAAAACCCTGTCAAAATATAATACTTTGAAAAGATGAACACTGTTAACTAGTTTTTTATTGAATGTTGTGTTTTGATAATGAACTAAACTATGAAACATTGTGTAAACTATTTTTTATGATTTGTTGAATGTTAAGACTTGTGTGGACTTAGAAACATTAGCAAATCAACACTAGGGGAATTTTATGATTTGAAAACCTTAGTAATTATAATACTTTGAAAAAATGCAAACATGAACCTTAATTGAGATTGAAAACTCTATAAACAATAACACTTGGAAAAGAAAATTGAAACCTTGGTTCTTGTTGAAATCTTTGTGTTTGAAAATGAAAGTAAAAACTTCAAAACCTATAGTGAACATTGAACTTATGTGTTTTCAAAAAAAAATGAATTATGAAAGTTACTTTTGTATATACCTTATGTGAGGTGTGATTTACTAATGTTGAATTTTGGGGTTGAGTCAGCTTTGACCAATTAGGATGTTTACCAGAGGCTAGGGGGTTTATGTTGTGAAGTCATGATAATGTTAAATATACGATCTTCTATACCCAACCATGGTGATATGTCATGTGTATTCTATTAGGAATTTTTTTAGATGGTTGTCATTGCTTTCCAGTATCTCTTATGTAGAACTAAAGTGAATGGTGTGATTTTTTTGGTATAACCTTGTAAGTCTTCGATTAGTTATCTGTGATTGCTCCCCAGTTGCTTGTATAGGACTAAGGTGATTAAATAATTTTTTTTTGGTGATGTCATTTTATGACATGGATTTGGTATATGTATACTTGATTTTGGATCAGTCCTATTAGGATGATCGTATTGGTGGAATCTATGATTATGATCAGTAATATTTCAGTGCTTTCCAATTGCTTGTTTAAGAACTGATGTTTAGTTTATGGTCATTTTAGATCTTTGCTTTTGCTGAGCTTAAGGTAGGATTTTTCTATGTCATGTTGGGAAGTGGCTTGCAATGGAGACCGAGGCCCTAAAGAGGCTAGTGGGTAACCCATTATAGGTTATTTTAACAAGTGATAACATTTCATTAAATGAGTTTAAAATGGATTAATAAGATATTGGTACCACAAAAAGTCACTAGGGGGTCTAGATTATTAAAAGACTATCATGGTAACCTTGAGCTGACTTACTAGTATGCCTTGTATGTACGAAAGGATACTAATACAACATAGAGACACTAGGATGTCAAAGTATTAAAAAATTGTCAGGTAACCTTAGAGTTGGCTCATGCGATGACACTTTCCCACTTGCATAGTATATTTCCTACATGTCTATGTTGCCTCTGGGATTAGTTGATACTTGTGTCTTGGTACCCTTTGAGATAGTTTTCTTTCAAGTGATTCCTTGAACCTAGATGTTGGTTTTGACTTGTGTTTTGCTATCATGTTTGGGCCTTGAGTTTATCTCCTCAATGCGGTGGGAGTGGACCTTTTTGGGTTCCATGAGGTCAGGTGGTAGTGCTTGTTCTTATACCATTGAGATCTGACCATCGGATGTCATTGCTGGATGTGTTTGTGCAGATGTTTCTTTTTATTTGGTCTTGTATTTGTATGATGGATGGTTATATTCTAAGTGTATTGTGTTTGATTTCTTAGATCTTATGGGATCATGTAATCTATTTCATGATGTATATTATTTCAGCCTTTCATACCTTGTGACCTGTACAATGGATGATTGTGCATTTTGTTTATTGCCAAGTGGCATCATATATAATTTTATATTATTTAAATAGAATATGTTATATGTTGGTTTTAGTATTAATTAAACTTAAATGTGATTCAACATCATGGGACCCTGAGGAGATGTAATATGTTTTATGGTATGTGTTTATGTACATGTTAATGCTTTTGCTATATTATACATGTTGTTGTTTAATTATTATCTTTCAAAAAAAAATTGGCAAACTTAGTGAAACTTTAGGTTAATTTATTTTGGGTTCCCTAGCGGAGCATTACATCTAGTATCAGAGCCCGAGTTTCTACATTGGGAGTTTTGGGTATATTGGAATGCCACTAGTTGCTAACTAGTTGAATTAAAACAAAACTTAAACTATTATTTGTATCTATTACAAAATTGAACACGTGAACTAGTTAAACTAAATCAAAACTTAACTAGTGTTAAGTATCTTTTGCAACTTTAACACTTGGAAACTTCAAGCTTGAGCACTTGGAACTTGAAACTTTAGACTTGATACTTGAAATATAGAAAATGGTAAAACTTGTAAAACTCTTGAGTTTGATTTTAGACATGTTTTCTTATGATTATGCTTTAAGGTAGTATGCCTTTGATTGTCTTTGTGAGCATTATGTTGATCTTGTTTGGGTGTTTTCAGTAGAGTTACAAACTTGAACCTAAGCAATTTGAAAAAAAAGAAATTTGAAGAAATAGAACTTTTGAACATGAACCTTGGAAACTCCTAACATTTATGTTCTTGACTTTTGATTTATGTCTATACATTATAACTTTTATGTTTTCCGATGGAATTAGAGATGTTGATCTTTTGTTTGGAGTGTTTTAGGGGATCTATTTTAGTATTTGTTAAAAAGATGAATGTTGGATCAATATGATTTTTGGTTTATTATTAAACTAGAATCATATCTCTCTAAGTGACTAATAGCGTATACATAGTTAACTTATTTGTATTAGTTCTTAAGGAGCTTTCTGTTTAACATTGTAGATAGTACTCTTTGACTTTTAGTTACCCTAGTCATTATAGTAGGCTTCCAAGAGTAAGCCTAAGTCTAGGGGGAGTGGATGTAATGCCTACCCCTAGTTTAGTTTTATCTTTCTTGTAGGCTTCTAGGAGTAAGCCTAAGTCTAGGGGGAGTGGATGTAATGCCCACCCCTACTTGATTTTTCTGTTGTATTGTTGGATTCTTTTAGGCTAGTAAATTATGATTCTATTTTAATGTTTAGTGGTACCTAGTTACCAAATTTGATTAGATGTTGTTTTATACTCAGTTTATATATGTGATGAGTTACCTAGTTATTTCAATTATTTCATGATTATTTTGATAATGATAGATGTATGTTCATTTAATGAATTTCAATTATTTTATGGTGTTAGTTAGAGGAATGATTTATATCCAGTTTCTATGGTTACTTACCCCATACTTGCATGTGTATGGTGTACCTATCTATTTTACTTTATGTATGATGTTTCTGATGTGGTTGAGGAAGGGAGTCGTAGTCACCTGTTGGTCGGGATCTACATGATGTACCACTTCCTCCCATTGCATGTTTAGATTAGAATATATGTGTTTGTATGTCATGCATGGATTTTATGCAAATTGCAGGTACCGGGTATCGACTTCCTTGAATTGCCAAGATGAGAGTACCCTATCGTAGTATTTTAATTTTATAAGTGGGGAGATAACTCTTAAGTCCAAATCCTGACCTAAGTCAATTGTCCTAGAAATTAAGACAAGTATCTGAGTTAGTTTCACCCATCTGAATTTTTCAAGTGACATGAATTCGTGACATTGACCCTTGAGTTTGATTATGTTCTTTGTCTTCAGTTGAGTTGTCATATTTGGTTTTCTGGGTCTGTTGTGAGTTTCTATTTTAATAAATTAAAAGAATATTTAATGATTTAATTTAATGGAAAATTTATAAAGAAATTTGATATTTAATTATATTTAATTAACTGAGAAATTAATTTAATTAATTAATTAAATTTAAAATATTTTATTAAAGTTCTAATTTTGGCATATTTATATTTATTTAATTTAATAATTATTATTTAGGAGTTTTATTTAAATAATAAACTCTAAATAATATTAGGCAAGAGCCTATAACACAACGATAACTTGTAAGCCTCTCATGTGGGAGGTATTGGGTTCAAATTCACTTAACACACAAAAATAATAATTAATTATAATAAATAACAATAATTAATCTAGGCTTCAACCATTTACCTATCAAAAATAAATAAATAAATTTTTTTTAAACTCTAAATAATATTATTAATTGAATTAATAAATATATTATTAAAATGTCTTGTAATTAACTAAAGAGAGAAAATATTATTTAATAAAGTTTATTTTAATTAAATTGTTTAAAGCTTATGCATGAAATTAAAATATAATAAATAAATTAAAGAGAGAAAACAAATTAATTTAATAAAGATATTTTAAACTGCAAAAAGCATGCATGAAAATGTAAAAGATAATTAAATATCAAAAGATATTGATCAGCGAGTTCCTTTGTGTGATTGCACAATGAGAGCCCCAAATTTAGGGGAGAACTCTTTATCAAATATCTAGAGCTCATTTTGCAAAAACTGGGATTTGGATAAGGGATTTTTAGAGAAGGAAACTTTTCAGAAGGAAGGGATTTTTCTCACATGCTTCATATGTTTGTGTGTTTGCATGTTAGCATCAAATTCAGGTAGAATCTTGTGATTTATTTATGCAATAGATTTCCATTTTCCAAAACTTTTGTTTGCTTTGTGTCTAGATAGATCCGTTCTTGGATAATTATTGATTTGTTTGATTTCATTAATGAAACCCTATACTAAATCTGAGTTTATTTTCATTTCAAAGTTATCTGTGCTTGAGGAATGGAAATTTTGGAAAACCCTCGTACTTGTAAATCTTAATCAATTGGTTTTTTTTGTTTAAAAATCAAAATTTAGAATGTAAATTCAATTGGTTTATTTGGGTTTCCCTATCAAATTATTGTTCATGGTTTATTAAAATATTTATTTATTTATTTATTTTTATTTATTTATTTATTTATATAGGTGGGGTTATGTGTTTGATTATTTTTGTTTATTATAAAACGATATATATAATATCAATTTGGTGGCCTGGGGCACCAACCCCCAACCCATCATTCTCCATGTTGCCACGGCGGCAAGCGGTCACTATTATACGCAACAGTACGAAGTATGTACTGCTACTACGGTAGCATTATTTCTAGCCATGTGGGCCATAAAAGCTATTTCATTTTTTTATTTTTTATTTAATTTATTAAATTTTAAATTAATAATTTTTTTAATACAGTGTATTTTAATTTAAATAGTAAATGATAATTGTTATTATTATTTTAATATATAATTATTATATTATGTAATTTTAATATTTGTTATTATTAATATTATAATGTAAATATTTATTTTATTAATAAAATAATAAATATTTTTATTAGTAATTAATAGTTATTATTAAATGATGATGATAATATTTCAATTCATGACTTAGTTTTTTTCATTAAACATATTATTAATTTCTTTATTAATGATATTTTAATGAGGTAATATTTAATAATTGTAAATTCAAAAAAAATTAAAAAAAGGATATCCTTGGTAAACTTGGGTTGTGTCGGATGGTTAAAGTTAAATATGAAAATGAGTTCTATGATTCGAAAACCTTAGAAATCTTCATACTTTAAAAAGACAAAAATTGTAATGAGTAGGTTTACTGAACTCTTACATGTTGATAACAAATTGAACTATGAAACAATGCTTAAACAAATTTATATGAATTGTTGAATCATCTAGAAGTCTAGTGAACTTGAAAACCCTAGTGAATCTAGCAACTAGAGAAATGGAAGTTGAAACTCTGATTGAAATCGAAAATATTATTAACTATATAATACTTGAAATGAAAACTAGAACTTTGTTTGTACATCGAACGCTCTTGTGTTTTGAAAACCCTGTCAAAATATAATACTTTGAAAAGATGAACATTGTTAACTAGTTGTTTATTGAATGTTGTGTTTTCATAACGAACTGAACTATGAAACATTGTGTAAACTACTTTTTATGATTTGTTGAGTGTTGAGACTCGTGTGGACTCAAAAACATTAGCAAATTGACACTAGGGGAATTATATGATTGGGAAACATTAGTAATTATAATACTTTGAGAAAATGAAAACATGTGAGATTGAAAACTCTATAAAAAAAAAATAACACTTGGAAAAGAAAACCAAAACCTCGGTTTTTGTTGAATCTTTGTGTTTGAAAATGAAAGTGAAAACTTCAAAACCTATAGTGAACAGTAAACTTATGTGTTTTTAAAATAGAATAAATTATGAAAGTTATTTTTGTATATACCTCATATGAGGTGTGAGTTACTGATGTTGGGTTTCGGGGTTGACTTAGCTTTGACTAGTTATGATGTTTATGAGAGGCTTGGGGGTTTGTACTATGATGTCATGATAATGTTATGTATATCATCTTTTATACTCAACCATAGTGATGTGTCATGTGTATTCTATGAGGAATTTGTTCAGATGGTTGCTATTGCTTTCCAGCATCTCTTGTGTAGAACTGAAGTGAATGGTGTGACTTTTTTGGTATAACCTTTTAAGTCTTCAATTAGTTATCTATGATTGCTCCCCAGTTGCTTGTATAGGACTGAGGTGATTAAATGATTTGTTTTTTATTATGTCATTTTATGACATGGATTTGGTATATGTCTACTTGATTTTGGATCAGTCCTATTAGGATGATCATATTGGTGGAATCTGTGATTATGATCAATAATATTTCAATGCTTTCCAGTTGCTTGTTTAAGAACTAATGTGTAGTTTATGGCCATTTGAGATCTTTTTCTTTTGCTAAGCTCAGGGTAGGTTTTATGTATGTCATGTTGGGAAGTGGCTTGCAATGGAGGCCGAGGCCCTAAACAGGTTGGCTAGTAACCCATTGTAGGTTATTTTAATAAGTGATAACATTTCATTAAATGGGTTTAAAATGGATTAATAAGATATTGGTACCACAGAAAGTCACTAGGGGGTCCAGAGTATTAAAAGACTATAGTGGTAACCTTAGAGTTGACTTGTTTGTACAAAAGGATACTAACACCACATAGAGACACTAGGGGGGCAGAGTATTAAAAGACTATCAGGTAACCTTAGAGTAGGCTCATGCGATGACACTTTCCTACTTGCATAGTTGATTTCCTACATGTCTGTGTTGCCTCTGGGATCAGTTGATACTTGTATCTTGGTACCCTTTGAGATAGTTTTCTTTCAAGTGATTCCTTGAACCTAGATGTTGGTTTTGACTTGTATTCTGCTATCCTATTTGGGACTTGAGTTTATCTCCTTAGCACGGTGGGAGTAAACCTTTTTGGGTTCCACGAGGTTGGGTGGTAGTGCTTTTTCTTATACCATTGAGATCTGATTGTCAAATGTCATTGTTGGATATATTTGTGCAGATGTTCCTTTTTATTTGATCTCTTATTTCTATGATGGATGGTTATAGTCTAAGTGTATTGTATTTGATTTCTTAGATCTTACGAGATGATGTAATATATTTCATGATGTATATTATTTTAGCCTTTTATACCCTATGACCTGTACAGTGGATGATTGTGCATTCTGTATAATTGTATATTATTTAAATGGAATTTGTACTTGTAGTTATTCTTTAATATGGATGTGTTATATATTGGTTTTAGTATTAATTAAACTTAAATATGATTCAACATCATGGGACCCTTAGGAGATGTAATATATTTTATGGCATGTATTTATGTGCATGTTAATGCTTCTACTATATTATATTTGTTGTTGTTTAATTATTATCTTTCAAAAAAAAAAATGTTTGGAAAACTTAGTGAAACTTTAGGTTAATTTCTTTTGGGTCCCCTAGCTAGGCGTCACATATTAGATGATGACTCTAAAGATGATATGGGTCAACTAGGTTTACTCATTATATATTTTACCTAGTGTGTTAGATGTAATACTACTAGTTGTGGTTGAATGTGTCCTATCTTATCAATTTCTTCCCTCTAGTTATAAAGAACAACTCTATCTACAGTAGAAACCATCACTAGTGTCACTTCTAGATTTATCTCACCTAACAACTGTTGATGAATAGATGGAACTTGACAATCCTTATAGAAATTATCATGATTAGAAACTCTTCCACATCCCTAACAATAATATGATGGAAGATCTAAATAGTTGACATGGTGCCCCAAATGAAACTCTACATACAACTATTGGGGAAAATAAAGAGTATCTGGTCCTTATTGGAATGATGGCCATGTGCTATGAGAAATTAAGGGTATAAAAATACATGCAATCTATGGCATAATGTATCATATAACATGATATGCCCTCACCATGGTCTTCCCCACATAATATGAGAAGACATCTCATTTGATGATATCCTTAGGGACCAAACCCTAAACCTTCTCTAAGGACTCATCACCTAAGACCTTTGTTCTAAGATCTATAAAAATCCTATCAATAGACTGTGGCATGAATATAGACTATGATTTAAGCTATTCAGTAAGATCTCAAAGACTCTTCAAAATCCATTGACAAATATCTCTATATAAATGATCTTGAGATCTCTCAATTGACTATCTAATTCGCTCTATTTGTATAGTCACAAAATGGAATATACTCGCCAAATCAAGAGGGCAAGGGTGGATAGGGGGTACAATAGTATGGGGTCTGTATCCCTATCCCTCACCTTTTTCCTACCCCTAATTCTAAGGTTATTTATGATCTTTTCCTTGATTTTGTTCTTGTCTCATACCCTCATCATGAAGCGTCTAAGAATCCTAGGGTACATGATTTATATCATGTGATGCCATCTATGGGTAGCATGTGTGAACTAAATATTAACTTAATTAAGAACTTGTATGTGTGTATAATTACAAAAACATGTATTCAATAAATTTCTAATATTAAACTATTAAACTTTTTACATTGAGTCATATAAGTTCTTAAGGGGTCCTGTTAGGTCATCATAGGTGTTATCTAGTCATGTTAGATCATCTAAATTCTTAAAGGGTAGAATATTGGGTCATATTAGATATTAGTAGGTGGACTATTAGGTCTTATTAGTAATCTAAGGTTTTGCAGGTTCATATTAGGTCTTAATAGGTGTTATTAGTTGAATGTTATGTCTTGATAGGTCCTATTAGGTCCTAATACGCGTTATTAGTCATATCATGTAACTATAGGTCCTATTAGTTTTTATTAGGTCCCATTAGGTATTATTGGTAATCTAAGGTCATAGGGTTTCTATTAGGTTTTATTAGGTGTTATTAGTTGAATTTTATTTCCTAATAGGTCCTATTAGGTACTATTAGGTCTTATTAGCCATCAAAGATCTAATATACATGCATAGATATAATTAAAAAATTAAATTAAATTTACATCTAAAAATGGACATTAAATTTCACATCTAAAACATTTAAACAAACGTGAGGAGAGAGGGTGAGGAGAAAGTAAGAAGAGGGAGAGTAAGGGGAGAGAAACTAAGGAGAGAGATATGAGAAATAAAGTGAGGAGAGATAAAGTTCACATAATAGGTCCTATTAGGTGTTATTAAGTGTTAATAGTTTCAATTAGGTCTTATTAGTAATCTAAGGTATTAAGGGGTCATATTAGGTCCTTATATACATGTTATTATTTGAATGTCATTTCCTAATAGGTTCTATTAGTTACTAATAATGTCGTTAAAGTCATGTTATATCCTAATTCCAGACGTATTAGGTCTCATTAGTCATCTAAGATCTTAACGAGTTCTATTAGGTCCTAATAGTCATGAGTAGTCATGTGTTATGTAATAATAGGTGGACTATTAGTAATCTAAGGTCATAAGGGTCATATTAGGTTGCAATAGGTATTATTAGTTGAATGTCATGTCCTAATAGGCATTATTAGTCATGTTATGCCATAATAGATCATATTAGGTCATAATAAGCATTATTAATCATGTGTTAGGTCATAATAAGTTTTAAATAAGTCCTATTACATCTTAAGAGGTCCTATTAGGTATTAATAGGTCATATTAGGTGTTAATAGGTGTTGATAGGTCATATTAAGTCTTATAAATTAAAATAGATTTACACATATGCATCAAAATAAATTAAATGTACATGCATAGATTTTTAAAAAATTAAATATACATCTAAAAAAGAACATAAATTCCCCATCTAAATATCTAAAATATTTTTAAAATGTATAGAAATTAAATACATATATTTAAACATCTAATTATATAGATATTTTTTAAGTTAGGAGAGAGAAAGGGTGAATAGAGAGACTGAGGGGAGGGAGAAAGTAAGAAGAGAGGAAATAAGGAGAGAGAAAGTAAAGAGTGTTAGAGTGGGGTTGTCATTGTACTAAAAGATGGATCTGTTAATTTATGATTGTAAACCACCCATCTTATAGTACACAAGAGGTAGTTAAGCCCTTATCATGAATCCCCACTATAAAAAATTCCAATAGTATCCCCCTTAGTGTTACTCGAGGGTCTGAGGATTTGAACCTTTGACCAAGCTAGAAGTAGAGCTGATATGTTAGAGTGGGGTTGTCGTTGCACCAAAAGATCAATTTGTCAATGCCCGATATAACCACTCATCTTATAGTACACAAGAGGTAGTTAAGCCCTGTCACAAATCTTGAGGGAAGCATTGAAAAAAATTCCAATAAAGAGAGAGAGAGAGAGAGAGAGAGAGAGAGAGAGAGAGAGAGAAGATAAAGTGAGGAGAGAGAAATTAGGGAGAGAGTGAGGAGCGAGAGTGGGACAGAGAGGGAGGAGAGATAAATTAAAGAGAGTGAGTAAGGAGAGAGAGAGAAGAGAGATTGATAGAGAGAGGAGAGAGAGTAAGGAGAGAGAAAGTGAGCAGAGAGAGAGGAGAGAGGATTGCTTTTTGTTTTGTAGACATAGCGTTTTCTTTTTTTGTTTTTTATCCACCTAGAGTTTTCTTTTTTTTCTATCCACTTGTGTTTTTGTTTTTTGTTTTTTGTTTATTATCTATCTAGGGTTTTTGTTTTTTTGTTTTTTAACCATCTAAGGTTTTTTTTTTCTAAACCTATATTTTTCTAACTATAGTTTTAGATATGTTTTTTCAATATTTTATAACTATTGTTGTATGAAACTATCTAACACTATAAAAAAATATGCATCTATCATAAAAAGGAAATGACATGTAAACATAGAAACTAATTAAGATATTATAATAATAAAACTAAATACTCATTAAAAAAATTAAATGGTCATTAGAAATAACTAAAGTTTTATTAAAATAACTAAATATTCTTTAGAAATACAAAAAATGAAGAATATGTACATACTTGGTATGTTGGATGCTCGAAGGAGGCTGAAACTACTATCGGGACACTAATGCAAGTAGTAGACATCACAAACTTCTCTTTAACACCCTAGTCCATGACATCACCACTGTAGAAATGAGGATTAAAATAAAAATTACTAGAATGTATAGAGAATTTTTGTTGCGGTGACTTTGATCAAATCCCCTTGCTTCACTCGAAGCCTCCTACATAGGTGGATGCAAGGGGCTTCACATAAAGCTAGGGGATTCACTTGAAGCCACCTACACATTGGCTTTGAGCGAAGCACTCAGGGTGATTTGTGTGAAGCATAGGCTTTGCTTGAAGCTCCTAAAAAATGTGTTTGACAAAAAGTGGGAACCATTTTTGTTGCCTTACCTAATAATCATTTTTTACCCATTATTTTACTATGTTTTCTAATGGGAATAAACATGCCTTATCTTCTACTATAGGAGCCTTCCCTTTATCCTTCTTAGGTTTTGAACTAACTTTTTCCCCACTAAGAGTCCTTGTGGGATTATATTTTGGCAATATCTATTGCAAATAGTCATACTCATGACAAGTATGGCACTAGAAAGATAAAGTTTCATAATCAAGCTATTGGATCCAATTATTTGGACCCAACATAATTTATGTTGAATCATGTAGAGGCTTACTCAAGTTAACTTAAACACAAGTACAAGTATATGTGGTTACCTTTTTCTCCATTATATATTGTGAAGAACCTATTGGCTTACCAAGTTGCACAAAAATTGATTTGAAAATATCCTCCTCTAGAATTTTAAGGAGAACCATGGAAGTCTCACCCAAATTAGGACCCTTGATGAAATTTCTTCAAAAGGGTTGAATCCAACATTATGTGTCTTAATGAATAGACCATCATGATTATAGAAATAGGGGTCTCCTTACAAATATATTTTTATGTCTATAATACTTAAGAATAACACCAAAAATAGCCATTAGTACCTAACATCACTTCCATTTTTCGCTTCGGGGTTCTATGATGTAGAGCCCTCTGTATTTACCTTTAAGGAATCTTAGTTCAACTCAAGGGATTCACAATAGGCTGGTACACCCTCAAGGAAACAAGAACATCTCAAATATTACAACAAAGAAACCTGACATTATACACCAATAAAGTAAACATCTTCATTCACACAATAAGATTTCTATGTCTGATTACATTATTTATAACTTTCATTCTTGAACTTTCTTTCCAAACCATTTGGCATAATTGTTCCAAATTAGGAATACTAAAACATATCCAAATATGATCAAAAAATAATAAATCTATTACAAGTTATAGTCTCTGCACTTAGACCCATTTTCTTTTTCATAAACTAGAAGTAAAACCATTAAGCTTGCCTAGGGCATCTAAAAACTTCCTCAAAATGATTCCAAGTCACATAAAACCAATTTCCACTCAACCTTATATGAGTATAGTTCCATAATCTATAAGCCATTAATTCTTATAGTGCATAAATCATTCTACAAGGACCAGTTGTGCCCTGTAACTTTAGTAGAGATCAATAAAAACCAGTCTTCATTAAAATGAACATAACTTATATAAATCTGAATGAAAATGCCTCAAAAAAATTGGAAAAAAAAGCTATTTCACATATCTTTCCAATGAATATAAATATATTTCTTGAGTCTCCAAAATGTGTCCATACCAAATGCTGCAACATGACTATATTCAAAAAATCTCAAATCTGCAAATACCCACTTTCACCAAAATGTTCATAACTTATTCATTTCTTCATAAAATTGAACCCAAAAAAAATGATGAGGAGGATTAATCATTCTATCTATCCATTACTATATTACATGGTTTCAAAGCTATACATGGTCATAAAAGGCCTGGAAACAACACTAAAATTAAAACACCAATTAAAACAATAACAATAGAATGCACCAAAAATGTATCAAACTCCTACACATAGTTCACACAACCAAAATCCTCAACATATATAACCCTTGCATGCATTCAACATTATTTGAATCCTAGACCATGGATAATACCTTTACATGGTTCCCTTCACATTCAACCAATGAATAACTTCTTACACATTTCTCCTAAACCATTAACCAAAATGTACCTGCACGTTGCCCTCTTCTATAGACCCATACACATTAGTTCATAACTTCTGAACTAGAGAGTATTTTCTCAATCTAACTGTTGATTATTGGCATAATTTTTCCTCCAACAACATATCAAAATATGAGAGAAATCCAATAGTGGTTTTTTGAGATATGACCCCCGAAACAACACCCAAATTTTTGTGATAGAAAACCCTCTCTTTGGCTATCACAATTACCTTTTCCCACTTAGATCACATGGCAATCTATTGAAATTCTTCATAAAACATCACCTACAGGTTATATACATTGTCTTCCACCATCCCTACTAATGAGGAGACTTATTACATATTTTTATGAAAGGAAACTACATTATTATTGTCACTAGATACCCTTGAATAGGGCTTTTACCAATTTTCCTTCAAATAGTGATAACTTTCTCTACACTCGGCCGAATGGACTCATTCAAAAGCCAAAATACTTTAGATTCAACCTACTATCCTTTCCAAATGAGATTTATTCAAAACATATCCATATAACTAACTGTAATCACATCCAAAGTTGATTGTAACCATAGAAGAATGTGAAATGCAATGCATTAATTCTTTATTCTACTCAAAAACTTGATTACATTGACCACCCTCTCCTTGTCTCCGACCATGATGCATTTAAATAGAATCTTTAGAAGTTAAAACTGACCAACTTCCTTCCTAACTGACTAAAATTCCCCTTAACCAACTATCTACTTAATTTGCGATTTATGAAGTTGACAATAAGCTATCAACTTTGACAACTTTACATTGATCTTCTATTTTTATTATTTAAAATATTATTCAAAGGTCTAAAGATTGCATTGACACCCCACTAAATTCTATACATGAAGTGGCTTTTTAAGCCATATTATAATGAATAATAACCAATTTTTTGTCTAGATCTTTGAAATTTATTAAATCCGGCAATGCCCCTGCATCATACTCCCTGACTTCAAATGTTTCCCAGTCCCTGGGGAACTATGTACTTAAAAAATAAGCATTAGAAAATGTATCTCCATGTTTTCAAAATGTGTTCTTCTTCCCATGCATTTTTACTTGTCTTGTAGACACCTTGTGTCCTGTTTTCCCTTGAAACTCTGTCCTCTCCTTCTTCATATGTTGATCCATGTTTGAATTCACCTTTTCAGACTTGTTTTTCATGTCCTCATAAATCTTGTTGAGGTCTTCATCATTGGATTTCTTCCTACATCTTCTTCTCTTTCTTTTAGGTATAGTACCCATAAGCCAAATCAATAGAAATAACAAGCAGTAGCATATGCTTTCCAGCATGTAACCTTTACCAAACTCCAACAATTTCACCATGTTAGGCATTTCCACCATAGCCCCATGTACCTGCAACAAAATCAAAATAAGAATACAAAAACAATCCATTAGATTGAAATATTTCATCTCCATATTTGGAGTACACATTCCTTGATGCATCTTCTCTTCATTCCTCATCAATATGTTGCCTTCTTCATGATTGAAAACCTCTGTTATTTTTTGAAATTTCTCATCATCCTCTTTCCTTTTTCCTTTGCATTCCACCTTATCCTTGGTGGTTATTTCATCAGCTCCATTCACCTTGGCCTTTAAGAAAAAAAATTGACCCATTTTCTACCCTGTTTTCAGTGGGCACAATATATCCCCAATCAATATCATACCTTCATCTTAAAATTTTCTTCTTTTCATGTCTTCGTTAGCAACTCCCTCTTTTATCTTTGTCCCAAAAATCTAAAACTCTTCACCATGAGATTCATCATCTTATTTATATCCTATCTACTGCACTCTACCTCCTTGTCCTTTTAGTGGACTCTTCATCTCTATCTTTACATCTTCATGTTCCTTTTGTCTCAGGAACTCTCTTCTTCCAAACAACCAAGATCTGGACATTCCCCATGTCTCCTTATCATCCTATAGTGAACTCATCACAAACTTCTTTCCATCTTTGTTAATAGCATATTCATTTTTCCAACCACAATGTATGGCTTTGACATTCACTTGCCATCTTCTACCCAAAATAAAATGATAATCATCCAAAGGTACAATATCACATAATATTTTATCAACATATGGACCAATATTAAATGAAACATAGGCCTGCTCTCTAATATCGATTGATCATTATTGAAACCATATACTCTGTAAGGAATACCATGTGCTATCTTTTTCAAATTCAATTTGGAAACCATCTGATCTGAAACAAGATTAGCAATAGACCCACTGGAAACAATAACCTTGCATACCTTACCCTGGCACTTACATATTGTCCTGAATATGGATGAATCCTACATGTACCTTGTACCATCATTATCTACCATGATGACCTGCTATCAACCTTCTTCAAATAGCAACCTTAGAAACCACCTTCAATCCAAGATCTATCCAACTTGGAATCACCACTATGGAACACTCCTGGAGGATGATTCAACTCCAAGCATCAACAAAGGACTCTTGGTCTTCAAAATCTCAGATCTTCACCTCAAACCAAATCTTTTACTATACTCTGATACCACTTGCAGGAGCACCTATTCATTCTATGTCTTTTAAATTATCTTTAATATGGTTTTAATGTCATGTAGGGACCTATTGGAGCTCATTCAAATTATTTTGTAAGGCTAGAAAAGCCATTAAAATCATAGTGACCTACAAGGTCCTAGAAAATGTCAAGTATGGTAAAAGCAATAAAATGTATAAAATAGAGTGAAATAGTTTTTTTGGAGTCTTAAATTCATATTTATCATATTTTAATGGTTTAGGGAAAGTTTCAAGTCATTTGGATAATAATTGTAAAAGTTGTTCAAAAGTTGCCAAAATTGTAATGACAACTTTTACAACTTGGTGACAAAATTTTAAAAGTTGGTTTAAAGGTGTTAATGGGTAGTTGTAAGTTAGTTGGAGAGTTCAATGTGCTTCCAAATTATATATATTTGGTCTCCAAAATATGAAATGGTACATTGGAGAAGTTGGAGGAAAGATTTGGAATGGAAGAAAATTTATTTTGATGTTGTACATTTTAGTTTTCTAGTTTTTTTTTTCCTATAATTTCTCTGATGTTTTGATTGGTATGAACTCATTATGAATAAAAAAAGACCTAAAACTTATTTTTTTGGAAATTTATGTGAGTTAGCTTTGATTTGGTTTTGGTTTGGTTTTGGTTTGGCTTATTTTCATGTTTAGAAGAAGTTATGCCTATTTTGGTGAAGACTGGTCAAATTCTGTCATAATACAGACAACTTTGAGGAAAGTGCAATAACTTTTATTTCCTTTCTTGGATTTGGCTATAACTTGGAGAAAATGTTGGTAACTCACTATTATTGAGTCTTGCAAAAGGGATTGGTTTCATTCTTTCATTTATGGAATTTATTAATGACTAATTAAGGGTTTTAAATTATGCCCTAGTTGAGAAATTGTTCTTAAAAGATACAACATTCTTGCATTCATTTCAATGGTTGGAAAAGATTATAAATGTGAATCCATACCTATAATTTCAATTTTTTGTGGAAGGCCCATATAGCACATTTATGTTGTGCTAGATCTGTACCAAGTGGTATCATAGCCCAAAAGGTTTGGGCAAAAGATATTTTGTGGTTGTGTGTTTGTCTTTTATAGGTTGAAGAGAGAGAACCTGGATACCAAGAGACTAGGCCAAGAGAGAAAGGAGGAGAAAGGCCTAAGGAGTGGTATCAAAGACAAGAAGAAGAAAGGTAGAAGAGACTTTCTTGAAAATGGATTTGTTTATGAAATTTATGCATGGTAATTTTTAGGGTATGGATTCACAAAAAGAAGAAGAAGGAAGAAAAAAAGAAAAGACAAGGAGATTAAAATATTGGAAAAAGAAGCAAAGGAGCATACAAAGAAGTTGGAGGCACTTCTTAAAATCCTAGAGCAGCAAATTGCAAATGTTGAGGGAGATGAAGAATTTAAATTTGTAGAGGTTCAAGAAGTTGAAAAAGATATGAAAAAAGAGAATGAACTTAAGGAAGAGCAAAGAGAAACAAGTATAGAAGAAACAAAAGAGGAAGAGTTGATTGAATCTACTATGGAAGTTGAACCAATTGAAGACTCCATGAAGATGGACATTGTTGAAAATGATTATGTTGAAGTATTTTTAGATATCAAGGATAATAATGAACAAATATTAGAGAGTGATAAGATTTATGATGAGAATGATGGTAAAATGGAAGAGTTGTCAAGAATATTGGAGAAGAAAGATGCAAATTTTGGGATTTATTTTGAAACTAATTAATTGAATTTTGCCCATGATTTTTTTGTTATACTCATTTCAATGCAGGTGATAAATAAATTAGATTGGAGAGGACATAAATTTGTTCTTAACAGGTTCATATTCTCAAGTAAAAGAATTGAAAGACCAAAAGTGAAGATGAAGAGATCTTTGAAACTCCATTTCCAAGAGGACTTGGAAAATTTTCAAAGTTGGGGAGTATGGTGTAGGAGAACCTATTCATTCCATGTCTCATGGATAAATTCATATTTTAAATTATCTTTAATATGGTTTTAATGTTATGTATGGACCTATTGGAGTTCATTCAAATTATTTTGTAAGGCTAGAAAAGCAATTAAAATCATAGTGACCTACAAGGTCCTGGAAAATGTCAAGTATGGTAAAACCACTCAAATGTATAAAAATAGAGTGGAAATAGTTTAATTGGAATCTTAAATTCATATTTATCATATTTTAAGGGTTGTTCAAAAGTTTCCAAAATTGTAATGACAACTTTGTGACAACTTTTTAAAAGTTGGTTTAAAGGTGTTAATGGGTACTTGTAGGTTAGTTGGAGAGTTCAATGTGCTTAAAAATTATATATATTTTGTCTCCAAAATATTAAATGGTAAGTTGGAGAAGTTGGAGGAAAGATTTAGAATGGAAGAAAATTTATTTTGATGTTATATATTTTAGTTATATGGTTATTTTTTCCTGTAATTTCTCTAATGTTTTGATTGGTACAAACTCATTGTAAATTAAAAATACCTAAAACTTATATTTTTGGAAAGATATATGAGTTATCTTTGATTTGGTTTTGGTTTGGCTTATTTTAATTATGTTTAGAATAAGTTATGCCTATTTTGGTGAAGACTGGTCAGATTCTATCATAATATGGACAACTTTGAGGAAAGTGCAATAGCTTTTATTTCCTTTCTTGGATTTGGCTATAACTTGGAGAAAATTTTGGTAACTCACTATTATTGAGTCTCATAAAAGGGATTGGTTTCATTATTTAATTTATGGAAGTTATTAATGGCTAATTAAGGGTTTTAAATTCTGCCCTAGTTGAGAAATTGTTCTTAAAAGATGCAACATGCTTGCATTCATTTCAATGGTTGGAAAAGATTATTAATGTGAATCAATACCTATAATTTCAAATTTTTTGGAAGGCCCATATAGCACACTTCTGTTGTGCTCTCTGTACCATTCTATATTCATCAAACCCGGGATTAAAAAAGGAAAGAATACTCAAATACCCTTGAAATTTCAAAATGGAGCATGATTAGAGAGGTAATAAATATATTCCTCAATTGAATTAGGATAATCACAATGCTAGACCATTTATCACTCTTATCCATGTAGCCATTAACTTGTTTTGGTCTAAAGATTCTAGCCTAGGATGCATGTTTTCACATGTCCATGTCAATCAAGCCAAAATATGATTCTCTAACATGCATAAGGGAGGAATATTCCTTATCAATGTGTCTTTGTATGGTGTTAATGAAACACTAATAGATCCTTTTTGGGAAGTCATGTAAGGTCATCACCTAAAAGACACTCTCCCTCTAACAAATCTTGAAGCTCAATGATGAAATGTATAAACTAAAGTGTTGAAAACTAATACAACCTTCAAAAATAAAAGAGGGGATCAAACACTATCCAGGTAAACCAATTTTTTAAAACACTTCCCTCTTAAATGACACATAAACCCTTTTACACTCTTGGGAAAAAATTACCAAACCTCACTACTCGCTCCATACTTTATCATCCCCCTAGCCACCTACAATAGACCCTCTACCCAAGAATCATGCATAAGAAAGGGATATTTCTTACACAACTAGGTTTTCCCCTAGTTTGTTTAAGAAAAAATATATAATTCTCTATCATCATTTTATTCAATCCCATCTTGTTAAGAAGTAAAGTCTACACACAACTAGGGGGGTGAATCGGATGTGAATAGATATAATCAAATCCAAACTTATAAATTTGATTTCCAAAAATTAAAAAAATTATGCTTAACAATAAAAAAACCATACACCATAACACAATAATTTTTTGACTATGGAAACCCTTTATTAGAAGGAAAACTCCCATGGGGATGGTACCCACAAGATAATGTACTAATATATAAATTCCTTGTGAAAGGATGTCACCATGTTTAGAGTTAAATATAGTTCATTTAGTATAATAGTCCATGTTAAAGGATAGATCCCTTTTAGGAGACCTTGAACCCTTGAACTAGAAGGTTCTAACCCTCTTAAAGGTTGAAAATAAAAGTAGACACACTCCCTAAATGCTCCAACAAATGTTAAAGATGATACTTTTAAGATAACATATCCAATAAATATGAACTGACTAATCTACAACTTACTTGCCAAAATAGTTCCTTTGAAGTCTATTTAACTAACGAACAACATCATTTATCTTCTCTCATTGTCTATCATAAAAGCTCGCATCATATGTATCCATAAATACTATTCATACCATCCATGCATACATACTCAACCAAGGAAAATGAAATTTTTTTATACCCTTTATAAATAATTAATTATGCCATCATGTTAGAGCTTCCCCAATGTACAATTAATCACATAGGACCACACTAAGGAATACATGGCTTTATAAGCATCATTACATTAATTTTCCTACATGTTACACAAAATATCTATTACATTTTCCAATGATAAATCACATGCTTGCTCAGCACAGTTAGCTGCTAGTAAAATATACCACACATTTCACACTAGCAACCTTTCTAGACTAATCCACATACTCGTCACTTATAAACATACATGCATGAACAAGTCTTATATCACCTTATAATCTCGCCATGGTTAATTCATTTTCACCAATAAGATATAGTCAAAATACCTACAACTATCTCTATTGGTATTTCATGTATACTGGTTTGCTACCTGTCTTCACCAAAAACATTGTAACTTAATCAAACCATCATGTAAATCATAACAAACATAGATATGATATCTATAGTCAGTCTACTATACACATGTAATCTTGCATGTCTAATTTACTCAACCACTATCCTTGATGATCTAATAAATCACATATGATATATAGAAACTATGTATGTCATGAACATGAGAACATATATTGTCATTAATGACAAAACTTGCCATTGATACAATGTATTTGTAACTCTTCCAGGTGCCAAAAAAGGCCTCAATTCCTAACACATCTTGTGTCCTCACTATTTATCAAAAAATAATATATGTTATTTTTATCTTGTTTTTTACCCATTCAACAAACTCTGAAATAAATTATACTTTTGAAAACTATACATATTAAAAATTGGCTTTTAATTAGTCTCTAAAATATTAGGAGCATGCATGCACAAAATTTATTTTTCCAAGTGTAACTACTTTGAATATATTAAATAAGAAATGATATATCATTCAAAAATTAGCAAAAAGATAAAACATAAAATACATAATGTTAAATAATTTGACATAATTTGGATCACTCTATGTGATCTCTTTTTTTAACCCTATAATCTCCACCATTTAAAATGATATTGTACTTTAGAAATTATAGTGTAAATGCACTATGAATTTAATATTATGTACTCATATTTTGAGTGTAATTATCTTCAATTTCTCATCTAAGATGACTTCTTCCTAGTTTTAGAGAGAAAATTGGCTACTTAAGAACCCATTTTGGTCACTCCTTTTCATGTACTTCATATGTTTGATGAAGACAACCTTTCATACTGGCTATAAAGAAAATAATTGTTTAGAACCATTTTATGCATGTGCATGTTAGAGGGTAGGAGGGTAAGTTGAAGAATTTTGATTCTAGATGGTGAATGTTGTAGATGCAATTACAATGCTAGGAGTACAAATAAGCTTGAGCAATATAGTGAGTCTATGGTTCTCATAAACCCTAATGTTTTAGGTTATAGTTTTGTATTTTACTTTAGATCTTTGTCAAAATGTAAGAGAATGTTAGGAAAAAAAATTTAACCTTTGACCAATGATTTTATTCATATATAATTAAAAAACTAAAAAAAATGTTTATCTTAATATAATCTTCCAATCCAAATTATCATAGACCTTACTATATCACAGGGATTATTTGAATGGGTTTGAATATTCTAAAATGGGATTATAATAGAACTCAATCACAAATTCAAAGAAAGATATTACACGGTAATATGTCAAATAGAAAACCATTGCAAAAAGTTAATGTTGAGACAAAGAAATCTGAAATCTTTTCACAATTAGATAGGATTAGTTATATTCATAATATATGAACAATAAGCAAAAGTACAGCAGTGTCAGCAGATTGAGTTTCTAACCCGCGCTGACCAAAAAAGTAATCTGAGCTGTAAAATAGTTTGAAAGGGTAATTCAACCAAAATATTAGTAGCAGCCGACATAGGATATAATTAAGGGAAAAAGCTTATTTTTTCCAAAATTGACGAGGATGAGGAATTATCTCCTCTAAAACTGTCCTCTAGAATACAATACCAATCTTGATTTCTGCAAAATGATGGCATTCGACACCCACACAAAAAAATCCATCAAGTTTATCTGAATCTTTTACATTAGGGACTCATAATTATTCCAAACGTCTTCAATGGACATTTCATCAGAGTCAAAACTGGGAATGGATTCCAGTTTAGGCCAATTGGGTATGCCAGAAGCAAAATCCATTGAAAACTCCTCAGAAATAGAAAATATATCCTCCTCCACGGCAGGACCCATATATGCACCTTCCACTGATACATTGTTAATATTCCATATATTCACAGACTTCACATTGCCATCTTCTATGGCATTTGAGGATAAGCAAACTATGTTTCTTTCACCAGAATTGCCTGAACTTTCCTGACTTATTCCAGCTTTCTTTCCTCTTATTACCTATTAAACAAAAAAGACATTCCACGTCATTCTCACCATGAATCTCAATGTACATTTTTGTTAATAATAGACGAACATATCAAGTTTTTGTTATACTGTTTATTATTAGTTTTGGATTTTGTCTTTTTAAGCATTTCATGTTTGATATTGTTTTCTTTCAATTGATGCATCATCGAATATGATCCAAAATACAATTTAGAATTTAAGAAGTGAGAAATCTGAAATCTGATCCTAAAGTTGATACTCCAAACTTCATAGAATATGATCTTAAACAGAATTAGAATAAGAAGAATAACAGATTGTGATATGATACCTCAAAAAAATCCAATACAATAAAATCAAAATAAAAAATCGTAGAGTACAATAAACTCTAAAATTACTTACATATTTTCCCCTCGCAGCATCTTTGTACAGCATTATAAAGTCTCCACGGGTAAGGTCATGTGTTTTGACGAACTCTCCTGCAAAAATATTACATTTTATCTATGCTTCAGTGACATTAATAAAGGAGAACACAAAACGAAAGGGAAAGAAGCATTATAAATACACAAACCTGTCTTCTCTAAGATATACATTCTACTTTTGTTGTTCGGCCAAAACCTAGAAACAATTAGCACTGCCTTAATTCATGATATAATACAACATTCAAAAACTAGCACTGCCTTGATTCATTAATATAATACAATATTCAAATGGGTTTTTGATAAAATTTGGGTTTCTACTATCGAAACAGGTTTCAATCAAAATTAGGTTTCTTCTATCAAAATAGGTTTTCAATCAAAATTAGGTTTCTACATTCAAAATGGGTTTTTATAGAGATTAAAGTTTTTACTATCGAAATGGGTTATTGACAAAGACCTGTATTTGAAGTTCCATCTTCTTGGGCCATCAATCTCCTCCATTGATAATACGATTCCTTCTCGAGCATTAAGGGTGGGAAGATGGGCTTCAGCCTCTTTCTGTAAATTTTTCCCATTTAGAAAAATATTGCAGTGTTTATAGAGGCCTTTTCTATTTCTTAATTCCTCTCAAACCAAAATACAAACCAGATGTCTTCATCCATTGCAGTAAAAATTCATGAGAACCCACATACTGTATCTTTGTGTCAGTCAAAGTAACAGAAATCAGCCAAGAATTACAAATTCAATAGAAGGGAAATAGTTTAAACAAAATTTAAATACAAAATACACTCACTTTTGGAAGCACAATTCTTCCAAGAGAACCCACATCACTGTTTCGGAGCTCCTTCTGCAGAAGAAACTTGAGATCTTTTTTCACCAATTCCTGCAAGGACTAGTTTTAAAAATGATGGATGGCATTTTTCTTCCCAACCACCTCACCATCCTCAAATTTTATAAAACTAACATTGTTCATATTCAAACAAGTTACATCAATCTTCAAATTTTAAAAAACTAACATTGTTCATATTTAAACAAATTACATCAAACTGAATCCCAATCATCAAAAGAATAAAACTAATGATTCTGGCCTCTTTCCATACACTAGCATTATCAATACGAATAAACCTAACATTTCTGGCTTTCGAATTCTCAATACCCAAACAAGTTGTATGAAACTGAAACCAAAAGAATAGAACTAATCGTTTTGGCCTCTTTCCAATTATCAAAGGAACAAACCCAATGGTTTTGGCCACTTTGCATACACTAACGTTATCAACACCCAAACAAGTTAAATTAAACTGAAACCCAATCATCACCAGAATAAAACTAATGTTTCTGGCCTCTTTCCATACACCAGCATTCTCCATACCCAAACAAGTTACATCAAACGGGAACTAAATTATCAAAAAAGTATAATGGTTTAGGCTTCTTTCCATACACTAACAATATCAATACCAAAACTCAATCATTAAAAAGAACACTAACGTTTCTGGCTTCTTTCTGTGCACTATAATCCTCAACACCCAAACAAGCTATATGAAAATGAAACCAAATGAATAAAACTAATGGTTCCGGCCTCTCCCCATACACTAGCATTCCCAATACCCAAATAGCATGTATAATGGCTCAGGCCTCTAATAAAAAACAAAGAAAAAGATCACCTACCTGATCATTATCTTAACAAAGAAAAAGATCACCCACCTGATCATTTTCTTTGTGCTCGACATTGTCGTCAATGTGACCTCGGCCTCTAGACTTATGTCGCTGCGTGGTGGATTGGGATTCCTCAATGGAAGCCAAGGAATGAGAGCTTTGCTTCAAATTGACCTCCATAGTCATACTACCCACTCTCCTCCTCTGCCTGACCATTCTTCTCCTTCTGTTGGCTCTCACAGTAGCAGCACTTTGCAGAGTTGCAGCAAGTCCTCCCATGTGGAATTTCAATGGCAGCTTGTTTGCGAAACAAATGGCCACCCCATTATCTTCTTCCTTCATATGAAGAGAAGGAAAATCACCAGTAAAGGAAGATGAGAGAGGCATTCCAAGATTTGGGACATTGTTCAATGAGTGAAGCTGTGATCCAGAGGTGGACCTAGACAAATTATTATATTCAGCAAAATTGTGAAACAATCTCCCATCACTCTTGTTCCAAAGATGAGAATGTGCAAGAGAATGAGACCAGTTTTTATCTCTTTCACCCATCTCCTCCAATCCCTACCTTCTAGAAAAGAATCCTACAAGAAATAGTAAAAAATAAGTACATGGTACAAACCCAAATCTTTTGACCCATATTAAGACATTTTAGATCTACAAGGGCTGGCAAATGCTCTAAATACCCATCAGACCAAACTTCAAAGACCCTGAGGCTATTTTTTCAGGAAATAAAAGATTAACACAACTTTTAAAAGTTTAATATTAGCTAGCACAACAAGATTGCCGAAGATACTTACAGCTATCTTTCCTTCATACCACAGATAAACATTTCTTTCTCTGCAAGGAAGAAGACGTTCGAGAAAACTTCATGCTACTGATAACCTTTCATTCTTGAAAAATATATGAAGAAATATAGAAAGATTCATTTCTTGATCTTTATATGCAAGAAAGTGGTGGCATTCAACTACAAAACCATACAAAGAAAACCTAAAAACTGCATTTTATGAAAAAGCAAATCGATTTCTGAAACAGCGGATTGAAGAAGAAAAACGGATCAAAAACGCCAAGGGAGGAGGGAAAAACACTAAAATGAAAATACAAAGCTGAGAAATATTGGAAGGATTCCAATTTCCCATGTTAGGAAACAGAGAAGCAGTGAAATAGTGATTTATACTGATTGTTTAATTTTAGTTCTCATAGGATGCTGTGGTGGGAGGCTATTTTGGTGGGGAGTGATCCTATAATTGTGTTTTTCCAAAAATGGTGCCAAGTGTTACAGGTTGGTCAGAGTGGAGATGTCCGTTTGTATTGGGAGCGTGTTGGCTGACACTATTCATTAATATCATATCTATTTGTATTTATTGTAAATTTATTCTTATTACTATAAAGTTAATAATTAGTATATTTCAAACATATATTAGAATGTAATAATAAAATTATAAAAACTAGTATAAGAGAATAAAAATTATATTATAAAATATAGATAATAGTAAATGGTATAAAGTGAGACACCATCTTTTTTATGGATTATTTTATTTTTTATTATTCTAGGAGCAGATTATAGTTTTTGTCATGTTTATACTATTACTATTTTTTTTTTGGCTCTTTATACTATTACTATTTTTTTTCAAAAATCTGAAAATATTACCAAATGTTAAATGTTATTAAAATACACATTTTTCAGGGGTGGGAGCTCGGAACAGTTCAGGGGGAGTTGCTTGTTTTTGGAACCCGAGAAAAGTTCTCCCCTTATGGTGGATTTCTAGTCGATCTTCTATCTCTTTGGTTATATCTTGTTTGGACACAAGAGAAAGATGCCTTCTTTCCAATATTTATGCTCCTCCTGATATTTCAGGCAAGGCACAACTTTGGGCTCATATTAGTTACATCCGAGCCTTAGATCCATTTCTCCCATGGATTTTGGTTGGGGATTTTAACTCTATTACTAGTTTAGATGAAAAACATGGTGGGATTGCCAGGCTGGACCCTTCTGCAAATCTTCTTTGAGATATGATAGATTCCTTGAAGCTCATTGATGTGAAGCCGAATAATGGTGTTTTTACATGGAATAATAGGAGATGTGGTGTTGAGGCTATCTCAGAAAGACTCAACAAATTTTTGGTTTCCTGTTATCTAATGAATAGCAGGCTGATCACGAGTTCAAAAATTCTTGATTGGAGAGGCTCGGATCATTGGCCCATCAAGCTCTCGACTACTGTTTATGGAATCACCAAAATCCCTTCTTTTAAGTTTCAGTTAATGTGGTTAAGAGACCAGTCTTTGCAGGACCTAATGGTGGATTGGTGGTATGAGGGGATACCTGCCCATAGGATGGCAATGTATACTTTCTGTAAGAGGCTCTAGCATGTTAAGTACAGGCTTAAGAGGTGGAATAAACAAAGTTTTGTGAATCTACAGGCTCAGAGAATTGTTGCTCAGACTAGGTTAGACAACATTACTCGATTGATTCAGGATCAAGGGAGGACTGTTGGCCTAAGTGAAGCTAAGTCCTTGGCCCTTAAAGGATTAGAAGAGTGGGAGCTTCGAGAGGAGATTTTTTGGAAGCAAAAATCTCGTGTTGATTGGCTTTAGGAGGGGGATAGGAACACTGCATTCTTCCATAATTTTGTCAAGGCTCGGAGACAGGAGAATTCTTTATCCTCTTTGATCTAGCTTAAAGGGGATCATCTTTCTTCCAATTGTGATATTTTGAGGGCTGCAATCAACTATTTTTCAGATCTCTTTTCTAAGGAGGATCTTGATGCTAGGGAGGAGAAGAAGGATATCTTGGACTACATTCCTCACCTTGTTTCTGTGGAGATGAATGAGGCTCTCTTACATCCTATCTCGCTGACTGAATTGGAGAAAGTAGTTTTTAACATGAAGAAAGGTAAGGCTCCTAGCCCTGATGGATTTTCAATTGAGTTCTTTCAAGAGTTCTGGAAAATAGTGAAGTTTGATCTCCTTGAAGTGGTTCGAGAATCACATAGGAACAAACAGATGCTCAGATCCATGAATTCTACTTTCTTAGTTCTCATACCTAAATAGGAGGGCTAATCAACTGACTCAATTTAGACCTATTGCACTTTGTAATGTTGTTTATAAGATTATCACTAAGCTGATTGCTGAGAGACTTAAGCCTCTTCTTAGTTCTCTAATCTCTCTGGAGCAAGGGGGTTTTGTTGAAGGAAGGAAAATTTTGGATGGTGTTGTGGTTGCAATGGAAGCTATTCATTCTATGGCTAATTCTAAGGAGAGGGCTATGTTTAAGAAGCTTGACATGGCTAAAGGTTATGATCGGTTGAGCTGGGAATTTTTACAAAGCATTCTATTGGCATTTGGTTTTGCTGAGGAGTGGGTGAACTGGATTCTCAGTTGTGTGACCTCCACTTCCTATTATGTTCTTATAAATGAGGAACCATCTGATTTGTTTAGTGCTTCTCAGGGACTTCGACAGGGGGATCCTTTATCTCCTTACTTATTCATTATCATGGTAGAAGGTCTTGGAAGATTCATTAAGTCTCAAGTGGAGTGGGGTCTTATTCAAGGTTGGAGTTGGCATGACTCTCTCCCTTCCTATTCTCACCTCCAGTTTGTGGATGATACTGCGTTGATGGGCTTTGCCAAAGTTAGTGAAGCTGTGAACTTTAGGCGGGCTCTAGATATCTACTTGAGGGCTTCAAGTAAGTGCATAAATGATGGCAAATCTTCCATTTACTTCTTCAATACCCCGCAGCCTATTCAAAACAAGATTGCCAGGATCCTTAGATTTCAGATTGGCTCTCTCCGCCTGATATACCTTGGGGTCCCCTTGGCTTTGGGATCTTAGTATCAGGTGTATTGGCAAGGACTCTTTGACAAGTTCTAGAGCAAATTCAATCATTGGACTTACAGATGGCTTTCTTCTGCTGGGAGAGCGGTCCTTCTAAAAATTGTGGTGCAAACTTTCCCTATTTATAGGTGCAGTGTGCAAGTTCCCCTTTCTTCCTTTGTGAAGGATTTTGATGCTCTATCTCGACAGTTTCTTTGGTCTGGTACCCTCCTCTCATCAAAGTGGAGCCTAGTTAAGTGGGAGTATGTTTGTAGGCCAAAGCATGCTGGGGGCCTCGGTCTTAGGTCTATGACTCTGGTTGTCACAACATTGGCTGCTAAGCTATATTGGAGATGGTGCAACAATCAGCATTTGGATTGGGCCAGGATTCTTACTCATAAGTACTTTTTTGGGGTTAATAGCTCAGATGTACCAAGGCTCGCTTTGGTGGGGAAAGGTTCTTGTGTTTGGAATACCCTTAAGAAGGGAGCCTAGCTGATTAAGGAGGGTCTTTTTTGGATTTGTAATAGTGGATCGGATGCTCTGTTTTGGCAAGACTCTTGGGATGGTCACCTGCCCTTGATCTCTAGCTTTCCCCAGCTTCAACCTCTTTGTCATGCTTTTACTAATGCCGACTGGTTTAAGGTGGAGCACTTTAAAACTGTCAAGCTTTTGGGTCAGGTGGAGGTGACTTGCTGGAAGGATTCTTAAGAGTGGCCTATTGGTGGCTCTAAAGAGGATTGTGCACTTCTTGCTCATGTGTTGGAGGGTAGGTTTTGTAGCTCTCTTAGGGAGAGAGATGTTTTGGCTTGGAGTCCTAGTCCTAAAGGAAAATTCTCGATAGATCAAGGCTATGCTATGCTTGACAGGAACTTACATGGTCCGGCGGAAGTACACATGTGGAAGAAGGTTTGGAATAGTTTTTCTTGGCCCAAATGTAATTTTTTCTTATGGATGTTAGCTCAAAAGAAGTGTCTCACGTGGGAGAATATTCGCAAAAGAGGCTTCTAAGGACCTTCTATTTGCTTCTTATGTGCGCATAATGAAGAATGTATCTCTCACTTGTTTTTTCTCTGCCCTTTTTTGAGGGAAATATGGCATTGATGGTGGGAGGCTTGGTGCCATGGTTGTATCCATGTCACTTCTCTCACCGACTTTTGGGAAGGCTTGGGCAGACCTCCAACGAAGACTTTCTTTTTGCAAGTTGCCTGGATGGTTGGACAGGTTCTTATTCTCTAGAACCTTTGGTTGGAAAGGAATCATAGAATCTTTTGTGATTCCAAATTGGATAGCCCTCAGATGTGGAGGAAGATCTTGGTAGGCTTTAGGAGACTATTTTTGCAAAATGTGATATGTTTGAAAGTATAGATCCGAGTGACCAAGCTTTTGTGAGGAATTTAAATTTGGATGGTAATAACTAGGGGCATACATTTAGAAAAAAAGGAATTGTTATGGTAAGCAATGTGTTTGTAGGGTGGGGAGATGGACTCCTCCCCCGACTAGAATCTTGAAGATTAATACAGATGGCTCTTCTTGGGGGAATCCTAGTCATGCCGGTATTGGAGCTATAGGTAGAAGTAATGAGGGTGAGGTGGTTTTTCTTTTCTCTATCTATAAGGGTCAGCACTCTAATAATTTGATGGAGGCCCTGGCTATTAAGATTGTTGTTGAGAGAGGATGCTCTTTAGGCCCAAAAAACATCATATGTGAGTCTGACTCTCAGATTGTTGTTGATATGTTAAATAACCAAAGTTGGGAGAATGTTAATTGGGAATTAGCCTCTTTGGTAAGACAAATTTTAAGTCTTTGTAGTTCCTTCAATTCTGTCTCCTTTCATCATATCTCTCCGGAATGGAACAAGGTGGCAGATTGTTTGGCAAAGTGGGCTTCAAAGAATGTGGATAATTGGGATATTAGTGGTAGGGAAGGATTACCTTCTGATTATTGTAGGATTATTGATCAGCTTTTATTGGAGGATAGACATATGTAGTGATTCTATGGGCCTCTGGCCTTTGCATTGTAATTTGGAGTTATTTGAATAAAGTTTTACCCCTTTCTCTTTTAAAAAAAAAACACACACACTTTTCACACTTAAATTTATTACTATTTTTGTTAGTGATTTAAACATTTTTAAAAATCTATTGAAATTATTTTGTTACTATGTGAAAAGAAAGTGGCATAAATAAAGGACCAGCATTTAATTTGGCCTTAGTGATTGCATTATATTCATTAAACTTCCGCCATATATGCATTTTATTGTGTATTGCATTTCATCTTATTGTACTTGTAGGCTAGTACTATTGCATTCAGTTTGCACAAGTATTGTATTAGTTTATCATCTATCATCCAATCACAAGTATTTATTTTTGAATAATTCAAATACTTATAAAGTTTTGTTATTCGTTTATAATTTCAAATACTTGTAAAGTTTTGTTATTCGTTTATAATTTTTATATTTTATACAAATTATATGATTGGCTAATGGTTTTGTGTTATAGGAGCCATTTTTTTGGAGGTTCTCCATATTGCAATCTTTTCGGCAAAATTCTCGTAGTTACAAAGCACTTATACTGATATATCATTTATAATGAAGTTTTGTAAGAGGGAAAATAAACACATTACTATGTATATAAAAAGACATATAAATAAAATATAAAAGAAAAACTTAATTTTAAAATAAAATATAACAAAAGTCATAAAATTAAACTACCCTTATATAAAATGCAATAAAATAAATTTACTTAGGTTTCTAGATATATGTGGATTATTGTGATGAAAAAATGTTGGAATATTTTTATTAATTAGAAAAATTGTGTTATCTTAGACTTTTTCTAAGTGGAAGTTCATTTTTTTAAAAAACTTAAATTTAATATAAAAACATGAAATTATAATTGAAGTGTATATAACATTTTAAAAAGATTAACTGTAAATAAAATATAAGAAACAGATACCACATTAAGAACGTATATTAATTTTAATATTAATTACATTGTAGATTCATGCTAAAAAGAGTTGCCTACATTAAAATTAATAATGTAATTTGTTTTCATTTTTTCAACAATTCTATTAGTTTATTTATAACTATACACTAAAATTTATTAATTATGAATTATTTTTCATTTTTCACATAATTTTTCTAACTATAATTAAGTCTTGAGTAAAAGAACATTTGAATTAGACTAAATTAATTGTATTTAAAATATAAAAATAACAATTATATTCTATAAACTTATTACAAATACAATTAAATTATAAGGCAAGTACATGTCACTACGTGGCACTTGTTATTTTTATGATTTAAATTTATCATTTGAAATTTAATTATAAAATGCACAATTAGATGCAAGTTTTTTAACTACATAATTTCTATTAAATATTTTTTGATGATTTGATTGGGTGAATCGTTTTGAGTCTTATATGGCAAGATTGAAGTTAAATATTTTTATTTGAGTAAGTTAGATTAGATGTTTATACTTTTAATATTCTATTTTTAAGAAGAAAAAAAATCATTCAACTAAAATATTTTTAAAAGATTTATCTATACTTATATTATATAATAATTTAAGAAACACTATCATATATTATTATTATTAAAATATTTTTATTTTCATATTATAATTTATTTATAATAGTATATATGATATATGGGCATATGCACCGAGTTGTGGTGCCAAAAAGATGACAAGTTTTTTTTTTTTTTTTCTAATTTTCAATAGCACGTACGCGTTATTCTGATGTCCAAAAAGTTATATGATGGGCTGCAAACCCGCGGCCCATCATTTTCATTTTGTTTTTTGGCTCTCCAACAATGCGTATGTGGATTTGACAGCAAAAATTCACCACCATTTGCCAAAATGCCTCCTCACCGGCGAAATCGAAGACAATGAGCACACCCACGATGACGAAGTAAGTGATATAAACTTAACTTTGCATTGTTTAATATGTTTTCCATATTTTTTTATTGGTTTTTGATATTCTTTTGTAGGGTTTTTACAAAATTCATTTAGATTTGTTTATTTAGTTGGATTTCAATTGATTTTTTATCAAAAAATATCCATAATCAACCGAAAAATCTACAAAACTCTCAAGAACCTCAAAATCAAAACCCTCTTCAAGAAGAACAAAAAATTCCACAACCCGAACCAATTGCAAGACCTCCGCCAGGCACACAAGAAAATATAAGAAATGAAATATAGAGAGGCAAAATTGAATTAGAAAGACTCATTGCTCGATTGAAAGAATTTGGACAAACCAATCCAATGAGGGCTCAATCGGCATCATCCCTCGAATCCATTAACACTCAGATAGCCTCAGTTAGTGGTCAGTTAGATATTTGGCGGGCTAAGAGGGATGAAAAAAAAAGATTTTATGCAAATAAATTGTCATATGAAGATGTTAAAAAAATATATATATATCAAAAGGTAGTATATGTGCATTATTTAGAAAACCCGATGAGCCAAATACTGTTAGAGAGGGTACTAAACGATTCCCCATCCATTGGTGCATACACAATGCTATTAGAAATAATTTTTGGGATAGATGGTGGATGTTTTTTGATGCCCCTCCTTGCAACAATCACGAGGTCCCCATGTATTTTTTGAAGAAATTATATTATGAGTTTGTCCTTGGGGAGATCCGCAATTATTTTGATATGTTAGACTCCCAAGGTAGAGGTGGGGGGTCATCATTTGAGAGGCTAGGAGCACGTCGTGACCCTAATGTAGTTAGGGCACCTATGGTCCATCCATAGCACGAACATGTGATTATTCCTTCAGTTGTGAAGGAACATGTAGAGGCCAGCACTCTAGGGACCATTAATGCTTTGACGTGGACCCTCATCCATTTTGAGAGCCCATTAGTTGAGGGGGAGCCTTCTATGCATCGTGGTCACATGTGCACTTCATGCGGATCCCTATGCACATTTGGCACTCATGTCGGAGATGCTGCGGATGATGGGTTTGTCACCAATGAGTTCCTGAATGAGACATCTGGCATTGACACATAGGTAAATTACTAATTTGATCGCATTTCATATGTATAGTGAATGATTAATTAATTAGCATTTATTGACATTGTTCAAAATTTAGGGTCAAAGTGTTGCTGGGCCTAGCAGCGATCCTCTAGGCCCATTTTTTGTCCCTTCGACGAGTCCTAAGGTATGTATCAATTTAATCATTTTAATTAATACATATATTTATTATGTAATCATATTAAGGATTGACAAAAAAAATTATGCATGTGCATCAGTTCTCCACAGGACCCTCAACCTTTACCATAGACACAGAGCAGAGACATCATACGAGCTTCACACAGGTACAGTTGTTTCATGTTAATTTAATTCATTTGATTATATTTATTCCATTTTTCATCTTAGATATAATGTGTATTGTATGACATGCAGCTCATGATGTTGGACACACCTCCTCATCTGCGACAGCCTGTTGATAGTGGAGTGGTCGCAGTTGTGGCTAGCTCACAGCCATTGACGGAGGTATGAAAGAATTTTCTTCGTTTTAGTTGTTGTTTATAATAGTTAATCTCAAAATTTATAATGTTATATATAAGTGATTATATTTATTGAATTGTTGTAGGGTCTTGTCACGCCTGATCATCCACAAGCATTTGAGGTGGACTTACAGAGTGACTATTTGTTGGCGGTAAGAAAATAATTGATTTTGTCTGTACATATATTTGATTTCAATGTATAATAAATATTGATTCATATCTACTTTCTTTGTATCAGTTGGACCTGGAGAAGAGCCTCAACAAGAGGTCAAGTGAGCGTGTCAGGAGGGCCCTGTCATCTCCACTGTCTCCCTCCACACGACGGCAGAGGACGTCGAGAGACTTGTTTCCTTCCCCTCGTGGGAAGGAAAAGATGTAGTTGAGATATTTGATACATATATATATAGAGAGAGAGACTTGTTTCCTTCCCCATGTATATATATAGGCATCAGAGAGACATATTCGACATACATTTGATGTACATATGACATTCTATATTTGATGTATGACATTTATTTGATGTATGACATTATTGGTTAATATATGATATTTTTGTTCATATACGACATTATTGGTTATCATAATATATTATGTGTTTGTTAATGTATATGACATTATTGGTTATCATTTTATATTATATGTGTGTTCATGTATGACGTTAAATTAGATATGTTCGTGTATGACATTAAATTAGATATGTGCATGTATGAAATTAAATTCAATTGCTAGAGAGTTGCCATTATGTCTACCAACTAGTAGATGTTAATTTTTGCTTTATTAGTATTTCTCAAAAATTGCAAAGAAGCTATTTTTGGTGAATAGTTGTAAACAATTTTGATCATCGACTTCATGTACTCATGGCTTTGGCTGTGAACACTCGTAACTTTGGCTATAAGCATCCATGGCTTTGGCTATGTGCACTAGTGGCTTTGGCTGTGAGCATTTATGGCTTTGGTTGTAGGCACAATATAGCCTTGGTTGTAGGTTGTCTTTCTTGTTGCATGTCAAAGTTACCTTCAAGAATATCATTAGTCTAAGATCATTACAATTAAAATACTATGACATAATACCTTGGAAATAATAGTCTTTAACCCATTACTTTATTTGTTAAAACATCATGTAGTATCTACTATTGTGCTTCTACTCAAATATGTTTTCAAAAATACTTAGTATGGCAAAGAAATATCTATGGAAAGCTTGTCAAATAGGATATTGAAGAAATAAAGCTTTTCAAATACTATAAAGTGCGTACACACTATCTCAAAACACATCACTCCCCATCCTCCCTACTCTCTCTCCTAGCCCCTCCCTCTCTCTCTTCCCACTCTCTCCTATCCTTTAGTCTCTCTCACCCTCCCTCTCCCACCACCTACTCTCTCTACCTCTCTCACCCCCTCTCCTCTCACATCCTCGACTCTTTAGATCTCTCACACACACTCTTATCCCCCCTATATCTCTCCCTCTCCCTCTCCTACCACCTAATTTCTCTCCCCCATCCCCTAGTCTCTCTCTTCTCTCCCATCCCCTACTTTTTCTCTCTTACACACATTCCCATTCCCCCTCTCTCTCCCTCTCCCGCTGCCTACTTTCTCTCCCCCATTGTCATACTCTCTCTACCACCCCCTACTCTCTCTCACCCTCACACTACTACTACCTACTAGATCTCTCTCTCAAGTTCTCTCTCTCCCTCTCTACTCTCTCTCCCCCATCTTGTACAAGCTCTCTCTGCCTCTCCCACTCTCTCTCCCATCACCTACTTTCTCTCCCCCATCCCCTTCTCTCTCTCTCTCGTCTCCCATCCCCTACTCTCTAACACTCTCACACTCTCCCCCATCCCCTACTCTCTTTCTTCTCTCCCATCCCCTACTCTCTCACACTTTCACTCTCTCCCATCCCCTACTCTCTCACACTCTCACTCTCTCCCATCCCCTACTCTATCTCTCTTACACATACACCCCCATCCCCCCCCTCTCTCTTTCCCTCTCCCACCACCTACTTTATCTCTCCCATCATCGTACTCTCTCTCTTCCACCCCCTACTCTCACACTCTGTCCCATCCCCTGCTCTGTCTCTCTTACACACACACTCCCATCCCCCCTCTCTCTTTTCCTCTCCCACCGCCTACTTTCTCTCCACCGTCGTCGTACTCTCTCTCTGCCACCTCCTACTTTCTCAAAACACATCACTCCCCATCCTCCCTACTCTCTCTCCCATCCCCTCCCTCTCTCTCTTCCTACTCTCTCCCATCCTTTACTCTCTCTCACTCTCCCTCTCCCACCACCTACTCTCTCTACCTCTCTCACCCCCTCTCCTCTCCCATCCTTGGCTCTTTAGATCTCTCACACACACTCTTATCCCCCCTATCTCTCTCCCTCTCCTCTCCTACCACCTAATTTCTCTCCCCTATCCCCTACTCTCTCTCTTCTCTCCCATCCCCTACTTTGTCTCTCTTACACACATTCCCATTCCCCCTCTCTCTCCCTCTCCCGCTGCCTACTTTCTCTCCCCCATCATCGTACTCTCTCTACCACCCCCTACTCTCTCTCACCCTCACACTACTACTACCTACTATCTCTCTCTCTCAAGTTCTATCTCTCCCTCTCTACTCTCTCTCCCCCATCTTGTACAAGCTCTCTCTGCCTCTCCCACTCTCTCTCCCATCACCTACTTTCTCTCCCCCATCTCCTGCTCTCTCTCTCTCGTCTCCCATCCCCTACTCTCTCACACTCTCACACTCTCCCCCATCCCCTACTCTCTCTCTTCTCTCCCATCCCCTACTCTCTCATACTCTCACTCTCTCCCATCCCCTACTCTATCTCTCTTACACATACACCCCCATCCCCCCTCTCTCTTTCCCTCTCCCACCGCCTACTTTCTCTCCCCCATCGTCGTACTCTCTCTCTCTCTGCCACCCCCTACTCTCACACTCTGTCCCATCCCGTGCTCTATCTCTCTTAAACACACACTCCCATCCCCCCTCTCTCTTTTTCTCTCCCATCGCCTACTTTCTCTCCCCCGTCATCGTACTCTCTCTGCCACCCCCTACTTTCTCAAAACACATCACTCTCCATCCTCCCTACTCTCTCTTCCATCCCCTCCCTCTCTCTCTTCCTACTCTCTCCCATCCTTTACTCTCTCTCACTCTCCCTCTCCCACCACCTACTCTCTCTACCTCTCTCACCCCCTCTCCTCTCCCATCCCTAGCTCTTTAGATCTCTCACACACACTCTTATCCCCCTATCTCTCTCCCTCTCCTACCACCTAATTTCTCTCCCCCATCCCCTACTCTCTCTCTTCTCTTCCATCCCCTAATTTTTCACTCTTACACACATTCCCATTCCCCCTCTCTCTCCCTCTCCCACTGCCTACTTTCTCTCCCCCATCCTTGTACTCTCTCTACCACCCACTACTCTCTCTCACACTCACACTACTACTACCTACTATCTCTCTCTCCCTCTCTACTCTCTCTCTCTCCCCCATCTTGTACAAGCTCTCTCTGCCTCTCCCACTGCCTACTTTCTCTCCCCCATCCCTTGCTCTCTCTCTCATCTCCCATCCCCTACTCTCTCACACTCTCACACTCTCCCCATCCCCTACTCTCTCTCTCCTCTCTGATCCCCTACTCTCTCACACTCTCACTCTCTCCCATCCCCTACTCTATCTCTCTTACACACACCCCCCATCCCCCCTCTCTTTTTCCCTCTCCCACCACCTACTTTCTCTCCCCCATCGTCGTACTCTCTCTCTCATCCACCCCCTACTCTCACACTCTCACACTCTCTCCCATCCCTTGCTCTATCTCTCTTACACACACACAATCCCATCCCCCCCTCTCTCTTTTCCTCTCCCATCGCCTACTTTCTCTCCCCCATCATCGTACTCTCTCTCTGCCACCCCCTACTTTCACACTTTCACACTCTCTCCCATCCCCTACTCCCTCACTTTCATAGATACACACACTCTTATCCCCCCAATCTTCTTCTTCTCTCCCATCCCCTACTCTCTACATCTATCACACACACTCCCATCCCCCCTATTTCTCTCCCTCTCCCTCTCCCTCTCCCACTCCCTCTCCTACTGCCTATTGTCTATCTCTCTCAAGTTCTCTTTCTTCCTCTCTACTCTCTCTCTCTCTCTCTCTCTCTCTCTCTCTCTGTCTCTCTCTCTCCCATCCCTTACTCTCACTCTCTCTCCCATCCCCTACTACTTTCTCTCACACTCTCACACTCTCTCCCATCCTTTACTCTATCTCTCTTATAAATAAATACACATTCCCATTCCCCCCCTCTCTCTCTCTCATAGTCCTTGTCCCACTGCCTACTCTCTCCCATCCCCTACTCTATCTCTCTTAAATGCTTCCATTCCACCTCTCTCTCCCTCTCACTCCCTCTCCCACCGCCTACTCTCTCTCTCTCTCTCTCTCTCTCCCCCTCTCTCTCACATCCCTCTACCATTTCCTACTCTCTCTATCTCTCTCCCCTCTCTCATTCTTGACTCTCTCTCTTTGACACACACACACACCCATCCCCCCTCTCTCCTCTTCCATCCCCTACTTTTTCTCTCACTTGCTCTCCCTCTCCCACTCCCTCTCCCACTACCTACTCTATCTCTCACTCTCACTCTTACTCTCTCCCTCTCCACTCTCTCTCTCTCTGCTACCCTCTAGTCTCTCTTAAATTTTCACACTCTCTCCTATCCCCTACTCTCTCTCTCTCTCTCTCTCTCTCTCTCTCTCTCTCTCTCTCTCTCTCTCTCTCTCTCTCTCTCTCTCTCTCTCACACACACACACACATACACACACATTTCTATTCCCCCCTGTCTCCCCCTCTCCCAGTCCCTCTCCCATAGCCTACTCTCTCTTCCATCCCCTACTCTCTCTTGAGCTACTTTGTCTTCCCCCTCTCCCATTCCATACTCTCTCTCTTTCACACACATGCACTCCCACCCTCCTCTCTCTCAAGTTCTTCCTCTCCCACTCTGTCTCCCATCACCTACTCTCTCTCTCCTTCATCCCCTACTCTTAATCTCTCTCTCCCAACCTGTACTCTCTCACACACTTTCTCTCTCTCCCATTCCCTACTTTAAATCTCTTTCCCCCATCCTGCACTCTCTCTTTTCCACCCGTACTCTCACACTTCCTCTCTTTTCCACCCTAGTCTCTCTCTCTCATCCTATACTCTCTTTTCCACCCCTACTCTTTCTCACTTTCTCTCTCCCATCCTATACTCTCTCCCCTCTCCTATCCCCTACTTTCTCTCTATCTCTTTCATGCACACACATAGCCATTCCCCTATCCCCCCCCCCACCTAGTTCTCTTTTGCAACTTACATCTTAATAGTGCGTGAGCACTATAGTGCTTACGCCCTATAGCGCGCACGCACTATAGTGCGCCCTATTAAGAGCTAAGGTTTAAATAGCGCGTGCATGCTATAGCGCGTGCACGCTATAGCATGTGCACGCTATAGCACGTGCGTACTATAGGGTGCACGCGCTATTTAAACCTTAATTAAACCCAAGCCTAAGGCTTGGTTTTGCCTTGGAGATCCAACCCAAAGTTTTGGATTTTATGAATAGGCCTGAGATGTGTTTTCCAACAAACATACAAAAAATGATTGTTTTTTCTTCTGTGCTCCTCTTCAAGATTTCTCGTGGTTGGGTATCAATAAGATCAGGTTACATAGCATTATAGATCTCTGTGTTAGGTATCTAACCATATAATTTATTTTTAATTTGAACTATTTCAAGCCTTTCATCTATAATTTCTTTTGAATGTATGTTCATTTTTTGTCAAAAACCACCACGTACTAATTAGGCTATAGATTTTAGCTCGTTCATCGAATTTTGTAACAACTTAGTTTTTTAGAAACTAGACTCCATTCTACACACTTTGAAAAAAAAAAGTTTTGATTTTAGATTAGTTTTCAATTATTTCTAGGGGGAGCACACAGATATTTCACGTTTTTGGGATGTGTCTAGTTAAAAAATTCGTTAAAAAAAAATAGACATTATAAAATTACTCAAAAAATCTGGGATAAACTACATAGTGTTAAGTAACTTTTGACCAGAGCGATTAAAAAATTTCTAAAAAAAGGTTAAAATTTTAGGGGGGCCACACTTTGTACTGTGCTATGTTTTTTTGGAATAAATAGTACCACTTTTTGTGGCACCCTTTTTTGAGGACCTAAAACTAAACCATTTTGAAAAAAAAATAGTAGTTTAGAAACTAGATTCAAAAGACTACGACTTTTTTTTTTGTCTTATCTGAAAATTTTGAGCGTAACTATCTTCAAATTCTTGTTGAAGTTCAAAATTTGCAGATTTCAGGAAAAAGGTGTCCACTTATAACCCCCCTTTTGGCACCACAACTTTGTGCACTTACCCATATATGAATAGAATTTAACTATATAAGATTTGTGTTGATAAAAAAAATTTATATACTATGATAAATTTATTGTTTTAACATTAGATTTATACTAAAAACTATTTAAAGTAAGGCAAGTACTAAGCCATTATATGGTAGTTGTTTTATATTTCATACTTGCTTTCTAGAATGCTCACAAAGCTTTGGTGTTTTTTTGGGTTGGGTTGGAGATAAGTAAATCCAATGTAGTTTTCTTTGTCCATTTTCTCCATTATATTCTATGGCTCATTCTGCCTTATGGCTTTCTTGTCTTATATATTATTTGAGTTTTTTTTATTCATATCACATCAATATTGGATTTGTATTGTATTACAATAGCCTTATATATTTTTATAAAGGGTTTGTATTTGTTGCAGGGAATCTATTCTTAAGAACACATCAAAATAGAGTTATACAGAGTTCATATTCTTCAAGTAATGAAAACCCCAAGTCAGAGTGGTATGTTATGTACTCCTTGGATAAAAATGGTTTTCAACATTATACTTTAGCAAAGGATGTCTACTCTCATTATGAAATTAATAGTAGATAGTTTTTGTCATTGTATGGAAGACTCCAGACATCTTCATTCTTTTTCTTTCTATAATTTTCTATGTTTTGGGCATTTTTTATATTCGTAGCTACTAACTTTCAGCTTGTACTACCATTCAATGTGAAGCTCCTCCTTGGCCACATATCCATTATCCTCCTTAGCCAAGTACATATTCTTTGACATCTCTTTTTTAAGGAAATATTTTTAAAAGATAGGGCTTTGTTTTTACAGTGAATATTCTACTGTTTGGCCCATCTTGTAGTAAATTTCATAATTTTTTTTTGCTATCTAATTAATCTTTTTTTGCCTTCAATTTTTTAAACTGATTGTTACATGTGATATTTTGAGGGACAAATTGGTGTATTCAACTATCTTTTCTCTAAAAGATCAAAACATGGTTTAGTAAGTAAAAAGGTCTGATGGATTAAGCAAGAGTTAAGTAAGAGTCATGATCACAAATAGGAAGTTTTTCCACATACTACATCAACTTCTATTGCATGCCCTAGGACAAAAATGCCTCAAGAATTTGGATTCAAAGATGAAGATGAGAATGGAAGTGATCGAAAGTTAGTAAAAAATAAAAGCCCTTGTTCTTAGGTCTAGTTTGAACCGTTCATCTTTCCACCTAGTCATCATAAAGGCCTTATGATTAAGAAATAAATTGAAGAAGTTATTGAAAGAAATGATGCAAAGGTTGAGAGTTCTTTAGAAAATATTTGAGTTTGGAAGATATGAAAGTAGATGATCTTGCTAGCCAAATCGGCAGTCTAGGGAAGCATTTAAATAATGGAGAAGATATTTTCAAAGGTGTGAAGATATTTTTAGTTCTCATACAATATTATGATCAAAAGCTCATTTGAAACCCTCCATTAGGGTATAGAAAATGTTAGAGGCATTGATTTTTTTCGACAAAGTTAGATATATGTCTCTGAACAAATAAGGTTTTTGTAGCCGTATAATCTAAGTGTTCAGAACATAATGTAGAAAAAATTATAGACTCCATGAAAGACATTGAGTAAACCTTTTTTAGTAACCTCAACAGAACCAAATGCCTCCATAGTGACAATTATTTTCATGTGGATTTTAGAAATAACTTAAATATTGAAGGAGATGAGTATTAAACATCTATTAAAATCCATATTTTTAAGGCTCAAAAAAAAAAAATCTTTAAAATGAATCTTCTTATGATGTGGCATTTTTTGCATGAGAAGAGGAATTTTTGAGACTAGGAATGATGAGACTTACATATTTATTCGCAAGTTGTGAAGAACTATAATATTGTGGATTCTAGCCATGCCAATAGTGTCGCTAGTTTTGATCACTCTAACAACTCTATTATTAATGGTGGGGGGGCTTTTGGATTGTTACCTAGATTGTCTCCTACTCTTGTAACTATATTTGATATTCCTCCTTGTCTGTATGTCACGCTTTCTCTAAATCTTGCCTCATAGTTTGGAAACAATTAGCCCTTGCAATAGCTAGAATACTAGTATTTCATGCAATGTACTTTGCAATGATTTTCTGGAACATTTAGAATACTCAGATAAATAAATCTTGAGCTCTATTATTTATATTAGATTATGATTCAAAGAACTTGGTTTGTTACACACAATGTTACATTTTATTTCATTATTATCATCAATCATCCTCAAAATATACAGCACTGCCCATAATAATTTTTCAGAGGATTTTTTTTCAACATTATTCAGTTTGCAATAATGATATTGCCCATACAACTCAATAATTATTTTATGAAATAGTCAAAACATTCCTTTCAAAATATTTTCATTTTTAATAAACAGTACTTGCTAAAATAAATTTTTGCCTACCTTTTAAGTTATTTTTGTTTTACACACACAATAAAAATTTTTTTACAAACTCTTACTATTTTATTACAGTGGATGATGTAAGTTATTTTTGTTTTACACACATAATAACTTCTTCTTTTTTATAAACTCTTACTATTTTATTACAATGGGTGATGTATTGCCTAGTCTTGTCTTCTCATTTATTCATATTATTTGTTTATTGATAATGAATTTCCTTGGCTATAGCTGATAAATTAATTTTGGTTATATTTTTCAGGTCATGGAAATAACGTATGTTTTAGTGTAGTTGATTGATGACCTTAATTGAAAGCATTTAATATTTCTTTTTTATATTCATTTCAAAAAATTGTTCATTTATGTTTAAATAATTGTTCATGGTGTTTCTCCTTTCTCTATTCTTTCCACAATGATTTTTAGGTAGATATTAATTGTTTAAAGGTTTGTAGCCTCCTGTTTGGATGTTAACAATGCCTTCAAAAATACTCTATAAAAGTCCCTCCTTTTTTTTTATCTGAACACAAGCAACAACAATGGTCTTAACTTTTTTTTGTCCAATTTTTTTGGGATTTACCTATATACACAACTAAAATATTTTTGTTCTTCATTTTAGGAAACATATGGAGGTGTTTCAATGCATTTCTTTATTATTTTTCCTCTTGACAAATGGAGAATATTGTTGTTGTTGTCCTTAAAATATTATGGCCTATATTGCATATTCCTTTCAATATTGTTGATTTTATTTCAAATAAAAAATTCAAATATCTTCCAAGTTCAAACATTATTATAAATGTTGTTTATTTATTGGATTCTATTTTGCAACGAAATATGAATTTTTCTTAACAGACAAATATGATTATTGCTTTTTGCATACAACATAACTTGTCTTTTCTATTAAATATTAATTTTCCCAACAATTTTAACTACGAATATAGATTGAAATAAGTATATATAATTATTTTATTATTGTCTATTTTAAAATAGATTTATTTAAAATAACTAGTATTAATTTTGTTACCATAAAATTGTTTGCAAGAAATGCATTGGATCTTATCCACACTATATATTTGTACATTATCTTCCAATTACATACTTATGAATTAATATTTTAAAATATATATGATTAATACAAAATTTGACAAATCAATCACTAAAACAATCATCTATTTTTTTAGCAAAAGACAAGGGACTCTAGCTCTTGCAAGCCCCTTGTTTTATTATTATTGTGTTTCCTTTTTATTATGATTGTATTATCTATTTGTATGTATTTTATTCATTATTTTTAATTTACATTTTATTTTTAAGTATAATTATATTTCAAAGTAAATTATATTAAAAATAAAAATTGTATAGAAAAATTAAGTATTATGATATTTTAAAAATATACTAGAATATAATAATAAAATTAGTAAGTTTAATATATAAAAATAAGAATTGTATTATATAAAATATAAAATGATAGTAAATTGCATAAAGTGAGGGTACAAACATATATTGCTCCTCCACCACCTCCCTTAAAGTGGATTTTTTTTTTTTTTTTAATATTGTGTTTCCTTTCTAATTGTATCATTTATTTGTATGTATTTTGTTTATTTTTATTTTTAATTTACATTTTTATATTTCAAAGTAAATTATATTAAAAATTAAAAATTGTATAGAAAAGTTAAATTATATCTAAATATAATAGAATATAATAATTAAATTATAAAATTTAATATATGAGAATAAGAAGTATATTTTAAAAATGAGATAATAGTAAATTGCATAAAGTGAGGGTAGGAACATGTGTTTTCCCTCCACCAACGTTTTCTTAAGTGAACTATTTTATTTTTATTATTTTAATCATGTTTTTTTTTTATTATGATTGTATTATTTATTTGTATGTACTTTGTTTATTATTTTTAATTTTTTTCTAAATATAACTATCTTTTAAAGTAAATTATATAGAAAAATTAAGTATTATTATATTTCATCTTATGAGATGGAAAAATTCACTATGCTTGACCACCGCAAGGATTGCCATTATGTTATTCATTTCTCCTCCCTCTTCTTCCTTCAGTCAATCCTCTATATGGAGGATGAAGATCTTCAGTTTCCCTTCTTGTTTCACTCCCACTTAGTCCCAAGTTGAAATTCCTTGGTTCTAGGTTACTAAAAAGAGACTAAAGAAAATGCTATTTAGAAATACCATAAGTGTGTTCCTACACTTGGCTCTACAATACAGGAAATAGTCCTCCAATCATGACAAGGAAAGAGAGATGCACCAAGTCCTGAAGGAATAGGAAATCCCCCCAAGCTCTACCCATCCCCCTCAATAATTCCTTCCCCTGCAAAGTAGCTGGGATTTAGGCTATTCAGTTGTCATCTTCCATTCCTCCGTTTGCTTCCAGAGAAAATAAATTGCTCTAGGTGGATCTCTGGAGTCCAGTAGCAAATCCCATGATTCAATTAACAAAGAATCGGCCAAAAACCCTAACCCTCATATTCATAAATCTTAGGTAGACAACTCTGCTCCCCTTTTGAATGTAGATGCATTTTTGAGCTCCTTCAAATTGTTGGCATTCTGGAACATAAAATACTCTCCAAGGATGTTTGATTGGTGGAACTCTTTGTTTATGGCTCAAGTAAGTATTTCTCGTATTGAACATAAATAATTTTTGCATAGAATGTTATGTGGAATCTCTTAAGAATTATTTCTTAGAAGAGGGAAAATTATGCTTTGAATTATTTCCCTTCCTATTTTTTGAGTGGTCTTCTAATTTCAATCCCCTCTCCTTCAAAATACAAAGAATTCCAACCTGGTTCAATTTGGGAACCCTTCCAATCTCCCTCCTCAACAGGGAAATCCTAAAGATTATAAGTAATTGCTTTGGATCCTTCTTAGGATTCAAAAAGCTGAGATCCTCCCAAGAATATTTTAAGATTCTAGTTTTGATTAACCCCTGCTTGGAACCTTCTGATATGTTAATCATCAATAACAACTCATCCTTCATCTTCTCACCTAAATTATTTCATGGTAATATGAATTCTAGCCGAGTCTTTCTTTTGTAGGAATTTTTCTACCCCTAACTCTTTCTGTGGGCCCTTAAATTAGATTCCCCTAACCACAACCCCTTGTTATAACCCAATCTCTATTAGATTTCTTCAACATGAAGGTTTTATTTATAAGGAGAAAACTCATTTTTCCCCCTATTCCCTACTAAGGGAATCAACTTCTCCTCCCCCTCAACCAACCTCACGATCAATCATTATCTCCAATAACAACCCTAATAAATCCAAATCCACTTCCTCACCCCCTCCCCCCTTCTTGTTGACTTGGATAGAAGTGACATTTACATCTCTACCAATGCCCACATGTAGGAATTTCCTTGTGGATTTTCCCTCTTAAATATGAATTTTATCCACTCGCTCTCTCTGTATCAACCTATTTTCCAACTGTCCTTGTGTCTAAATAACTGGGAGACTGCTAAAAGTGAAAAAGTTATAGCTATTATGAATTCCCTAAAGACAAGAATGCTTTAGTTTAGTGACTTGATGGATGAAGTATCTCATACACATGAGGAGGTCCAAATAGAACTATTGAGATGGTAGGAACTCTAACCATGGCTCCTGAATGATTCAAACTTGACCCCAATAGAGAAATAGAAAGATAACATTATATCAAAATAAACTCCCATGGAACTAGAGTCAATCTATAATGTGATAGGCTTGAATCAAATGTCAAATATGGAAAATTTTCTCCTCTATATTTTAAATTTGAATCCAAATTCAGAAGCATGTAGCAAGTTTTGGACTAATCCTCAAAATCTAATATTAGCCTTGAATCCCTTGATATGGTTTCCCAGCATTCTCCATGAAGGTTTTCTTTATAAGGAGAAAACTCATTTTTCCCTTGATTCCCTACTAAGGGAATTAGCTTCTCCTCCCCCTCAACCAACCCTACAATCTGTCATTATCTCCAATAACAACCTTAATAAATATAAATACACTTCCTCACCCCCCCCCCCCCCCCCCCTCTTATTGACTAGGATAGAAGTGACATTTACATCTCTACCAATGTCCACATGCGGGAAGTTCCTTATGGATTTTCCCTCTTGTAAATGAATTTGATCCATACCCTCCCTCTGTATCAACCTTTTTTCCAACTATTCTTGTCTCTAAATAACTTGGAGACTGCTAAAAGTGAAGAAGCTACAACTATTATAAATTCCCTTAAGACAAGAATGCTTTAGTTTAGTGACTTAATGGATGAAGTATCTTATACACATGAGGAGGTCCAAATAGAACTATCAAGATGGTAGGAGCTCCAACCATGGCTCTTGAATGATTGAAACTTGACCCCAGTAGAGAAATAGAAAGTTAACATTATATCAGAGTAAATTCCCATGGAACTAGAGTCAATCTATAATGTGATAGGCTTGAATCAAATGTCAAATATGGAAAATTTTCTCCTCTATATTTCAAATTTGAATCCAAACTCAGAAGCATGTAGCAAGTTTTGGACCAATCCTCAAAATCTGATATTAGTCTTGAATCCCTTAAAATGGTTTCCCAACCCTCTCAAAACATCCTTGGAATCATAGATAATATATAAGGAGGGAATTCCCCCAATTGTGGCAAGATCTCCAAGAAAAGGGGTCATAAATCTAAATTAGATTTAAGGAGGAGAGATGGTGAAGCTTGAAATCAAGCTAAAAGTGCCTCTGTTTGAAAGTATGGGAAGAGGAAGAGAGTTCCACTTTCTCTATGAAGATTGCATCATGGAACATTATGGGTTGCAATGCCCCTATCAAGTAGTGTCTTCAAAAGTGTTGCCTAAAGACTTTTGAGTCTTACTTTATCCTTCTTCAAGAGACCAAACTAGATTCTAAAGAGCTTTCCTAACTAGATAGGGCAATGGGGATTTGGAAAGTATGGGGTCACCTAGTTATACTAGAATCTAGAGGACTTTTTTTCATTTGGAACCAAAAATAATAAACTTTACCCCATATTTGATTCAACCTAATTGGATAAGTGGATGGGTTTAAAGTATCAATTCTAACCTATATTTCATTCTCATTAAAGTGTATGGACCAATTTTTATTGTCAAGAAGCAAAAAATGTGGTTTACATTATTAAAATATCTATTAGATAATCAAAATAAAAACATATTACTTGGTGGTGACTTCAATGCTATAATAAATCTTGAGGAAAAGATAGGCAGTATCGTAGTCCTAAAGAAAGCTTCAAAAGATTTCAAGAATTGGATAGCAACAACCTTCTTGATATTAACACCTTTAATGGCATCTAAACATGGAATAATAGGAGATCGAGACCTAAACAAACAGTAGAGAGATTGGACAAGTTCTTATTCTCTAGTGATCTCCCCTCCTTTAATGATAGCCTCTTTGCATCAATTATTCATGTATTAGGTTTTGATCACTTTCCAATCCATCTTAACATTGAAAAAGTGCCTAGACCTAGCTAATAGAATGCCCTTCAACTATGAAAATACGTGGTTTTAGGATATGGAATTCATTTCCCTTCTTAAAACATAGTGGAATGAATAATCTTTTCATGGCTCAAAGATTTTTACATTTCTATTTCCAAATTAAGGAATCTCAAATGTAGAATGAAACCCTAGAAGAATCTCTATTTTAAAAACATATTTGAAGAATTAGCCAATGTAGAAAATTAAATCAAGGACCTAAATTATTGAGTCCTTATCAAATGTATGGACAATGAGATTTACTTCTAAGAGAAAATCCTTCTCGATAAGAAAGCATATTTGATTTCAAAAGAGGAGATATCCTGGAAATAGGAATCCAAAGAAACCTAGCTCTTGAAGGACAGGAACACTAAATTCTTTCATAAAAACTCTAAAGCTAGGTATTGCATTAATAGGATCACAAAACTTAGAGATTCTCAGGAAATCCTTCTTGAAGATCTTGTTGACATGGATAATGAGACAGTAACCTACATCAAAGATATTCTAAATATATAATTGGGAATCCTCTAACCTTTTACCATAATCCACCTTGTTAAACTTCATTTCTTTAAACTCATCACTAGATATCACAATGCAATGTTAAATAAAAAATTCTCCAAAGAAGAAATTAAGATCGCCCTCTAGATGCATCCTCACAAGGCCCCTAGATCCTATGGTTTCCAGGTGGGTTTCCTTCAAAAGTGTTGGTGTTTCCTTGGTGATGATCTATGGGAGGCTCTAAAAGGAATCAAATTTTCAGGCAATCTCTTCAAACATATTAACCACACCTTCCTTACCCTTATTCCAAATAAAAGGGAAGCAACCCACCCTCATGATTTTAGACCTATTACATTATGAAATACCATAAACAAAATTCCCACTAAATGTAAGAAACCTTGCAACAAAAATATAATTGTTTCCACATAACTAATAATAGATCTGAAATAAACACACAATTAAAATCCACATGCGAGAGAATAGATAAAATACCCACAAAATTGTGACACAAGATATATCCTAGGAAACCCAGCCTCCAAAAGCATCCATCACCATGTATTATTCAGCAAAAAATTATTGGAATATCTTATTGGAAAGAGTGCTTCTAAGAGTGGGGGGGGGGGGGGGGGGGGTGGGGGTTGAATCAGAAGTATTGTGCTTTGACCTTTTAAAACTTCTTAACTGAAGGTAAATTGCATACATATAAACATTAAGCTATCATAAGAAACAAATATGCATCAGCACATAACACTTAAGATTTGGTAACCCAGAAAGCCTCCAGGAATAAGAAGGTAAAACTGGGGTGGGGATGATACCCATAAAATCACTACAGTAATAATGTTTAACCACTTCTGATGGTCTGCCCTGTTAAAGTCCTGCCCTGTCAAAGGCTTTACACTGTATCAATAGTGACCTGGTTAAAGGATTTACAAACACTTTACATGAAGTGTCACCCTGAATACAGGTACTTGATCTGCTATCTCTGATCTTGATCCTCTGTGATCTCGTACTCTTTTCTCTGAAATAGTTTTCCTTTTAACACCCTTGTATATCCACTCACTCCTTTTTTAAGCTAGAACACGACTAGAGGCTGCTGATGCAATTTTATTAAGATAAAGAATTAATCTACGAAATTGTAAGTAAATAGATTCCAATCCTAAGGAATTCTTTAACTGTCTGAGCCAATAACTAGGCACATTTCCACCTATGCCCATGCCGTTTGCTATTGCAATTTTTTTATTTTATTCTTTGCCTAAAGTGAAGAAATCTATCACATTTCACTATTAATAATAGAATAAATTGGAATTGCCTAAAGGTCCTCAGGTCAAACTAAGAAATTGGGTTGCATCATACGTACAAAACATGATACAATATAACTTGAATGAAAGAAAAAAAACCTTTTTGACTATAGAGGCTACAAAATGAGTATTTTGTACAAAAAAATTATGTAATACAATAAAAAAGGGATTCTTTACGTTCGACACCCAGGTCGAGTAGACCTTGTTCTTGTAAGAGCTATTAACCAATAAATCATAGGGAGGGACTTATTTATGTCACCAAAAACAAAGACTAAAGCAAGTGTCGGATTCAAAGTGGGTGTTAAAGATTATAGATTAACTTATTATACTCTGGAATATCAAACCAAAGATACTGATTTCTTGGCAGCATTCTGAGTCACTCCTCAACCTGGAGTACCCCCCGAAGAAGCAGGAGCAGCGATAGCTGCCGAATCTTCCACTGGTACGTGGACCACTATTTGGACCAATGGTCTTACCAGTCTTGATCACTACAAGGGGTGATGCTATGATATTGAATCCATTCCTGGAGAAGAAACTCAATTTATTGCCTATGTAGCTTACCCTTTAGACCTTTTTGAAGAAGGCTCTGTGACTAACCTGTTTACTTCTATTGTAGGTAATGTATTTGGATTCAAAGCTTTACGGGCTCTATGTCTAGAAGATTTACAAATTCCTCCTGCTTATTCAAAAACTTTTCAAGGCCCACCACATGGTATTCAAGTAGAAAGAGATAAATTAAACAAATATAATAACAAATTGGCTTACTCGGCACCTGTTGCATTTCTGTATTGCTCGGCATCATTTGTGACTCGGCACTTGAATATCACTCGGCACCTGTATCTGCTCAACACCTAAAGTCATTAGGCACTTGAACTTCACTCGGCACCTGATCTTCACTCAGCATCTGAAGACTACTCGGCACATGAAGATCACTTGGCACCTGAAGTCTTTCTTGACTTGGCTCATGTTGTGGCTTGGCATACATGGTGTACTTGGCTCCAATATAGAAAGTGGTTAGGTGTATTCGCACTCAAGTGTCAAAAACCATTATGAGGTTAACAATCTCCCCCTTTGACATGAGTGACAAAAACACTTAATTGACCTTATGAGTACATTCACTAATCTGATTGGTATATATAGAGTTTAAAGAAAACTTGATCAAAATTTGTAACTTACAATATATACCTCAAAATCATTGTAACTCCCCCTTTTATTCTTATCTCCCCCTTTTTGACACTTATGTCAAAGGGTTTTAAGGGTTGAGACCATATTTTGCCAAAAATGTGTTGTTTACCTCCATAATCATCCTGAGAGTTGCATCCCAATTGTTCAAAGCAATTTCCAGTGACTTGTGTTGGATGGCAATCTCTGTAGTAAGATGAATAAGTCCATCTGATGTAGAAAGATTAGGATCTTTCTTGAGAACAGTTTCTGCATAGACTTGTTCCTTATGGAGTAATTCCAAATGTGGGGTAATGGAGGACTATAGCTATATTAGTTTTGCCTTGATATTGGCCTCATCTGCTATTAATACAACTATTTCTTTATGAGTGTGAAGCGATTGAGCAAAATGCTTCTCACTTTGAGTTGGATCATTTGGTAGCTGTATGCTTGAAATGTTTAAATTTCTCTCCAAGCTCAGTATCTTTTGTCTTGTCTCTTGTGTGAAGTATGAAAAGTCACACAAATTTTTGTACAATGAGAATATATTCTCAAGTACCTTTTTCACTTTGTCTATTAATTTTGCCAATTCAACTTGGGAAAGTGCAATTTGACTTGATATTTGCTCATTTACTTTTCCCTGAAATTTTCTTTCAGACCATTCCATAATTTTTGCATTTGTTTCTTGGTCTTCATTTGTCACCTGGTCAACAATATCTGATAATTGCTTCGTGATATGCTTTGACTCATCTGGTGATTGCAAACTGAAGGCATCCATAAAGATGTCCTTAATCTCATGTAGTGTTTGCTTTTATTTATACTCCTTCCTGAGTATCTCTTGTCTCTTTCTCCTATTCAACGCTTCCTGCACCTCATTGATTTGATCAATGGTTATTGTTTTTGAGTCATAGCCTGGTATGACTATCTCCTCATCTAATTTAGGGTCTCCATAGTGAAGTACCCATGCAACTTTTGTAGTACTAGATCCTGGTATAGAGATTTGCAATGGCTTTTGTGAAGGAGTTCCTAAGGTAGGCAAATTTATCAGTGTTTGTATTGCCTCCTACTCTTTAGGGGTTTCCTCTATTTTCTCCTCCTGCTATCTACTTCCTTGATCAATTATAGTAATCTTAGGAAGTGCACCTTGTGTTTGTGCTATAGGTTTAGATGTAATAGTCTGTCCTATTTGTTATGTTCATTTTTCTACAGCTACACTCAGCTTCTGTATTGAGGTGTCAATTATGCATGTTGAAATAACTGTGGGCATTTGAGGTTGACCACTAGTAGCTGTAGAGATGATGGAAGGTAGTTCTTGTGGATTCACCTTATCTCTAACTATGCTTTCTACTAGTTTTTGCAGTTCATCCATACTGAGCAATATTGGATCTGCACATAATATTGCTTGATGTTTAGATTGGTCAAAGATTCTTTTTAGATCTTCTGTAGTTAATGAATTGATGTTCTAACCAGAAGTGTCAGGAACATCAATAATAGTTACAGTTTCTACAGGTGTGATGGGTACATGAGGAGGGCTAGAGGGTGGCAATTATGTGTCTTGCACACTCTGGTCTAGTTGCTGCTCTTGCTCAGCTGCTGCCGTTACATCTGGTTTTTGTGTCTCTACCTCCTCTCCATCTTTCTTTTCTTCTTCCTTCTTCTCTTCTTCTTCTTTCTTTTCTTCTTCTTTCTTTTCTTCTACTCCCTTCTCTACTGTTGTCTTCTCTTCTCTCCTTTCTCTTCTCTCTTCTGGTGGAGCAGCTACTTCTTCCTTGTATTCTTCTTCAAGAAAATATTCAATATTTTTATACAAGTTTTTCCATGATTTCATTGTTCTTTGAACAATTTCTTCCATCTTGTTTTGGAGAATAAAGAATGCCCTGTACTTAGGTGTAAACCTAGTATTATGCCTTTTGACTACTTTCTTTATTTGTTCCTTAGTCAAATCAGTCAATACACTTGCTAGGGTTGATTCCCTCATCTCCTTCTCCATTTTCAAAAAAAAAAGTCATCTGTCTTCTACAATTTTAGACAGTTCTTTTGGCAATTGTCCATCTAGTTCAAGTGGAGTGTACTTGAACTGTGCCATCATTCCATAAATTTTTTCCTCTATCCTATTATGTTCTTCTTTAGTAAATTTATTGAAATCAACTTTATTTATATTACTTAAATCACCATTTCCAATCTTTTTACATATTACATCAACTGAAGAATGGCTTACCTTTTCAGATTGATCTTCTTCATCAGTATCAGGTTGAGCCACATATCTTCTTCTTTTCCTTGGCTCTTCCTATGTTTCCTTGATTGGTTTCTTCTTTGTAGCTTCCTCTTTAGCATTTTGAGTGGAGGCCCTTGTTGTAGCTCAGGTTGTTGGCTTTTGAGGTGATGGCATGGCAGATTTCTTTGGTTTTTGCTAAGCTGGAGGTTGTTCTATTGCCTTTCTTTTCTTTGACTCAGCTTTAGTTGGTACTTCCTTGGCTTCTTTGTCTTTTGCACCTGCCTCCTTGTCTTCACCCAGGCCTTGAGTTAATTCCATTGGGCCTTGTTCTTGTTCATCTTCATCATCATTATTTTCATCTTCTTCTTCTTCTGCTTCAGCCTCAATTTCTTCACCAAATTTCTTCTTAATCTTCTTTAACAATTTGTCTTTCTTCTTTAATGTGGAAGTAACCTTTAATTCCATATTTATTTTTGATCTTACCACATCATAAGTGCCAAAATGTGGAGCACTTTATCTGTCTCTTCTGCCAATAATGCAGTTATTGCTGTAGATGCCTCATCAACATTGATTTCATATCCAAATGGACTTAGCCATCTCACTCTTTAAATTGTAGCTTGAATATATGTGAAGTCAATATCAACCAAGAAGCATATATCATTAACATGTTTTTCTACTAAAGAAATTGGTATTCTCACCCTTTACTTCATGGATTTCTTAAAATCTTTAAAATAACTTGTCGTCAAGGTATCAAAATTTTCTCCCATCTGTTCTATATATTCATTGATTTGGGCAATGATAGTTCTATCATTCCTCCATGTAACTTTTCCGAAAGAGGGAAACTCATTTTGAACATAAAAGAGTATACAAATTAGAATTGCTCCAAATTTGCATTGAGCACCCTTTGTCCTTCTTATGGCAGCTAGGTTTTCAGTAATTTGTTGTAGTTGCAGTTTTGCAAGATCATAAGTATGATCCTTTTTCACCAATTTGTAACCTACATCTACTACAATACATGGCACACTGTTGAGTCTACTAGATTGATAGAACTTATGGGCAATGACTCTAAGAGAAAACTCAATTAGAGGATCCTGAATGGTGTGAATTGTCATTCCTCTCTTATTCCACTGAGCACTAGTGTTCTTTTCAATAACCCCCTTTGATTCACTTCTCAAGGTTTTGAACCAATCTAGGGTAGGGTACCTAGTTACCCTATGTATGATTTCTTTGGTTAATTTGATGGGAATATCTTCCAACCACAAACTTCTACCATGAATTCTGCTTAACACAAGTTTTACCCATTCTATTTTGAATATGGTGGGAAAGCTCAAAACTCGGGTCAAACCCTTTCTTTCAAAAATTTTGAACTCATCTTTTAAGACCTCATCTACGCACAATTTCCCATAGGCTTGCCTTATCTCCATATCTCCTAGGGCTCCTATCTTACAATTGTAGCATCTTCTCACATCTTGAACCATTACAACTTTTGTGGGTATTTGGGAAAGAGCTCCGGCTAGGTCATTTTTGTATGCAACTTCAGGAATGGGATGAAAATCAGGTTGCTTGACCTCATTTGACACTAACTGAACTTCAAATGACTCTTTTTCCTCATTTTTCTTGGAATTTGATGCCATTTATGAAAACTAGGGTTCCTTTTTATGAAGTATGAAACTACGTAACTCGGCACAAATGAGAAATACCTCAAGATTGATGAAAATGTGTTGAGAGATGTTGCAATCTGCTTGAAATGCTAGATTCGCTGCTATGAATTTGCTCTACTCTCTTTCTCTTCTTTGTCTCTTGATCGCGATGAGGAAAACTGATTGGAATCGCGATAATATACCCTATTTTCATCATATTAAATGATCAACTACCAAATCAGCTTCTAAAAAAATTTAACCTAACTCAGCTTGCACTACATTTTCACTTTACTTGGCTTCCATTAGAGTTAACCAACTCGGCATCAGTTATCAACTCGGTCGCTTGATAGGAACTCGGCATGTGTATTTAACTTGGCATCCAAAGATAGCTCGGAAACACCATTTAGATTTTGTCTTGACATCTTGTCTTATGCAGATTTTGTACTTTGTGTTTCTTCTTTGTCTTGGGACTGATGTGTGATATAGCTTTTTATATTAGTCCCATATGCTTCTCATGCTTAGTTTGATGAAGTGTGATCACTTGACCCATTGGGTGAAGTGATCCCTCCACTTGATGTGTTGCATTCATCTTTCTTTTTTCAAGTCTTATTCATTTGCCCTCTTATCTTTTCGACATCAATCTTTTCTTTGCCTTTATTTTCTTTAGTCTTGGGTGCCTTTGACCTTGTAGGACAGTTTCTGCTGTTATGACTAGTTTTCAGACAATTGAAACATGTGGTTTGATTCAACCATATTTTATAGTTTCCTTTGAAATGTTTTCTTATGTAGTTCTGTGGTATATTTCCATATTCTTGACAGTAATGACAACTATACTTGGTGTTGCAATCCCAATGATAGTGACTTACACTTCCTTTTGATTTTTCTGGTTGATTTGATGTCCACATAGGTTTTGATCTACATTAAAATGCTCTATGTCCATACTTCTTGCAATTATGACAGTGTCCATCAAATTTTTGTGTCCTTGTAATTTCGGATTTGCAATTTTGTGTCATATGTCCTTGCATGTTGCATTTGTGACAGTAGCTCTTGCTCTTGGGTGTATTTGGCTGATTGAATCTCCTACTCCTACAAACATTAGCAGTATGCCCCTTCTTATTATAGTAATGACAAGTGGGTTTTGAATTCTTACCTGTGTCATCTTTTTGCTCAACACTCTTTGATGATTCTCCAACTTTAGTGTTGTTGTATCCAAGTCCTGATGTATCATGGGTTGATCTTGAGAATTTCAGTAACTGTTCAAAATACTTGATGGCTTCACTTGACTTGTTGAGATTTTTTGCTATCTCCTTTTCTCTATTTAGTTCATTATGTAATTGTTCATTCTGCATCCTCAGAGTAGAGATCTCAATATCTTTCATACTAAGTTCATGATGAAGATTCATTATTTGGGCAAGTGTATCCATCCGCATGTTTGAGATCCTTGTTAATTCAATACATTTTTCTTCAAGTCTGTTTGCAAGATTTATTTTGTCATCTTCCATCATGACTTTGTCCTCAACTACTCTTTTCTTTTGTTTAGTGATTTCACATAACATTATGGCATGTGATTCATGTTCCATCTTGAGAGATCTTATCTCCTCTGCTTGATCTTTGTTTTTCTCCATCAGTTCTACTATTGTTGCATCAAACTCTTTAGTGTCTCCATTGGAGAACACTTGTGTGGCATCAATCTCCTTGTAGTGTATGTCATTTTCAGCTATGGCTATCTCCTTTCTTCTTTTTAAATATTTTCTTAATTCCACTCTAGCTTCCTTTACCTTTTGTAGAGCGAGATGCACATCTATCAATTGGTTTTCAATGATCTTTCCAAATTTGAAGACTTCCATCCTTAGATCTTTTCCTCCAAGTTGTTAGACTTCTCTTTGAGAGAAAATGTGCTCTGATACCAATTGTTGGAATATATTATTGGAAAGAGTGCTTCTGAGAAGGGGGGGTGAATCAGAAGTATTGTGCTTTGACCTTTTAAAACTTCTCAACTAAAAGTAAATTGCATGCATATAAACATTAAGCTATCATAAGAAACAAATATGAATCACCACATAACACTTAAGATTTGGTAACCTAGAAACCCTCCAGGAATCAGAAGGTAAAACTGGGGTGGGGATGATACCCACAAAATCACTGCAGTTATAATGTTTAACCACTTCTGATGGTCTGCCCTATTAAAGGCTTGCCCTGTCAAAGGCTTTACATTGTAAAAATAATGACCTGGTTAAAGGATTTACAAACACTTTACATGAAGTGTCACCCTAATGGCTTACAATCCTTCTATTGCTGAATACAGGCACTTGATCTGCTATCTCTGATCTTGATCCTCTGTGATCTGATAGTCTTTTCTCTGAAATAATTTTCCTTTTAACACCCTTGTATATCCACTCACTCCTTTTTTACAATGAAATTTTGTCTTCCTTATAAAGACATTCGAGGATTTAGGGTTAAGTATGGATCTATGATCCATATTCAATCTCTATTTCCCACTCATTGCTTGCATTGATTCCATTGGTTGCATGCCTTCTCCATTTTTTTTATTGGTTGCATGTAGATTGCATAGGAAATACAAAATATTCGACCTTATCATTTAATCCTTTAAGATTCATCACATGTCCGCCATGAAAATAGTTTACATATGAATCAATGAAGTTACAAACTCATATGTACATTATGTGTTACTCGACACTTGTTGATTCCAGATGCTCGGCACTAATAACAAATTGGCTTACTCGGCACCTGTTGCATTTCTATATTGCTCGGCATCATTTGTGACTCAGCACTTGAATATCACTTGGCACCTATATCTACTCAGCACCTAAAGTCATTCAACACTTGAACTTCACTCGGCACCTGATCTTCACTCGGCACCTGAAGTCTTTCTTGACTCAGCTCATGTTGTGGCTTGGCATACATGGTGTACTCGGCTCCAATATAGAAAGTGGTTAAGTGTATTGGCACTCAAGTGTCAAAAACCATTATGAGGTTAACAAAAATAGCATTGCAATACAACCATGGAAGCCTTTATTAATATAGATTAAGACCTTGAGAATAGGGTATGCAATTTTTTGGATTCAAAAAAGAGACTTGTAATATTTGGACATTCCTCTAGATAAAGGGATTAGGTCTACTAACTTGTGGGACCAATCCATTCTAAACTTGGATATAAAAATGGACAAGTGGAAATCCATATGGCTTTTCAATGTTGGTTGTTTAACCATGATCAAATAAGTCCTTATTTCCCTACCCTCATATCAAATGTCTTGCCTTTCCCTAATAGCCAAAGTTAAAATGGATCTTGAAAACAAGACCAAAACCTTCTTGTAGAAAGGAATCTCTTAGCAAAAGAAGCTCGCTCTCATTAAATGGGATAGCATTTGCAAACAAATCAAGAATGGGGGTCTAGGTATAAATAATCTCATGTAGAAAAGAAAATCCTTCAGGACTAAATTAATCTAGAGGCTCTTTAAGGAATGCAATAGGAAGGGGGCCTAAATCATTTTTCATAAATATTTAACTCCCAATGATCCTTTGAGTATATTTAGAAAAAACTCCTTCGAGGGGGTCTAGAGTGTGTAATTTTATGTTAGATAATAGATCCCTCATCACTAATTATATGTCTTGGGATATAGGCAATGGGAACTCTATTTTATTCTTGGAATATTCATGGGGTGGTTATCCTTTGCTCACAACAATTATGTCCCCTAATATCTCCAACACACTCAAATTCCATTGGGGTGATTCTCTCAATAATTATATCAATTTCCCAAATATTGATCCCCACTTGGAATGTGAGTAGAAATCACTAGACAAGATCCCTTTATCCCCTACAGAAAAAATAGAGTCAATGGAGATCTTAACTTGGAATGTCAAATTTTCCCCAAAAATAAGAAAGACTCCCTTGTTTGGACTTGTGTTAAATCATGTCAATATAGTGTCAAGGAGGGATACAATGCACTTTCTTATCAAATTCATTAGAACCTTATAGAGCTCCCCTTGGACCTATGTTGGAATAAGTTCTTCCTTCCAAAGGTGGGTATGTTTATTCAAGGGTTGTGGCTCAAAAGAGAATCCTTATTGTAGATTGTTTCAGAAAGATTGGATTTTTAGGTCCCTCGCAGTACATCCTATTTAAAAATTGGGAATAATTTATGGATCATCTTCTTCAGCAACGCCCCTATGCTCAATAGTATTGGTCATGGCTTTGTATAAAACTAAACTTACACTCCACTCTTCATAACAACCTTCTTAATTGTTTACAAGCATGGCCCTCCAAATCCAATAAGGATACATATGATGAAATTTGGAAATCATCCCTCACTATATAAGCCTATAAATTATGCAAAAAATGTAATAGAATAATTTTTTAGGACTCAGAGATGAATTATTCTTGTTTATGTAATAAAATTTAGGCAAATATTATAGACCATATTAACAATAAATTATGGTTTGGTACCCACTGAAAGGGATTATTTTTGGACCAAGACTCTCAAATGAATAAGGAATGGTTTGGTTTGATCATACGTCATACTCTTGGTCAAGGAGGTTCTAAATCCAAAAAATATCATCAAAAATGTGTTTGGACTCTACCTCCTCCATCATGGCATAAACTCATTTTTTATGGAGCCTCGAGGGGAAATTCAAGGAAAGTTGGTATTGGATGTATTATTCATGACTTGATTGGAAAGGTCTGTGGTCAACTAGCTAAACCCATTGGTATATCTACCAATAATGTAGCAGAGACTGAGGCCTTGGTAGAAGGATTTTTTTCTTGTAAGGAACTTAATATTAATAATTTGATCATAGAAAGTCACTTTTAAAATGTCAGTAGGAATAAATTCTCACCAAATTGGTCTCGTAATTATAGATTGGATAGAGAATTGGACCTTCTTAACCACTTTTTCCTTTATTAAATTAATCACATATATAGAAGGAAATATTCGAATGCAAACTCATTAGCTAATATGGGTGTCAATGGCACCCATATATTTTACCCTTCTTAAGGTGTTTACTAGTTAAAAATCCCCCCTCCCCTGATCACTTTAACTTTTACCTTTAATACACTTAAATTTTCTAAACTTCTAACCCTTTTAATTTCTTAATTCTTAACATGTCCCTTTAATTATTATCTACACACATTTATCATTCGATCTCTATAAAGATTACTCATTAATTGGTAAATCATTATTTATGGCTCTACAAGTAAAGGTATAGTATAGTGTGTGATTCTTCTCTTCACCTTAAGTTATATTATTTTTTGAACTCTTTCTCTTCTCTCATACCTTTCTTTCATTCTAATCCAGGTTGCTCACATGTATTGTGGTTAGTTTTTCTCTTTATAATGTCCTTTTTTGTTTCTATTTTTGCATCTCCACAACAAAAATGGATACCAATATATGTATGAAGACTAGTAAAAGGCTCTTGAAATTTTGGGGGCCTATCTCTAAAAGAAGGGTTAGGCTGATTCTAAATTTCCCTCAGTCCTTAATCATATTCAGAATTAGGAAAATAGTCAACCATAAATTTTCTCTGCTTGGTGATAGGTCAAAATTAAATGCAAATAATATTGCTATGTTTTTTGCTACTATCCTACATGTAGGAGGAAATAAGAGGTATATCATTGACTTATTTCATATCCTTTTCAATCCTCATCTAGTAATTGAGTCTAGGACCATTCTAGATAACATTGATGCCAATCTTTGCATCCTTAAGTACAACAACTTCAGAGTCAGTGACAGAGTTGTTGAAGTAAACTTATCCTAATCATCAAGAACAATGTGGAGTTTAATGAAAAAGTCCCTTCAATCAGAATGAATTGGTGGTTCTTGTTGAGCATAATGCATATCTACCACCCTCCAGAATGGTGAGGCCTATGTTGGTTCCTTATAGTGGAGCAAGTGGATGATAGTGATTGTGAAGTGGATTTATTATCTAAGGATGAGTACATTAGTAGAATTTAGAATATACTTCTAGTTTTTTTCTTTAAGACTCTTTGAATCTTGATTTTGTGGTTCTAGCGAAGATTACATCCAATTAAGTGGTCACATAATATTTTAATTTTGTTTGATACACTTAGAAAACTCATCTCTCTCTCTCTCTCTCTCTCTCTCTCTCTCTCTCTCTCTCTCTCTCTTTGTGTGTGTGTGTATGTATACATAAATATATACATATATATGTATGTATGTATATATATATGTATATATGTATATATGTATATATGTATATGTATATGTATATGTATATGTATATGTATATGTATATGTATATGTATATGTATATGTATATGTATATGTATATGAATGTGTGTGTGTATATATATATGTGTGTGTGTGTGTGTGTGTGTGTGTGTATTTATATGTATATCTATATGCATATGTATATATATGTATATGTATGTGTATGTGTATATGTATGTGTATATCTATATGTATATCTATATGTACATGTATATGTATATGTATATGTATATGTATATATGTGTACGTATTTATGTGTGTGTATGAATATGTGTGTATACATATATGTATATATGTATGTATATTTATTTATTTATTTATATGCATATATATATATATGTATATATTTGCATATGTATATATTTTATATATGTATATATATGTAAATGTGTGTGTGTATATACATACATACATATATATATATATATATATATATATATATATATATATATATATATTTTTATGTATATATATATATCTATGTATATTTATATTTATATGTGTATATATATATGTATATGTATATATATGTGTGTATGTGTATATGTCTATGCATATATATGTATGTATATATATGTGTGTGTATATGTATATATATATAGATATAGATATATATGTGTGTGTATATATTTATATATGTATATATGTGTGTGTATACATATATTTATATATGTATATGTGTGTGTATATACATATATATTTATGTATGTATGTATGTATGTATGTATGTATGTATATGTATGTATGTATGTATGTATGTATACATACATAGATATACATATATACATATAAATACACACACACATACATATATATTATGGTTACTCTATTTAAGCTCTCTTTGGTTCAGCTCTACATTGTTTTGATCTATAGATTAATATGCTTATGTTTCAATCCTAAATGTTGGGTGCTACATTTTTCCATTTGTGAACCAAGTTGTGTAAGGACATACTAATCAGTAGCATATAAGGATAGTTCTTTCTCTATTAAGAATTGGCTCACATTTTGAGGGCCATACTACTCTCTATTTTTCTCCAATGTCCCCTCCTAATTGACTATGAATATTCTCAGGAATTTTATGCCCACCATTTCTCAATTTATTCTTCTTCTACTTACAATAGGTATAATGTATTAATGATTTTAATTTTCTCAAAAACTTTTGGGTAGGCCTCTAGGCCTTCATTTTTTGGGTCTATTTGAAAGGTTAAGAGGGATAATGGTCTATGTAAGGATGAAAATGGATTATGGTTTAATATATTAGGCATTTTGATGAAAATAGATATTTTGGTTCCCTACTTTATCTCTACACATTCCCCCTTCCCCTATTTTTTCATTACTTGCATTTGGTTTCTCATTTAATGGAACTAATCTCTTCTATCTAGTTTGGAAGATTATCCTCTCATTCCCTTTTCTCCTATTTTTTCAATTATGGAATTTTTTTTTGCTCTTGTCACTTCATACTTTAGTTTTGAAGCTCTCTTTCTCAGTTGAGCACAGTATATGTTTATTGTTTTGTTCTTTGTTTAAGATGGTGTATAAATTCTCCTAATTCTTGTTTCCTTCAGTATTTTGGTCTGGTTCTTTATGTGTTTGTTTGGTTAGTTGTTGTGCTATGTAGGATTGGGTGAGCATAGGATTAGCTCTAGGATTAAGCTCTTCTTCCTACTTTGGTTCAGCAATGCACCTCTCTATTAATTTTATTTGTAATTTATAAGGGTAGGTATGCCTACCCAAGTCCTTCATTTTGAGGCAATTATATCAAGTGGAATGACACCTCTGGTCAGAAGGTTGGCTTTGTATTCCTGAGAGTATGCCATGTATTCTCTTTATTGGAGGTTGAATCCATTTCACCTCCAATTTGTATGTAGGACTTGGTCCCAGACTACACAAGGAGTTTTCTTCCTTGTTGTTTTTCCCCTAGTGATTACACTTTTAACAGGGCAAAATTGCAAATATCTTTTATAATTTAATAAAATTTGGCAATAGGCTTTTACTGATTTTTTTTTTAAAAGTATTATTATATTTCAAAAATATACTAGAATATAACCGTTAAATTATAAAATTTTATATATGAGAATAAGAATTATATTATAAAATATAAGATAATAGTAAATGGCATAAAGTGAGGGCATGAACTTATGTTTTGGCTCCACCATCATCTCCCTTAAGTAGGTTTTTTTTTTAATAATATTGTGTCTTTTTTTTTGGCCAAAAGAGATGGGTTTCCTAAGATAAAAATTTAAGGTGACTCAATGGTAATTGTTAATGATTGTATTAAGAGATTCTTGGTCAGATGAAAATTTGAGTACATTCTCAAATAGGTATGGAAGTTAATTGATTCTTTCGATGAAGTTCACATCTCCCTGTGTGAAGGTAACCAAGCTATTGATCTCCTTGCTAATTGGGGTTCTAATGGGTTACATCTTGGTTCCTTGTGTCCTACTAATTTTATTGATAATCATGAGGAAATCAGTAAGTTAATTGTTAGTGAAGCTTTGTCAGCACTATAGTAGATTGGTTTCAACAAGTATAGACTTGTATCTTATATCTCCCAACTGCTAAAGGAATAACTTTGTCACATGTTGATGGGTAATCTAAGGCTTGAAATCACACATGGCTCTTCATCATGTTTGGTGGGCAATATGGGTCTCAATTGTTAGTTGTGATAAGGATTGTGATATTGTTATCTACCTATAATACATCATGGTAATTTATAGGATTCTTGGGGCTATTGTTCACATCAAATCTAGACATTATGACACTTGTTTGGGTCTTATTTCTTCTTATTTGGATAGTCAAGTATTTTTTCTTATTATGCTCCAATGATGAAGTGAGGTTTTATTTGTAGTTATTTCCATGTGGAGTTGATGAACTAATTATTATTAATGAAATGTATAATGGCTCCGACCATTTTTATTTTTAAAAAGAAATTTTGTTTCCTTTTTATTATGATTGTATTATTTATTTGTATAAATTTTACTTATTATTTTTAATTTATATTTTATTTTTAAATATAAATATATTTCAAAATAAATTATATTAAAATTTGGAAATTTTATAAAAATATTCAAATATTGGACCCCAAAAAAATGTGTATTTTTGTCTTATATGTTATTTTGTAATATATAAAATATAATTAATTCAATGAAAATAATTCAGTAATTTGATTTTTTTTTATTGTTAAATATTTTAGAGAGGAGTTAGGTTCACACCTACATGGGTCTCACACAAAGTAATGGGCCACATGAGCATTTGAACCTTTGTTACACCATTTACAATTCAAACAATTTACTGCTACACTAGGTGATCCTTACATTTTGTTTATTATTTTATATAAAATATTTATTATTAATTTTTATTCATAATAATATATTTTAAATCCAAAAAAAATTTAATCTATATAAGCTAATTATAATAATTAAAATAATTGAAGGATTTTTTTTTTCAATTAACGATCAGTTTTACAATTAGAACTCTTTAATATTAGTTCAAAGTTATAGTAATTTGAATAGCATCTTATTAATATCATGTTAACAATAATGGGTTGGAGTAATGCTAGGATTTTGGGTTTAAATTCACTGCTTGGGTATGGTGTTGTTTTGTGGTGGGAAGGATCTCCACTAGGCACCAACTTCCTCATCACCTCTTGGTTCCAAACATGGTATCATTGAAGATCTTGTTCAGAAGTCTATTATCCAACTCTCTATTTCAAGGATAAGCTAATCTAGGAAAAATTGTGTATGTCATAAATGATGTAAGGAGATAATAGAGATACTTTGTCCAAAATTTATTTTGATAGATTCATGGACATAATGAAGAAAAGGGATAGTACACCCTTTACCCTAATAGAAGAATAAAGGAATGATGTATGTTTTCTAGGATGGATAGACACATGCATGATATAGATGGTAAATCCTAGCACCCACTAGCTTACAGGATTCTAGTATGAGATGATAGAGAGAGAGAGAGAGAGAGAGAGAGAGAGAGAGAGAGAGAGAGAGAGAGAGAGAGAGAGAGAGAGAGAGAGAGAGAGAGAGAGAAGGAATGCCATAGAGATTATACTATCAATATTTTTTTGTAGAAAGATACCATCATGTGGTATCATCTCAATGAGAAGAAGAAGAAGAAGAAGAACCAGAATGGAAAAGGATAAGGAAGAAAATAGTAAAGACGCTAAGAAAGAAAGCAAGAGGAAGAAGGAAATCGGTACCAAGACCACAAGCCCTAAGAGATAGAAAAGTAATGAAAGAAATATCAACTCAAGAAGAAAGACAACCCCACTAGAACTAGAGTTGAGTGAGGAAGATGAGATAAAAAGGAAGAAGAATGAAATATTTTTCAAGGAAAAACTAGCACTAGTACAAACAAAACCAAATCCATCTACAGTTGAGTCATTATCAAGAATAGTGAAACCTTCAAGAAGAGGAGGTAATCTTACTCCTCCACTCTTGATCGATGACATGCTATATGACGTAACTCATAATGGCAATTATAACACAATAAGGTACATATATATATGCACACACACACACACACACACACACACACACACACACACACACACACACACACACACACACACACACACACACACACACACACACACACACACACACACACACACACTTATGAGTGAGAAGGATCATAACAGTGTTATAAGTGCAATATTAGTAAGCATGGGGACTTACAATAGAACAATAGACATGGTAAAGAAGTTTATACCAAAAGAATTGGTAAATATTATAATCAAGAAGTGGAAACTGGTGATGCACAACTAAAGAAGATTCTAGATGATACTAGAATTTGCACCCTTAAACAAGAAAATCTACATGTAGGCATGTATCGACTTATTCTTAATAAAGGCAAATGTTTCATTAGTCACAATAGGAAGAGAAATATGAATATTTAAAAAAAATTAATCAAAATTTGAAAATTGATAATGGACCAAGTAGAGATGGTATGTGTGAAAAGGTCAACATAACAAGAAAAATCTCTAATAGGACTAGATCCAAAGGATAAGGAAAAAAATTACATCTATTCGAACCACTAGAATTGTAGTTTGAGGGATACATTCAATAATTAGATGAGGAACTTGTTAAATTCAACCCTCTAGTATCCCCAAGGAAAGTGAAATATGCAATAGCACGCAGTGTATCAGTTGCAAATTGAAAAATATAACCAAAATTAGTAAACCTACAAGGCACTCCAAACACACATGTATAGGTTGGCAACCCAAAGACAAGTGATATGCCACTAGCAACTCAAATAGAAAAATATGTGCAACTCGACATGAGGAGAGAAATGAAAAAAGGTGGCACTCAACCAAGAAAACCAACAGAAGCTCAACACATGTAGGAAATATCATCAGCAAAGGTTATAAAAGGAGTCAAAGGAAAAAGAAGTCTAGAAGGAGACACTAATGAGAAGCCTCCACAAGAGAAGAAAGATGCACAAAGGGAAGTTGACCAACTAGTCACACAACCAACACTAGTGGAACCTGAAGGCTCTATGAGGCCCACATCTACAAAGTGGAAGCTATAGCTAAAGAGAGAAGAGTCTATATAACACAAGGAGAAAAGTAAAAATAGAGAAGAAATACATCCTCATCATCATCATCATCATCATCATCATCATCATCTTCAATCTCTAACAATGCAGGAGAAATTTATGAATGACATGCTCAAGAAGTGGAAGATCCTCAAACAATTCAAATTGGATTGGATAAGTAAATTAGAAGATTCAAATAACTTAGCAAAGAGAATAGTCATCATAATTTCTTGTTATACAAACTTCAAAAGGAAAATAAGGCTAATCTAAGAAAAGAACGTTCACATGTCCTAGTTCAAACAAGGATGTTGGTCACATGGATACTTGGTGATGTACAAAATGATACTAATGTAGATCTTTTTGAGAAACTAGAGAACATATTCAAGCATGTAGATGTTAGTAAAGCAACTAGTCTACTCAGTAAAGGGAAAGAAAAGGAAATCTCAAGAAACTCATTGAGCATCACTCAAAGAAACTTGAAACATTGAGAAAAAATATAGTTACATTGTTCAAGTTGCTCCAATCCTTCACAAAGTATTAGATTCACAAAACTTTATGATTGATCTAAGTGATATTCTGAGAACATCTTATGAGGGACTTCAAGTCACTTAAACATAATTTGATGTATCAATAAAATTATCTAGTGTGTACACTGGTAAAATTCAAGAAAAGCTACATCTAATCAATCAGGTTATTATAGAGAAACATAAGAGGAAATCCACATTCTTCCAGCTACAATTTTTCCTAATCCCCATCCTAGGAATCATCCAAGGAAACCTCAAAGAGGAAAATGGCATGCTTTCCATAGACCCCAAGGACACCATCAAAGTAATGGAACAACATCTATCAATAATCATCAATCTGACTTTGGTACTCTGCAAAATTCTAGATACATGACAGCAACTGATGTGAGTTGTAGAGGTAAGATACCCTTTTTCATTGATGACAAAAAGGGGGAAATGAAAAGATATTGAAAAAAGGGGAGAGATTGAAAAAAGTGGGGAGATGCAAAGAGATTACAACAAGGGGAGATGAAAAGAGATTGACAAAAAGGGGAGATAAAAAGAGATCAACAAAGAGGGAGATGAAGAAAGATATAAATAAAGGGGCCATGAAATAAAGAACTTGGTAGATAAAATCCCGAAGGGGGAAATAAATCTTAAATAAGGAATCAAGACAAAGATACACCACAGGGGGAGTAAAACAAAGGACAATGCACAAAGAATTTGAAAATGGTTAAGTCCATTTATCGGTAAAGATTCTACTAATATCAATCCCAACATAGATATGGCATGTATTTTGCCATCAATACCAAAGGGAGAAATTGTTGACCCAACCGATCACATTATAAACATGAATTATATTTGGTGCAAGTGTGTTATCATTGATTGGAAACTAATCAAAGAGTGTACATTATCTCATGTGTATTAGTAGACATCTTCACTAGTCCACACAAAAGCATAAGACAAAAGAGAGACTATCACGGTCAGCATGAAGAGTCATCACCATGAATTAGTAGAGAAGATATGGTGAGAATTCAAATTTTTTATGTACTCTAACAAGAATGGAATAAAGTAGAAAGGATAAAATAATTGAGGCAATACCCAGAATAGACGAACAACTCTACCAATCTAGACCCTACATCATAGGTATCAGGTTGCTCATGAAACAATTAACATTATGGATGCAAAATTTAAATCCACTAGTTTGAGTGGGATAATCATTTAGGGTTTTGAAATCTAGAGATAAAAAGGAAGTTTTCACAAAAAGAGAGTTGGGGTATGCCAATAGTGAACGCAAAAGGAGTGAAAGGTATGAATAGTATAAATAGTCAGTTAGCAAGAAGAATAGAGTGAAAGAACAGAAGCAGTTATTCACAAGATCAAGGTATAAGGTCACATCTAACCAAATATTGAAGAATGAATTGTAGACAAGGGTAAGAAGAGGATAAAAGTGAGTGATATAGAAGGATATCATTGAGAGTGCCCAAGTGACAAGAAGAGATCACTACATCTCAAAAGCTATTCATTAGAGATCTATCAAGCAAGAAGTGCCTTATTATATAGATCACATTTTATTTCTCTCTAAAAATTGTAATCATCTTGTAAGTTCTTAAATGAGCATGTTTTGGTAACAAGCATTACTTATATCCTTTAACAAGGTTCCTCTCATAAGGTGTGTTAAATCTTGTAACTAGGTAGCCTTAACAAGATTATTGTAATCCTAATAGGTCACTAACATTCCTAATAGCATGTGTTCTTAGAAGGAACAAATTGTATCTCTTAACCAAGCAACCTTTTATCTATAGTGAAAGGATAGTGGGTATATTATCCCCACTATGGTTTTCATCCTCTCATTGAGGGTTTCCACATAAAAAATTTATGTGTTCATTGATGAATATTATCATGTTTGAGCTCATTTTTTCTATCTTACTACATTCATAATCTTATTAGCACTTAAGTGATTGTTAGTTAGTAGAGAAAAAATGGTTAGAAGATCAACTAGATTTAGAAATGGTATTGATTCACCCCCCTCCTAGTACTAGTTGGGACCAACACCAACTTGTAGTAACAAGGATCTATCATTTAACAATGTTGTATGCCAGAAACTTAGCAAAGAGAATTGACTCTTGTAAGCTAAGAAAATAGATAAATAAATAAAGGATATATCACTTATGAGAAGAGGTACATAAAAGGAAGAGACCTTATTAGTAAGACATCCAACTTTAATAGGATTGTCATGAACAAAGATAACAACTTTAAGAGAAAAAAGGGGAAGAAGAATAAGAATACAACTATTTAGCCCCTTGTGTCTAGGTGGAATAGGGATCATTAGATGAAGGATGACAAACTTTTAAAGATCACTGTAAGGAAATATGTTTAATGTGAACATAGTTTTGCAAATAAAGAAGAGGTGATGATAAGACATGCACCTATTGTATATAAGAGAGAATCATGGTTGAGACACAATTCCTTATAAGAAAATAATGTTACATGATAAATAAATGTCACCAGACTAAGGAAAGTCAATCCTTTGAAAAAAGAGATAAAGAATGCACAAACAACCCTACCTTCCAAGTATGAGGCAAGAAACAGAAGTCTATGTTGGATTATATAATAAAATCTTGTAATAAATAAATATGAACTATAATACATAACCATAATGTAGTTTTACACAAAAAAAACACCCTATATCAAAACAAGTAGTGTCATAGAATAATGAAACACCATAGAGAAAAGAAGGAAAGAAACATCATAGGATATGCAATTATGAATAGAAAGATATGTTAGAATTGATATCATATATGAGGTAAACTATAGATGATGATTGAATGATAAAAATTAAAATCAAAAGCATAAAAATTATTTTTTGGTAGAGACAATTGTTTCTTCCATGAAATAAAGAATTACATAACCACATATAAGAATGTGCCACAAAATAATGTAAATTTGTAGAGAAATGAAAGAGGGGGATGAAACAATACTATGTTATACTCTCTTAGCTATCACAAAGGAAATAAAAAAGAGATAAGATATCCTTGAGAAAAAAGAGAAAGAAAATAGAATTTTGAAATAGTAGACTAAAGAAGAAAAGTGGATCAAAAAATTTGAGGGAGGAGAAAAAAACACAGAGAAAATCCCAAAGGGGGAAATAAATCTCAAAGAAGGAATCAAGGAGAAGATACACCATGGGGGAAGTAAAAAAAAGGATGATGCACAAAGAAGTTGTAAATGGTTATGTCCATTTATCGGTAAAGATTCTACCAATATCAATCCCAACAATGATATGTCATGTGTTTTTCCATCAATACCAAAAGTTTTTAAAAATTTTTGACCCAACTGATTACATTAGAATCATGAAGTATAGTTTGTGTAAGTGTATTATCATTGATTGGAAACTAATCAAAGAGTGTACATTATCTCATGTGTATCAGTATACATCTTCACCAATCCACACAAAAGCATAAGACAAAAGAGAGACTATCACAATCAGTATAAAGAGTCGTCACCATGACTTGGTAGAGAAGGTATGGCGAGAATTAAAATTTTGTATGCACTCTAACAAGAATGACATAATGCAAAAAGGATAGAAGAATTGAGGCGAGACCCAAAATAGATGGATAACTCTACCAATCTAGACCCTACATTATAGGTGTCATGGGTTTCTTGTGAAACACTCAACATTATGAATTCAAAATTTAAATTCGCTAGTTTGAGTAGGATAATCATTCAGGGTTTTGAAATCTAAAGATAAAAAGGGAGATCACACATAGAGAGAGCTAGGGTATGCCAATAGTGAACACAAAAGGAGTGAAAGGTATGAATAGCACAAATAGTCAATTAGCAAGAAGAATAGAGTGAAAGAGCAGAAGCACATACTTAGATGATCAATATGTAAGGTCATATCTAAGAAATGATTGAAGAATGCATTGTAGACAAGGGAAAGTAGAGTATAAAAGTGAGTGATACTGAAGGATATCATTGAAAGTGCCCAAGAGACAAGAGGAGATCACTACATCTCAAAAGGTATTCATTGGAGATCTATTAAGCAAGAAGTGCCTTATTATATATATATATATATATATATATATATCTCATTTGATTTCTCTCTAACAATTGTAATCATCTTGTAAGCTCTTAAGAGAGCACACTTTAGTAACAAGAATTACTTAAATCCTTTAACAAGGTGCCTCTCTTAAGGAGTGTTACATCTTCTAAATAGGTAGCCTTAACAAGATTATTATAATCCTAATCAGTCACTAACATTCTTAACAACATGCATTGTTAAAAGGAACAAATTGTATCTCTTAATCGAGCAACCTTTTATCTGCAATAAAAGGATAGTGGATATGTTATCCCCATCATGGTTTTCATCCTCTCATCAAGGTTTTCCATGTACAAAATCTATGTGTTCATTGATGAATTTTTTCGTGTTTGAGCTCATTTTTTCTATCTTATTGCATTCATAATCTTATTTGCACTTAGTGATCGTTAGTTAGCATAGAAAAAATGGTAGAAGATTAACTAGATTTAGAAATGCTATTGATTCACACCCCCCCCCCCCCAGTACCAGTTGGTACCAATGCCAACTTGTAGTAACAAGGAGCTATCCTTTAACAACAATGTATGCCACAAACTCAGAAAAGAGAATTGACTCTTGTAAGATAAGAAAATAGGTAAATAAATAAAGAATATGTCACTTATGAGAAGAGGCCCTTAAAAGGAAGAGACCTTATTAGTAAGACATCTAACTTTAAGAGGGTTGTCATGAACAAAGATAAAAACTTCAAGAGAAAAAAGGGGAAGAAGGACAAGAATGCAACTATTTGACCCCTTGTGTCTAGGTGGAATAGGGATCATTGGATGAAGGATGACAAACTTTTAAAGATCATTGTAAGGGAATATGTTTATAGTGAACATAGTTTTGTAAATAAAGAAGAAGTGATGATAAGACATGCACATATTGTATATAAGAGAGAATCATGGTCAAGACACAATTCCTTATAGGAAAAGAATGTTACATGATAAATAAATGTCACCAGACTAAGGAAAGTCAATCCTTTGAAAAAGACAGATAAAGAATGGACAGACAACCATCCCTTCCAAGTGTGAGCAAAGAAATAGAAGTCTATGTTGGATTATATAATAAAATCTTTTAAGATATAAAGATGAACTATAAGAAATAACCATAATCTAGTTATACATTAAAAAACACCCTATATCAAACGTAGTATCATAGGATAATGCAACACCATAGAGAAAAGAATGAAAGAAATATCATAAGATATACAATTATGAACAGAAAGATATGTTAGAATTGATATCATATATGAGGTACACTATAGATGATTATTGAATGACAAAAATTAAAATCCAAAGCATAAAAAGATATTTTTTGGTAGAGACAATCGTGTCTTTCATGAAACAAAGCATTACATAACTACATATAAGAATGTACAACAAAATAATGTAAAGCTATAGAGAAATGAAAGAGGGGGATGAAAGAATACTATGTTATACTCTCTTAGCTATCACAAAGGAAACAAAAAGGAGATAAGATATCCTTGAGAAAAAAGAGAGAGAAAAAATAGAATTGTGAAACAATAGACTGAAGAAAAAAATGGACCAAAAAAATTGAGGGGGGAGAAAAAAACACTAAAATGAAAATACAAAGCTGAGAATATTGAAAGGAATTTAAATTCCCATGTTAGGAAAAAGTGAAGTCGTGAAATGGTGATTTAAACTGGTTTTTAAATTTTATTTCTCAGTGAGGGAGCCTATTTTTATGGGGAGTGATCCTATAATTTAGTTGAATTCTTCATTGTGTTTTGGTAAAAATGGTGCCAAGTGTTATAGGTTGGTCAAAGTGGAGATGTGGCTCTGACACAAAGTTATGGGCCACATGAAAAATTTGAACCTTGGTTGCACCATTTATCATTTAAATAATTTACTACTACACCAAGTGATCCTTACATTTTTATTTTAAATATATATATATGATTTATTATTAAATTTGATAAATAATAACATATTTTAAATCAAGTGCAAATTTTGAACTAATATAAGCTAATTATAATAAATAAAATAAATAAAGGATTTTTTGTTTCAATTAATGGATGGTTTTAAAATTAGAAATCTTTAACAATAGTTGAAAGTTACGGTAATTTGAATAACATCTTATTAATATCATGTCAAAAATAATGGATTATCCTAGGATTTAGGGTTTCAATTCACTGCTTAGGTATGGTGGGTAGGGTCTCCACTACATTCCTCGTCGCCTCTTTCCTCTAAACATGTTACTGTTGATGATTTTAGTCAAAATTTTGTTGTCCAACCCTCTATTTCATTGTCGTAGAAATTAAGGTCCTTCTCCTACAACATTTATGGAAAAACTATTGGGTGATAGACCTACCTAGGTAGATACAGGAATTTCAATGGTTGAACCAAAGGCTACCTGTGAAGTTATTGGTCTTAATGGTTGATGTACCAAACTAGGTGATTAATGTTTCTTTTTCTTAGCTAAGTCTCTCCTTAGTAATTTTATTTCTTTTACACCCACTATTGACTAAGTATGGAAATGGGTTGATGATCACTGGAAGGACAAGCATAGTGTCAAAGTTAGTGTTATGGGTTGTTCCTTTTAATCTTTGTATATGATGAAAATATTATCAAAGTTCTCACTAAATTTTCTTGGACCTACGGTTGTAATTTTTATTAAAAAATTTCCTCTAAAAATGGAAACTGTGGTTTGGACCAGTGGTAGACCTAGAGGGAATACCCCTTACTTATATCCTCTTTCACTTACTCTTTAATATTGAGGTTTTGGGTTTTTTAAAAGAAATAGTGAATTCCTTTGAGAATCTCTTGATTGTTTACAAAGTTACACAACAAACTTTGTGGCTAATCTTTGCAAGAACCTATGTTGATATGATTGTAATTCTATACTACTCGCTTATTTAACATTAAACTATGTATTTTGTTCTTTGAATCAACCTATGGAATTGAAAATGCTAAGGCTTACAACCAATTTTTTTAAAGTATGGACTTTTGAGTAATGAATGAAAAAAAATGTATATTACAACCAATTTTATAAAGTATGGACTTTTGAGTAATGAATGAAAAAAAATGTATCTTATGAAATCTCAAGCTCTTAAGAATGTTGGTAATCATACCAAGATGGCTCCTAAAGCTATTATGGATAGGCAATAATCATCTGGAGAATTGTATGTTATAATAAAATAATGATAAATAAAAAGACTTAAGAATATAGTTGGATTGATTATTTCATCACATATTTCATTTTTTGTCAATTAGTTGGACTTGGAAGAACTACTTACAAATATCCTAAAAATGAGTAAATACAATGAGAAAAGTAACATGAGAATGTTATTTTAAATAAAGTTGATCAAAAAATTTATGCTCAGGTATGATTTCTCTTAATAATGAAACTCAACCCAATCTCATAAAGGAAAGTGATGTTATGGTAGATTTGTAACTTATTAAAATAAAAGAAGAGAAAGGAAATATGAACAAAGAAGTCAAATTCATTGTATAGTTAGACTATAGAATTCAAAATAGAGAGAAGCATGAATCTAGGACAAATGACAATCAAAACTAGTCAACCCCTAAAAAGACTAATGAATATGCGAACTATTTTCCTATCTAATAGTCAAATAAAGGATGCTCATTATGTTTCTCTTCCTACTAAATTGGTTGACTCTTTTAATAGAAATAAATAGGTCCCAAGAACCCTCTTGATGCCTTCATTAATATTGAGGGTGACACTTAAGCTTTTGAGGAATAGAGATTAAAGAATATCAAGGACAATTTAGCCTTGTCAAGATTCTCTTCAAATCCACTACTAATTAAGTTTAAGAAATGCTTAGAAGAAGATTATTTTTATGATCAAATAAAAACAAGTAGGAAATAAAATAATAAAAAGATAGAAAACAAAAATTTAGGATGGGGTGAAAAATCAAGTAAAACTACTCAAAGGGAATCAAAAAATAGGGATATGGCTAAGGAAGTAGCAAGTGGGAAGGAGAAAAATACCCATGGCCTCTTTGATCCAAGAAAGAAAAGAAAGTAGTCAAATTGGCAACCTTCTTGTGTAGTATGTTACCTCATAAAATAAAGGATGGGGATATCTCTCTCTCATATTTATTAATGGAGATTATGTCATGGAATGTTAGTGCTTGAATAACTCAAATTAAAAACATGTGTTGAAATGTATGTGTATAGATAGAAAGGTGTTTTTGCATAATTGATGTTAAGCAATGTAGATGTCTTCAAGATATGTTTAGAGATTATATGATGTCTTATAGTACATTTTTTGTGACAATTTAATCATTTATTGTGTTGTCATTCATGTCAACTTGATGATACCTATTAAACTATCTAGCAGAAAGAACTTAACTTACCGTGCAGGTGACAAATCAAGTGTGTGGTTTATTTGTATGAGGAGTTAGTGTATTTAATTGGTGTGGGAACTCAAATGCATCTCAAGTTTCTATGTTTTTTTATTTCATGTACCACACATAATATTTGAGTGATTTATGAAGAATTGAAGTGAAATAGTCTTTTCAGGTTTATTAGTTCATGATAGTCAGTGAGTGATTTGATTGTTTTATCAAATTTGTGTTGTTTCGCAAGTTGAAACTCAAGATTTGTGAGGTTTATTATGTTGGTAAATTAATATAAAATTTATATATGATTTTTTCTTAAATAATGTATGTTTTGGATTGATTAAATAGATTTTAGGAAGGAAAAAGGATGAACAAGTCGAATGTTAAGTTTGATCATAAACCCATAACTATAGGTCATTATGATAGATCCTTCAATTTGGTAATATGAATAATAATGTGGCAGTGGTGTGTAAACAATTAAATTAGAATGATCAGTTATACACTAAATAATGTGATGCAATTTCTTGGAACTATGTTTATTCATTGGAATAAGTGAAAATAATAGATGTGCAATGTTAGATTGATGTGTGATTGAACATGTTGATCATGTGGTGAACATTAATTATGGATTAGGTTTGTATAAATATTTTGGTCAATGTTGGTGGATTTCAAGGGGTAACACATGTAGGGTTAGGGTTACTTAATGATGCAAAGTTTATGTATATATTGCATAGATTTATTTTGCAAGAGTGAGTGGAAGAGGGGTTATTAATTAAAGGAGAAGTGATTGAAAAGAGACGTGTGACCAGGTTGATAGCTGAATGGATACAAGAAGAAAAAATTAAAGAGCTAAAAAGGATCTATACAATCAAATGTGAAGTGTTATTTTCAAATCATTTGACTTGGTTAATCAGTTTGATAAGGTTGTATCTTATGTTTTGAATATTGATTAGAGTTGATGATTACTAATTCATCCCCCCCCCCCCCCCCCCCGCAAACTAATCTAGGACCTTGGCTACATTGACAATTGGGGAAAGTGCACCAAGATGGTGGACAAAAAAGTGGATACATAAAAAGAAACCAAAATTGTTAATAACATGAACGAGTTATGAGTGAATTCAAAATAGGGCTAGGCTTGGTAACCAATCCTAGCCAAAAATAATAATTAAAAAATATGTTTAGAACCTAACCAAATTCCATAACCTAATTGAGTTCCAAATAACTAAAATCTATTCAAAACTTAATGGGGTTTTGAAGAGCTTATTTAGTTTTTCAATGGATTTAGTTCCAAATAAATGTGAGCAGGTTATGTATAACTAGGAACCAAAGAGGAGGTGGGAAGATAGGGAGAGGGGGGTTAGGGGTTAGTGAGAGAGAGAGAGAGAGAAAGGGATTTAGGGGTTAGAGAGAGGATTTAGGTATTAGTGGTCATAGAGAGAGGATTTTGGGGTTAGGGGTTGCAAGGTGAGAGAGACAGAGAGGGGGGGAAGGGAGGGAGAGGGGGGGAAGGGTTAGGGGTTAGGGGCTAGAGAGAGGGGATAAGAAACTACACTCATAGTACTGCAATTTTTATTTTTTACACATCTTATCATTTTAAGTAGATCACCCTTAAATATCTCATCTAAGTACAAGTTTATCTTTAAAAAAATTAAAAGGTGCCCACTTATACCCCCCTTTTAATCACCATATTAGTGCACTTACCCATTGGTATTAGAGATTCTATCCTCTTTTTGAAAAGACTAAGAACTTGTGGAAAAGATTAAGATAATGAGTAAGAAAAGTCCTAAATTATCCAAGGATAACTTCTCGGTTTGGTGTCATTGGATGGAGCTCTACATCAAAGGAATGAGGTCATAGTTTTGAAGACATGTGTAATATAGGCATATGCCACTAAATGGTCCTCTAAGTGTAGATAATTTAAAAGAAGGGGAAAAAAGAATAAAAACCTTGAATGCTATTGTAAGTAATATATTTGATGAAAACTTTATTGATATCCATAGACTTAATAATGTTCATGATGTCGATGATCAACTTAAGTTAGTTTGTGGTGGAGATATACATGTTCACAAAGCTAGAGTTAAAATTTTGAAAAGGGAATATGATGATGTAAAGATGGTGGAAATTGAAAATTCTACCCAGTATGGCCACATATTGAAACAAGTTGTTATTAGAATCAAAAATGTTGGAGAAGTAATTGAAGATGAAGTTGTAGTAAGTAAAATGTTGAGAACTTGGTTACCTATTTATGCAATCAAAGTTTGTTATTGACAACTACAATTGGAACAATTGTTGTATTTTCATTGATGTCAAATATAATGATGAGACATGTTGCTTGCTAATTTAAATTTCACATCTATTTGATTAATGAAGAGGATTTGAGAGATTTCTCATAACAAAAGCACCTAGAGGAAAGGTTGAGTTATGAAAAGGAATCTACAATGGACATTCGATTAGTTAGACTTTGACAAAACAAAGTGATTGTTTAAATCGTGTTGATGTTCAATTATTTACTGTACAATTCAAGATGTATCACTTATGTAAAGCTTGATCTAGAAATAGGTGAAATATTAAGGAATATCGAGCGATGCTAGTGTTAACCGAGCAACAGTAAGTGCTAAGAAAATTTAGTATTGATCGAGCATCGGTATTGAGTGATTAATAGTGTTGATGTTGAGCTAGAAGATCTATAGTGACTAAGTGAATTCAGTGGTGATCAAATGTCAAAATTTAGTAATGGTTGAGTAACAGTATTTTCAATTTGTGTGAGGAATCATGATTTCTAGCCAACTCAATTGAATTCTTGGGATACAAAAACCATGTTGAAGATAAGATTAATGAGTTGGATCATTTAATTCAAGAAGAGGATTAGGTATAATTCCTAATGAAACAATTTGATGAGAAGTTTCTAGAAAAGAAGAAGATGGACAGATACAATGAACTTGATGAATTAGATTGTGATCCCTAAGATCTACGGTGATCATGAAAATGGAAAAGGAAAAAAATTACCTATTTAAGGAGGTGCAAAACCAAGATTTAAAGACACATAGAGAGAGGTGGAACATAGGTGCACAAGGGTGAATGTACAAGAGTGTAAAGTGTGAGAAGTAAGAGATAGAACAAAGAACATATGTGTATTTCCAGTAAGAGGAAACAAAGTTGTTGAGATTGATAAGTGAATCTAAGAAGAAGGATTAAGTTTGATATGAAGAGAAGGATGAATGCTTGAAGTGTTGCCAAGTGAAGCAAAGATAGAGGTGACAAGGAAAGGCTTATCAAGGAATTAGAAAAGAGATCTAAAATGCAAAGTGAGTTGCAATTATATAGATCAAAACCATACTATTTTCTTTCTAATCATTGTAAATAGTTTGTATTGAAATATTTTTAATAAAAGGTTGATCTAACAGTCATTGAAGGACTTGACAGTCTTTGTAAATCATTTAGCAAGGTGACATTCTAATATATTGTTCTAAAGTCCTCTAACAAGGCCACTACTAACATGGTGATTAAATCCTCTAATTAGGTCACATTTGATAGTGTGTATTGTAACCTTGAATACAATTAGCTCCTAATAGAGCTCACTTCAAAAGAATGCAAAAGTGGTGACATGTTGTTGGTGGTTTTTCCCAAATTGTGTTTCCACGTTGAATCCTTGTGTCAAACTTGTGTTGAGTGTTTTATGGTGTTTTATATTTACATGTTTACATTTAGCAAAGTCTTTTATAATAGGATAGTAAACTACTAGTAATTTTTTTTTATCAGTATATAGTAGAGATTGACCTATAGCGGGATTAGTAGAATAGATAAAGTTTAATGATTGATTATTATAATGGTACTTATGGACCTTGAGTAACGGATTAGTCCCAGCCTCTCATTTATTCTAAACATTAAACAATTGATATCAAAGAATAGTACTTACAAAGATAATTTTGAAGGTACTCAAAGATAAAGATCATGACTCACAAAAGAGAGGTATCAAAGTTGAACAAGGAGAAATTTCTTGCATGGAAAACATAGATGAGGCTGCATATATCCAGTATTAGTTATTCTTCTATAAACTCCATGGACAATGAATATGTAAAGATAACTTTTTTGGAATTATAGATGGAGTAACTAAGAGGGGGGGTGAACCAATTACCACAAAAATAAATCCATAGATCCCTTAGATGTCTTAAATAACTAGTTATTTTTGATACTCGGTAAACACTTCACAAAATGTTGTAACTTGGTAGATTAATTTGTTACTAGTCTTTAAGCATTCATAGTCATTAACATGCATGCAAAAGTAAATAACATGAACACAAGAGACACTAGATTTAACGTGGAAACCCAATATGGGAAAAACCACTAAGTAACTAGCTACCAATTTTCACTCTTCTGAAGTGAGCCTTGTTAGGAGCCAACTCGATTAAAGGTTACAAAATACACTGTTAGGTGTGACCCTGTTAGAGGATTTAATCACCCTATTAAGAGTGGCCTTGCTAGAGGTCTTTAGAAAAATTCAATTGAACTATCATCTTGTTAGAGGATTTACAAAATGGCTGCTAAACCAACTCTATTAAGAGATTTTGAAATCATTGCTCCAATGTATAGAAAGTAACAATGAATTGACGTAAATATGATGCAATTGAATTTTTCGATTACAGATCTCTATTCTCCACCAATAGATCCTCCTTGATCAAATATAGCTTTGTTGATCCTTAAAGATCTCTGATCATCCTTCAAAATTTTCTCTTACAATAATCAGTCCTTGTTCACATTTATTTTCCATCAAATTCATCACACAGTTAGAATTCACAACTTGACCTCTTATATATACCATTCCAATTATCAAGTCAACTCATTCACAAGTTACATTTACCAATAAACCATACATCAGTTGACTACAAATATTACATTAAAAAAATAAACTTTATTTCACAAAATAGTGAAATCCTTCATTGGTTGACCTTGCTCGGTAAACACTGCTCTAGAAATAATTTCCTGAGTTAACCATCTCAACTCGGTTAACATTGTAATATTTGCAAAATCCTTTGGCTACCGAATGAACTCAGTGAGAACTATTTTCCTTCACTATTCATGAGAGCTTGGTAAGAACTATTTTATTTCATATTTCGTTTCATGGCTGAGTAAGCTTGGTAGATACTGAATTGTCTTGCTTAACCCTGAAAGCTTGGTAACAACTGTTTGCACAAGGTAAAGCCTGAGAACACTCGGTAGACACTGTAAACCTTCTTTGCTAACCTTCTGAGCTTGGTAGACTCTATCTTTTGCCTTGCTGACCAACTAAGCTCAGTAGACTCTGACTGATAACTTATATGACATTTGTGTAACATCAAAGATAACACACAATTGAACAATTATATCCAACAATCTCCCTCTTTGCCACTGATGGTAACACAACATGTCATAGCAGAATGAAATTTGAAAACAAGTCTTCACTGACAGAATGCTTTACCTTCTTTCATTTCAATCCACAAAATTTCTCAAATATAGTAATCTCCCTCTTACATAAACTCTCTCTTTTTTTTTTCCAAATTTTAGAAAGATATGATAGTAGACTCTCCCTCTTTGACAACACATGCCAAAGACAACACAACTTCAAACTTAAATGAAATTCAATGTACCTTAAGTACTAATTCATATGCAATGTCTTCATTTCTTTGTTGCATCAACTAATAGATCTCCAATTTTGTTCCTGTTGGTGCATCACTAAAACTATATTTTAGTGAGCTTCAGATAGGGGAATGACCCCTAACTTACCTCTTAGATACAAGAATGCATCTTTAGGTAAAGGCTTTGTGAATATCTCAGCAATTTGTTCCTTTTTATGGACATATTCCAATCTTATCTCCTTATCCTACACCAATTCTCTGACAAAGTGGTACTTTATAGCAATATGCTTGGTTTTTGAATGCATCACTGGATTCTTGGATATATTAATTGCACTAGTATTGTCACAAAACATAACAACAGGTTCTTTGATTTCTTCCTTCATACCTTCCAATAATTGTTTACCAAACAATGTTTGAACAGTTTACTGCTGCAGCAACATATTCAACATCTGTTATGGATTGGGATGTACAGTTTTGCTTTTTACTTGTTATTTGAAAACCAATCTAAATAAGATAGTTGTGTAGTCTTTCATACCATCCTCTTGGGGCTTGTTTCAGACCATACAAAGCTTTATGCAATTTGCAAACTATTTCCTTCTTCTCTAGATCGACAAAACCTTCAAGTTGTTCAATGTAAACCTCTTCATCCAGTATACCATTGAGAAATGTTGACTTGACATCCATTTGATAAACTCTAAATCTTTTGTATGCAGCATATGCAAGTAAGGTTCTGACACCTTCCAATCTTACAATAGGAGCAAAAGTTTCTCCATAGTCTACACCTTCTTCTTGAGAGTATCCTTTTCATAGTAGTCTAGCTTTGTTCCTTGACACCTTACCATCTTCATTTAACTTGTTCTTGAATACTCACTTAGTTCCAATCACATTTTTGTCTTTAAGCCTAGGCACAAGAGTCCATGTCTTGTTTTTCTCTATCTACTCTATCTCTTCATTCATAGCTCCAATCCAACTTTCATTTTTTAGTGCATCTTTGACATTTCTAGGTTCAAAATTAGCAAGTAAACAAGTGCCTTTCAACATACTTCTTTTCATAGTTCCTTCAGATTTATCTCCAATGATCTGATCTAGTGCATGATGCCTCCTTACATACTTGGCTAATATAGGTTCCTTGCCTTTTGAATGCTTTGCATTTTCATTCTCTTGCACTTCAGCTTCAAGTTCTAGTTTCTCGGGCTCGGTACTTTTTGATTCAGTAGCTTTTGTTTCAACTCAAGTCCTTGGAGCTCAGTAGGTGTTGGCTCAGTTTGAACTTCCTACGACTCGGTTACTAAAGACTCAAGAGTTGAAGATTCCTTGATTGACAAGTGTATTTGGCACTGTATCAGGTTCATTGTAATCAAATCTCCTATAATCTTCTGATTCACTTTTGCTTTCTTCTTTAGTTCTTTCTACAAACTCGTCAACTTTCACATGTCCACTTTCTATGACTTTGTGAGTAGACAAATTCAAACATCTATATGCTTTACTTTTGCAAGAATATCCCAAAAATATTCTTTCATCACCCTTTACATTAAATTTACCTTTTCTTGATTCTTTCAAAATGTAACATTTGCTTCCAAATACTTTTAGGTAACTTACATTTGGTTTGTAGCCATAACATAACTCATAGGGGGTTTTGAATGAGTCCTTCTTCAGCTGTGCTTGGTTCAAGGTATGAACTACTGTGCTGATAGCTTCCTTCCAATATTTGATAGCAATATTCTTTTCAATCATTAAGGTTCTTGCACAGTCCATGATAGATATGTTCCTTCTTTCAGCTATTCCATTTTGTTTAGGAGTTCCAGGTGCTGAAACCGGTCTTTTGATTCCCCTTTCAATGCAAAAGTTATTGAACTCATGTTAAATGAATTCACCACCTCTATCTAACCTTAAACATTTTAGTCTTTTTCCTGTTTCCTTCTCTACTCTACCCAAATACCATTTAAACTTTTCAAATGCTTTTGATTTCTCTCTTAGGTACATGACAGTCATCATTCTTGAGTAATCATCAACAAAAAGAATGAAGAACTTTTCACCAGTATAACTTTCAATTCCAATAGGTCCACATAAATTAGTATGCACAATTTCTAAAACTTCTTCAGACTGATAGTTTTTACTTTTAAAGCTAGTCTTTCCCATCTTGCCAATTTGACAATTCTTGCATAGACCAACCTCAAGTTTCTTTATGTTAGGAATGCCTCTTACTTTCCTAAATTTACTTATTTTCACCAAATTATCAAAGTTCACATGACACAACCTCCTATGCCATAACCAACTTTCTTCAACTTGAGCAATAAAACATGACCATTCACCAAGTTCAAGATAAAACAAGTTACCTTTTGTTTGAGTGCCTGATCCAATCAGCTTTCCTTTGCCATCCAGCAATCTTGCTTTACCATGCATGAATTCCACTTTGATTCCATTATTGAGTAGCTATGCCACACTTAACAGATTGTTTTTTAGTCCTTCTACCCAACATGCATTATCACATACAAGTTCCTTGGTTAGCAAGATTCTTCCTTTTCCTTTTATGCAGCAAGTTTCATTATTACCATACCCTACACTGCCACCATCATAATCTTCAAAATGTTCAAACTTAGTTTTATCACTAGTCATGTGATGAGAACAACCACTATCTATAATCCATGTATTATTTTTTCTTATATGAGAAATAAGTGCCATTTCCTCATCATTATCAGACTCATCCTTTACAGCAATGTAAACAATTTTATCTTCTTCTTCATCATCAAAATCATTAGAATCTTTAGCCATAAAGCATGTTTTCTTAGCTTTATCCTTGAATGATTTGAATTCTTTCTTGCCATTGCACTTGTGACCTTTCTTCTCATCCTTGTTCTACTTATTTAGGCACCTAGTAGCAATATGTCCAATTGATTCACAAGAAAAATAGATTGGAGGAACCTTACCTTTGTATTTCCCTTTGCCTCTTGAATATTTCCTTGCTAGCAGAGCTTCAACCACCTCAAGATCACTATCTGAACTCTGTTCAAATTCTTCATCACTGTCTGACTGAGAATCCTTTATCTTCTTTCTTTTCTCCTTGAGTAAAAGCTTGGCTTCAAATGCTGATTCAGCATTCTTGGTAGTTGGAACATAATTATCATAGTTATCTAGCTCAAATGCAGTCAATCTTCCAACTATGGCCTCTAAATTTATCTTATGATTTGCTTCACATCTTCTTTCTTGAATTGTAGAAACTTTTATTTCATAAATAGGAAGTAGAGTTCTAAGAACTTTACTTATAACTATTTCCTCCTTGATATCTCCTCCAAATGCTTTGATGGCACTAACACATGCTTTAACTCTTTCAACATATTTTTCAATGTTTTCATCTTCTCTCATCCTCATTTGATCAAATTGACTCCTCAAACTTTCTGCTTTGGCTCTTCTCACATTATCATCACCTCAATAGATTTCTTTCAGCTTGTTCCACATTTTAAAAGCAATTTTGCATCCTTGATGTCATCAAATTCTTCATAACTTAGGGCAGATGCAATATCTATCATCATGTTGTTGTGAGTCTTCTTTTCAGCAATATCATTAACAGATAATGTACCAGCAAGTTCTGCATATTTTTCATCAAGGTACTTCAGCCCTGTATCACCAATAGAAGCTAGATGAAGTCTCATTAACCCCTACCATGTTGAGAAGTTGTCCTTGTCAAGTCTTTGAATTTCCCTCTTATAAGACATCCTAATCTCTAGCTTAGATCCTTGAAATATTTTCTTGAAAGCACCAAAAGCTCTAATACTAATTGTTGGAATTATAGATGGAGTAACTAAGAGGGGGGGTGCTATCAGTTAACACAAAAAAAATCCACAGATCCCTTAGATGTCTTAAATAACTAGCTACTGTTGATACACGATAAACACTTCACAAAATGTTGTAACTTGGTAGATTAATTTGTTACTGGTCTTTAAGAATTCATAGTCATTAACATGCATGCAAAAGTAAATAACATGAACACAAGAGACACCAGATTTAACATGGAAACCCAATATGGGAAAAACCACCAAGTACCTAGCTACCAATTTTCACTCTTCTGAAGTGAGCCTTGTTAGGAGCCAACCCGATTAAAGGTTACAAAATACACTGTTAGGTGTGACTATGTTAGAGGATTTAATCACCCTATTAAGAATGGCCTTGCTAGAGGTCTTTAGAAAAATTTAACTGAACTATCATCTTGTTAGAGGATTTACAAAATGGCTGCTAAACCAAATCTGTTAAGAGATTTTGACATCATTGCTCCAATGGTTTGAAAGTAATAATGAATTGACCTAAATATGATGCAACTACATTTTCTGATTACAGATCTCTATTCTCCACCAATAGATCCTCCTTGATCAAATATAGCTTTTTGGCTCCTTAATGATCTCTGATCATCCTTCAAAATTCCCTCTCACAATAATTAGTCCTTCTTCACATTTATTTTCCATCAAATTCATCACACACTTAGAATTTGCAACTTGACCTCTTATATATACCATTCAGATTATCAAGTTGGCTCATTCACAAGTTACATTTACCAATAAACCATATATCATTCGGCTACAAATATTACATTAAACAAATAAACTTTATTTCACAAAATAATGACATCCTTCATTGGCCGACCCTGCTCGATAAACACTGCTCCAAAAATAATTTCCTAAGTTAACTGTCTCAACTCGGTTAATATTGTAATATCTGCAAAATCCTTTGGCTATTGAGTGAACTCGGTGAGAACTATTTTCCTTCATTGTTCATGAGAGCTCGATAAGAACTGTTTTCTGCCATATTTCCCTTTGATGATCGAGTAAGCTTGGTAGACACTGAATTGACTTGGTTAACCTTGAAAGCTCGGTAACAATTGTTTTCACAAGGTAAAGCTTGAGAGCACTTGGTAGACACTATAAAAATTCTTTGCTAACCTTCTAAGCTTGGTAGACTCTATCTTTTTTCTTGCTGACCAACTAAGCTCGGTAGACATTGTCTTTTGCCTTGCTAACCAACTAAGCTTGGTAAACTTTGACTGATAACTAATATGACATTTTTGTAACATCAAAGACAACACACAATTGAACAATTGTATCCAATAAACCTATGTTCCTCTAACTTCCCAATAGCTGAAAGAAAAGAAAGAACATAATCAAAAAATGTTGGGGATTACTTTAGCCCTAAGAAATGTTGATTTTGATGATATAAAAGAATGTGACAGTGCAAAGATGTGGGAAAAACTGAAGATTATATATGGAGGAGATGACAATGTCCTAAGAGCCAAATCAAAAATTCTAAGAGGTAAATTTGATAAGATGAGAATGATGGAAGGTGAGAACATAGTATAATACTCTACAAGAGTCAAGGAAGTTTTCAATGCTATCTGAGGTGAAAATGGAGAAATCAAAGATTAAATAGTGATAAGTAAGGTATTGATAATTCTACTTCTTATATATGTCATTAGAGTTTCTACAATTCAATATTTGAGATGTACTATAGGTAACACTTTGACTTTAGAAGGTGTAATTGGTAGACTTACTACTTTTGAGATAACCAACTTTGATAACTATACACCTGCTACTATTGAATCTACTTTTAAGTCACAATTACTCCTTAGCAAAAGAAAAGGAAACCACGTGAAGAGTAATACTGAAACTTCTGACATATTCCTAGGACATTCTTGTAACGCCCTGCCAAGGGATCCAAAAGAATTAACCTAAATTTTTATTAAGAATAAAATACATATCAATCATAAAGTAGCGGAAGCAATAACATACAATCATACAGAAGAAAACATCACAGATTCATACAATCATACAATCATATATGTCATAACATCCACCTTAGCTTCACACAAGAACACTGGAAAACAATAATGAACAATAAATACAAACTCAACATAAAGCATACTAGACACATTACCATGGTTGAGTTTAAAAGATCAAAGATCAATTCATTATAAAATCACAAACACAAAACTTCCAAGCCTCTAGTAGACGTCCTAAACTGGTCAACACTCTAGTCAACCCAAACCCAAAACATAGACAACATACAGATAACATAATGTAGGTTTCATGGTTTGGTTTGAATTTGAAAACATATCATTTAGTTAAATGTAAGGTTTTCAATCTTTGTTTCAATGTATGTTTCAAGTACATAAGATTCTCAGTTTACCCTACAAGTTAACCCATTCATTTATCAGAATAAAATATAGAATTATCCCCATTATATTTTTAAGTCAATTTCCTAAAATATTCTAAGGATAATTATTTAATTAAATTACTAAAATAATTCTCATTGATTTTAAATAAAATAATTGTCAATTTCATTAAAATTAGAATTACTAATAATTAAATAAATCTACAATCCTAACAAATAAATTCCACTATTAAATGAATTAACTAAATTATATCTAATCAAATTAGTTAATGATTATACATATATAAAATAACTATACTTTAATTAATTATTAAAATTAAAATAGTTAACAAAATTTATTTAATAATTAATATTTAAATTTAATAATAAATAATAATTAAACTTTAAATAAATTTAAATTTTAAAAAAATTATATAATTAAAAATATAATAAAGTTTGGCATTTATTATAAAGACCATCGGCTTTTTTATATAGTCGTGAGGCTTTTATAAAGGTTGTCACAGCCTTGGTTGTTATTGCCGGCAGTAGTAATAATTGTTGCTATGTGCAGCAACCAATCTACACGCAGGCCACTGAAGGTAAGGTGGGGGTTGGGAGTGTCACAGCCCCACCTCCCCATTTTTTTTTTCTTTTTTAAATTTTTTAAATAATTTTTTTAATTTAAAACAAAAAAAACTAAAACAATTTCCCCCTTATAAATAAAAATTTAAATATTTTTTTTAATAAAAATTTCAGAAATACCCTGATAGGGAAAATATGGCCAATCAGTTGAATTCTCTATTTAAACCTTCCTTGTTAAATTCCAAAACCCTCCTCAGTTAAATATCTAATTTGAAAATTATTGAATAGGAAATTTAAGATCTTTTAATCTCTATGTATGCAGAAGAAATATCTACACACACACCAAAAATTACAAATCAAAATACTCATTACAAAGAGCTATCCAAATAATCATTTCACAAGCACGATGAAGATAGGAAAAGAAAAGTGTAATAAACTATGTGAATCATCATAAGAATCTACCTAGACTCTAATGCTAATTGCTACACCAAAAAATATTGTGACAGAAATTTCTCCTCTCAAAACCTTCTCTCTTCCAAACTTCTCTTTCTCCAAAATTCGCGGTCCCTCGAAAATGAACCCTCAATTGGTGATAAGGAGTTCTATCCTAAAATCAAGGCACTAATTGTGCAATCACTCGAGAGGACTCCTTGCTCACCAGACGTTAACTCTTTATTATCTTTTCTTTATCTTTTTCATGCACATTTAATGAATTATAAAATAACTTTATTTAATTTCACTTGACTTCTCTTTTTTATTAATTTATTAAATTTTAATCTCATGCACAAATTATGCAATCTTAAAACTTTTAATAAATTAATATCTTTTTTTACTTTTTAATTTATTTTTGAAATGTTTAATTAATAAAATATTCATTAACTTAAATAATAATAGTATTTAGCATTTATTTAAAAATGAACTCTAAATATATTATTGTTAAATTAAATAAATATTATCACACTCTAAAAATTAAACTTATAACTTTTATCTTTAAATTTAATTCTTTTTATTTATTTAATTTTCTAATTAATTAAATATTAAAATATTATAATAATTTTCCATTACATTAATTCATTAATTCAATCATTTAATTTGACTTAATTAATAAAAAAATCACCAAAGACTTATAAAACAAAATACAAAAACCCATCATAGAAAGATACATACAAGATCAAACTAAAGGGTTATAATCATGAATGCGCGTCACTTGACAAATTTGGATGGGTAAACTAACTCAAATACTTGTCCTATTTTTCTAGAACAAATGGGTTTAAAGGTTCGGATTTGGACTTAAATTTTATCTCCCCTCTCTTACCATTGAGATATTGCGATAGGGTGCGCTCATCCTGGCAATTCAAGGAAGTCGATATCTAGTACCTACAATATGCATAAAATCCATGCATGTACAAACACATATATGCTAAACTAAACAGGTAATGGCAAGAAGTGGTGCATCGTGTAAATCCCGACTAGTAGGTGACTACGACTCCCTTCCTTAACCACATCAGAAATGTCATGCATAAAGAAAATATACATGCACACCATACACATGCAGTATGGGGTAAGTATCCATAAGAAAACAAATATGATAATCCATCTAACTAATCATCATTAATAACTGAAAACAATGTTATAATCATCATGCATACATGAAGTATAGAGTACCAAGTAATCTCATCATAAAATCAACTAAATATGAAACAATATCTGATAATCTCAAAACAATACTACTCATAATCAAGCATAAAACTAGCCTAAAATAATTTGGCAATGATAGCAAAATTCAAGCTAGGGGCAGGCACTAGAATTCTACTAAGAGTAAATATTATAAGTGTTTGAATGCTAACACTAACAAAGTTGTGGAAAGTGCAAATGCGAAAGTTGATGAGTTTGTAGAAAGAAATGATATTGTATTTAAGGAAGAACCTAAAGATTACAATGCATTCATCTATGTGGATGATAATGCTCCAATCACTCCTACTAAACAAGCAAACCAAGCTCCAATTTTCCAGTAGACAAGAAATATTGAGATGCAATGACAGGCTGTCAAGTAGTAGATAGTGGGTGTCGAGCAATAGATAGAAGATGTTGAGTCATAGATAGGCAATGTCGAGCATGCAAAATCAGAACCTATACTTAAACAAGAAAGAGTTAATGAGCATGAGATTATCTTTCAAGATGAACCTATTGACGAACAAAGAAGGAAACCACCTATGTTATCCAAGTATGTAAGAATACATCACAAATCTAAACAAATAATTGGTGATGTTGAATCAAGTGTCACGACAAGAAAAAGACTTGGAGATGATACATGCTTACTTTGTGAATTTGAGCCAAAATTAGTAAAAGATGCCCTAGAAAATGAAGATTGGATTCAGGAAAACCACCTATGATATCCAAGTATGTAAGAATACATCACAAACCTAAACAAATAATTGGTGATGATGAATCAAGTGTTACTCCAAGAAAAAGACTTAGAGATGATACATGCTTACTTTGTGAATTTGAGCCCAAATTAGTAAAAGATGCCCTAGAAAATGAAGATTGGATTCAGGAAATGAATGAGATAATTGAAAAAATTTACAAGAACAATACTTGGACCCTATTACCAAGACCAAAGGATAAAAATGTCATTGAAACAAAGTGGGTTTTCAAGAATAAGTTGAATGAGAAAGGTGAAGTTACAAGGAACAAGGCAAGATTGGTATGCAAAGGATATGCTCAAGAAGGAGTTGATTGTGGAGAAAATTTCTCTCTTGTTCCAAGACTAGAAGGAGTCAGAACTTTGCTCACATATTCAGCCTACAAAACTTTCAAGGTATATTAGATGGATGTCAAATCTACATTTTTGAATGGTATACCTGAGGAAGAAGTGTACATTGAACAACCTGAAGGATTTGTGGATCTAGACAAGAATAATATGGTATGTAAACTACATAAAGCTCTATATGGATTGAAACAAGCCCCAAGAACATGGTATGAAATACTTCATAATTACTTGGTGAAGATTGGATTTGAAAGGACAAATGACAATAGTAATCTATACTTGAAGACTAGTAAGAACAATGAAGTACTACTATTTGGGATTTTTGTTGATGAAATTTTATTTGGAGGAAAGGAAGCATTATGCAAATCATTTGTTTATGAAATAAAGAAGGAATTTGAAATGTCAATGTTCGATGAGATCAAATTCTTTGTTGGTTTGCAAGTATATCAAATGAAGTTTCGTATTATCATTACTCGGTCCAAATATATCAAGGAGATACTAGAAAATTTGGAATGGAAGAGTCAAAGCCAGCGAGCACAGCTATGTCTATTGGACATAAGATATCTAGAAGAATGATGAATTTGCTAATGTGAACCAAACACTATACAGATCAATGATTGGAAAACTGCAATATGGTGTTCATAGTAGACTTGATATTGCATTAGTAGTTGGGATAGTTGTTATATTTACAATAAATCCTAAGGAGAATCACATGATGGCAGTGAAAAGGATGTCAAGATATTTAAAAGGTATAGAGGATTATGGATTATATTACAAAGGAGAGATAGGTTTGAACTAAAGGTATTCACTGACTCTGATCGAGCAGGAAATATTGATGAAAGAAAAAGCACTAGTGGAGGTGCATTCTTCCTAGGAAAGAGATTGGTTTCATGGACAAGCAGGAAATAGAATTGTATTTCCCAATCAAGAGTTGAAGCCGAGTATGTGGTTGTTGTAGTGAGTTGTTCAAACATTATGTGAATCAAGAAATTACTAAAGGGAATGAAAGAAGAAATTACATATCCAATAGTTATCTATTGTGATAACACAAGTGTTATCAATATATCAAAGAATCTAGTAATGCACACCAAAACAAAGCATATTGCTATCAAGTATCACTACTTGAGAGAACTAGTTCAAGACAAAGAAGTGAAGTTAGAATATGTACACACCAAAGAAACAATTGCTGACATATTCACTAAATCCTTACCCAAAGATGCTCATGAATATCTTAGAGGTAAAGTAGGGGTCATTCCCCTAAGAAAAAAAAAAGGAGAAATGGCTCATTGCATCAAATGTGCTAATCATAATATCATACACATAATGTAGACAGTTCTACTTTAGGAGATGCCTAAGGTAGTCAAGTTCAATAAAGAAGGAAAATAGCATAATAGATTAGTCATAGATAGATGACAAAATTTAGTTAGATATGCAAACAGCCACATAATCAAGATGTATGAAGTGAATGAGATCAAGAAAGCTAGTGTCTTTGGCATTGCTATCAAAGAGGGAGAGAATTAGAAAAGAGGGAAAATATACATAAGTGGAGAGATAAACCTTAGAGGGAGAGAATTATGTAAGAGGGAGAGATGCACTAGAGACAAATATCAGTTTTTAAAGGGAGTTTTTGAATTGTATGAATGAGAATCAAAATGAAACTAAGGATATTGTTAAACTATATTCACATACTTGTGATATTTTAAGATATTTTTAAGCTGTTTCTATCAATGCCAAAGAGGGAGATTGATGGCAACTAAAAATGGAACAATTTTTGTATTGTCATTGATGTCAAATATACTAATGAGAAATGTTGCTCGTTGATCTAAATGTCATATCTATTTGATTAATGAAGAAGATATGGGAGATTTCTCATAACAAAAGCACATAGAGGAAAGGTTGAGTTATGAAAAGGAAGCTACAATAGACATTTTATTAGTTGGACTTTAACAAAATAAAGTGATTCATTTTGATGTTCAAGTCTTTACAGTAAAATTCAAGATATATCACTTATGTAAAGCTTGACCAAGAAATAGAGTGAAATATTAAGGAATGTCAAGTGACGCTAGTGTCAACTAAGCAACAGTAAGTGTCAAGAAAATTTAGTGTTGATAAAGCATCAATATCGATGATCTACAGTAACTGAGAAAATTCAATGATGACTGAGTGCCATAATTTAGTAATGGTCAAGTAACTGTATTTTGAATGCATATGAAGAATCATGATTTCCATCGACCCATTTGAATTCTTGAGATGTGGAAACCATGTTTAAGATAAGATCGGTGAGTTGAATCATTTAATTCAAGAAGAGGATTAGGTATAATACCTAATGAAATAATTCAATGAGAAGCTTCTATAAAAGAAGAAGATGGGCAAATATAATGAGCCTCATGAATCAAATCATAATCCTTAAGATCTATGGTGATCATGAAAATGGCAAAGGACCAGAATTACTTATTTAAGAAGGTGTAGAGTTGAGCTTTAAAGGCACACAGGGAAAGGTGGATTAGAGGTGCACAAGGGTGAATGCACAAGATCATGAAGTGTGAGAAGCAAGAGATAGAACAGAGAGTCTATGCATGTTTCTAGTAAGAGTAAACAAAGTTGCTGAGATTGATAAGTGAATCTAAGTATAAGGCTTAATTTTGATGTGAAGATAAGGATGAATGCTTGAAGGATTGCCAACGAAAGATAGAGGTGACAAGGAAAGGCTTATCAAGATCTCAACACATGAATTGAATATGGATCTAAAATTGCAAAGTGAGTTGTAATTATAAAGATTAAAAACCTACTATTTTCTTTCTAATCATTATAAAAAAATTATATTGAAATCCTTTTAATCAAAGGTTTACCTAACATTCATTGAACTACTTGACAGTTTATGTAAATCCTTTAGCAAGGTGACATTCTAATAGAATGCTCTAAAGTCCTCTAACAAGGCCACTCCTAACAGGGTGATTAAATCCTTTAACCAAATCACATTTAACAGTTTATATTGTAACCTTTAACAAGGTTGGCTCCTAATAGAGCTCACTTCAAAAGAGTGAAAAAGTGGTGACATGTTGTTGGTGGCTTTTCCCAAATTGAGTTTCCATGTTATATCCTAGTGTCAAACTTGTGTTGAACGTTCTATGGTGCTTTATATTTAAAATTTTACATTCAACAAAGTCTATTATAATAGGACAATTAACTACAAGTAATTTTGTTTATCAATATACAGTAAAGATCGAACTACAACAGGATTAGTAGAATAGATAAAGTTTAATGATTGATTATTCAAATGGTACTTATGGAAATTAAGTAATTGATTCATCCCCCTCCCCCCTAGTTATTGTAAACATTCTAATAGTGCAATCCATCAGTTGAGAACTTTTGAGAGACTGTCTCTTGATGGTTTAACTGGTAATCTTACAACTTTTTAAATGAATAATTATGAAAACAGTATTCCTAAGGTTGAACCTTATTTTAGAACATCATTATCATTGAATTTATAAAGAAAATGTAAGATATTTTTTACACAATCTACTTTTAGTGATTTGGGGTCTTCCTTTGATGAAGAAAGAAAACAAGATGGATTTGAAGTCTTACTTGCTAAGAGATTAACTAGAGGTTCCAATAAATATAAAGGAAATGTACCATTGGTTTTCTTCTCATGTGAAAATTTGGTATTATTGTTGCAAGATGTCCTAACTCTAAAGCAGATTGGAAAGAAAAGAAAAGAGTGGCAGATTCAAGGACAAAGGAAAGAAGTGGTGTCATGTTGCAATTGAAGTTTATGAATCTAATGATGATATTTGTAAAGAAGTTACCTATGTTGTTATTATGTGGAGCATAATCAGACTTAGAGGTTGATTTTTTCCCTCTTACTTTGGTGTGGTGTCCCCCTAAATTTTTCTACAGGGGTTTGGGGGAAGCATCTCCATGATGAGGTCAAGGGGAAGTGCCCCTTATGGGGCCAAAGAATGACTTTATTATTATAAAAGGTGTCAAGAGTTATTATTTCTATTAGATGACATATTGTAGCCCTAATTTTGTAACCACCATAAGTCTTGTAAAAAATGGATTAGGGTTAGGGATTTTATGATGTGTGATATTTTAGTAGCTTCTTGCAGTAGTATTGAGTTGCAAGGGATTGCTGATTGTATTAGATTAAATCACTTGATAATAATATTAGACTTTCTATTTGGTGAATGTAGCCCAAAAATTGGGTGAACCATGTTAAATCCTTTTATCTTCTATTCAACTATGTATTTTTTATTCCTTTTTTATATTGGTTATATTTACATGTAACAATTTTTTTTTATCTAAGTATTCTAACATTTGTTGTAATGAAGGAAGATGCTAAAAATGAAGCAACTTGTTTGTGAAACAAATGGCCACTACATTTTATTCTTCCTTCAACTAAAGAGAGGGTAAATCTCCAATAGATGAAGATGAAAGAGGCATTCCAATATTTGGGACTGTTTAGTGAAAATATGAAGTGCTCAATAGGCCATGTTAATATTGTAATAATTTTACATAAAAATTGTACTATCCTAAATGCTAAGAACATAATTTGTGTACAATTAAGGAATATTATTGTGTGCCCACTTTGATGTATTTTCTAGAGTAGGAACTCATATAATACTACATAGATTCAAATATGGGTCCTTTATCCTTTCAATCTTGTTTAAATTGAGGTTGGACCTTATTTCTTAGTGTTCTCTATTTTCTATCTAATCCCATTATTTGATTCATCATTTAGGACTCATATCCCTATTTGTAGTGTTTGCGACTTGTCTCAACCTAAAAGAAAGATGTATATGATAATCCTGATCGTACCCTATTTTTCTAACACCTTGCCCAAATTTATACTCATTCTCTAGGTACAAAATTTCATTGGTGTTATATCCCCAAGGATTGTCTCTCAAATTTGCCTTGAGGCCATTTGTCATGTTACTAGTGAGAAATTGAGTCTTGTGGTTAGCTTTACTTATTTTTAACCCCTAAGATGTTTTGATATGTATATAGATTATGTAGATCCTATTGACCACACAATACCCTAATCAAATAGACTCTACAATATGCCCAACAATCCAACAAGTTTCCCACTTCCTCCAATTGAATTATTTTGCACAAAATGTATTTTCCTACTTCTCAAACTTTGTATCTTATTCTAAGACTTTATAGGGTTTGATTAAACCTATACCAACATGTTTTGGTAGAAACCAAACACCCAATACATCCTTTGATTTAGTTTTACCAGCCTGTCTTGTTTTAGCCTAGTGACTTAGTAGCCCTCTAGAGACAGTTTTCACAAGTTTTGTTCAATCTTTTCCAAAATACTTCTGCAAAAAACCATAATTTTAGATACCCATTTCAATGTTACATAAAATTCTCAAAAAACATATATTATTATTTTTGGACCATATACTTAGAATTCAGAGATTTGACTATTTTTAGGGCCCTATTAGGCATGCTTTACAAAGTAGCAAACCCAAATACTTATCCTCTGACTTCACCACTTTAGAAAGTCATTAAATATGTTTGAAATTCCAATATTATAGGGTTTTTTGGGGTAGCCACCCTGTCTAAACACCCAAACCACAAAACCCTCACTATTTATCCTCTACAACTAGGGCTTTCTCAAAAACTGATCAAATCTCACTTCCAAAATTTGCAATTTTCTTCTTCAATATGTATTCAACATATGACAATAATTTCCAACAAAAAAAAAAAAAAAACCCCATTAAGGTGAATCCTTCACTACTATAGCCATGGCACCAAATTCCTTAAGGTTTCAACAATCTTGCCACAATGTACACCCTTGTTTCCTCTTATCCCTACAAGTTAATTTTAGTAAATCATGATATAGATTTTACGGGCTCATTTTATGATAAATAGATCATACATTCATAGAATGGCCCTCAAATTCACTGAAAACCTCAAACTATAATGTGAATGATGCTTCCTATAGGCTTTTCAACACTAAATTGTAAAATAAAACTATTTAAACCCTTGAAATGGCTTACAACTTGTATATAAATATTTAATTGTCAATCACCAATCATTCATTTATTGAAAGAATCAAAAAAATAGTGGAACTTACATAAAATGATGACATTTATTGCATTTCCTTTTGATTAGTTTGTACAAATGGTTATTTCCAATCATCCCCTAGTTGTGGAATGTCTTATACAAGCTTTATATATCTTCATTACAACTTCCCAAACTGATCCATGTTGATTAACTCCCTAAAACTCAACTAATCCTTCATTTTAGGCTTTCCCAGCCAAAACTAACTAACTGTTGGTTTTCATTCATTTGAATTACAAGCTTTGTTTATTTTAACTCCTAATGACCTTCAATTTAATAATTGGTTGTGTATGACCTCATTTCATTATTTTGATTACTTAGACTCCTACTTGACCCGATTAGGAATTTTTTGCCATATTTTTCCATCTTGGTCCTATAGTCCTTGTAAGGAGCATCGAGACATTTATCATTACATTTGATTTTAATACATCCCATTGTCATAATGGGCTTCAAAACTTCAAATTTGAGTCTCTTAGACCCAATCTTATCTTCTTCTTGTCTTTATGTCTTCATTATCCTTTCTATTTTTTTAGGAGCCCCTATACTAATAAACACCTTACCTCTCCTCATTTAGCAATCGAGAATGTAATATCAAGTGCATCCATTATTGTCAAATTATTCCAATAATCAAGCATTCAAGCTATCAAGTACAAGGAATAAATAAAGTTTAAGATACATCAAATAATCAAGTTCAAACATTCAAGATCTAGCATTATCCTCAAGAATTCAAGTTGTTTTCTTGCATAGATCTAACGTCTTCCCCATTAGAAACTAAGTAAAGTATTTTTCTATAGAATATTTTTCCATTATAGTCTTCTCTCTCTTCTCATCAATCAAATAATGTGGTGAATAAAGACATCCATTCCAATAGTTTTTTTCTTTCATGATTTCATTTTTTATTTTTATTTTTCTTCAAATATATTGCATCGACATGTTTCATCACATTCAAAGAAGCATTTTCATTGTCAAGTATGATATACTTCATTTTGTAGATCTAGCTTCTACTACATGACAAAACACTTTCCTTTAATTCATTTCATTTCAAGGGTGATTTATAAATAGGGGTTTGGGTGAGGAAAATCCCTCTATCCAACATTTTTATCTATTTTTCTGTGTGAGAACAAGTTATGGATTTGTCAAACAAAATTTGAAAAGATCATAATTTGTTGGAAGATCCCTTAAAAATTCAATCAAAACCACTAAGTAAAGAATTCCAAAAAATTTCTATACCTAGGTACAAGGAACCAAACCTTTTTCATACCCTATATTAGATTTTCAAATTTCATCCATAGGTCAAATCTATATTCTAATTTTTGTTTCTATGCATTCCAACTCTTTATTAGTCTGTATCACTATGTTATTTCTATTTTTCAGCATCTTCCTTGTATTATAATTTAGTTTACATATTATTATCATTTTTATTTCTATCATTACATATTTAGATAAGGATCATTGTCTCATTTAGCATTTATGCCTCCTCTTGAGCCTAGTAGAGCATCTTTCTTCTCAATGTGCAAAATGAGAAGTGATCTACCTCTTTTATTTTCTTCTCTTTTCCTTTTGTACATTTTGGTGAGCTTGATGCATGATATTTCCACTTTTGGTTTGGATTTTAGTGTTTCTCCCAACCGATACTAAGAGAGGGGGTTTGTATCAGTACCTTCTTGAAAGTCAGTTATTCTTCTAACTGCTTTAACTATGCTTAAAGTAAGCCACTTAACTAAAACCAAGATAAACGTAGTGAGTTAAAAGAAAGAAAGTTCACACACAAGAGCATTCATCAAGATGACACAAATATTTGTGTATGTGGAAACCCATGGTTAGAGGGTGAAAATCAAAGTGGGGATAATATACCCACTAGCCCTTATAATGCATGTAAAAGGTTTCCCTATTACGAACCACAAGTGTTTCTTCTAGAAATTCATCAAGTTAGGAATGTCTATAACCTATCAGGATTACAAAATTTTATGATAGCTACCTTATTAGAGGATTTAAAAATCTCCTTCTAAGGGACACCTTGGTAGAAAATTTTATAATAAGCTTACGAATGAAGCTTTCCCTCTTAAGGCTACAAGTAGATGCAGTGGTAAGAAAAAATACTATTGTATTTAGACCTTAAATGTGGCACTAGATTGTCATGTAGATCTTCATTTTATGTCTTTAAAGATGCATTGTTCTTCTCGTTCACCTGGTGGGTCTTCTCGTCTCACCTCTCCCCTTGGTTGTTTGCAATAGCATGTAGTTGTATTTTCTTTCCTCACAACTTGTTTTCTTGTTGGTCTCTGTGCTATGTGTTCTTATGCACACTCCTCTATCTCTCTCTATGTTCTTTTCTCTTCGACAACCGAACTCTTTAAAAAAACCTACAACAAAAACATTAATCTTCTTCTTATATTCAGTATGCATTGTGAGGGCACAGTTACCTATAACTAGATTATCCCACTCATTTTCAAATTCAAAATTAAAATTACATTGTCTAGTTTGTTCAAAGAAAACTCATGACCCCTACACCTATAGTCTAGACTAGCAGCCCTACCAATCTGTCCATGAACCAATGGTAGCCTTTTTCCTTGCTTGTGTATGTCTTTTCATTCCTTGCATCTATCACATCAACTATGCTCATTATTATCCTATGACATCCATGGTTATTCACTTCGTTGATGACCTAGATTAGCCAACTTGCATACTTGTCTTCCTGCATTGGTATGGTGCACATACATGCATACCGGTTTGCTCTTCTACCGGTAATCAAATCTCCTTACATCTTCTTTTCCCTTTGACTAGTGAAGCAATTTTCTAATCAAATACTTTGGCCATTAATGACAACACTCCTTTCAACATACTTATTTCATCATTTATGTCAAAGAGACTTGTAAGGTCAACATTTAGATCTTATTTACATTAATCGCATTGTTTCGTTTATGCATTTAGTATATTTGCATTGTGAAAAAGGCAAACAAAAAGTGTATCTTATTTTCCCTTATTATATAGATCTAGTTCATTCTTATATTTTATTGCATTTGATTTATAAAAATAAATATAAAAATGCTTCATGCATTTCCATTGCAATATATTTTGAATGGAATTTCATTTCTTTTGCTAGTTCAATTTCAACTCTTCTTCAAGACCTTAAAGGTGTTATTTTTCAAGCATATGATGATAATTTGGTTCTTCATTTTTCATCCATTCCCATAATGTACCACTCCCAAAATCTATCTTAACCCTAAGTACATTGTGACGTGAGAAGAGATTATCACCACTTCTTTTAAGGATCTACCAAAGACGCTTTCAAGAATAATGATGATTTTTGTTCTAGAATGTCTCTTCTTTATAGGGATAATTCGGTGTAGGATGATAGAATGGCTATTTATCCTAATTATATACCACTTTCTATGTATTCTATTGATATTTCTTCTATATATGAGCCGTTATGCTTGTCCCTCTACTAAAGACTCTCTTACTCATAGTGATGTTTTTAATCAAGAAGGTGGAACTTTATCTCTTATGTTTTTTCATTAATTCAAATGATAAAGCATTTTTAACTCACAATATTACCTTTCCTAAGCTATATATTAATTATGAAGACAACTCTAATCTTGCTATGAATTTCTCATTAGAGAATAGTAAATCTTCTCCTCCTAAAGGTACCCTAGGTAAAGAGACTAAGCCTACTTAACCCCATCAACCTATGATAGGAAAGATCCTCAAACTATGGACCAAGCTCCTATAGATCTTCTTTAGTCAAAGGAAACTAGATTTATAGCACACAAAAAATATTTTTCACAACCCTTTTAAAGACTGCCAATCATTTCTTATCTAAACAAGACACATCTCATAATTTAACATTAAAATTCAAGAGCTATAGATATCGGTACAAGCCCCTACCATTCTATAGGCAAGTGCAGAGCAAACTATAAATGTAATAACTTGGAATTTCTACTCCTAATATGTTTCTCTCCATTGCATACATTTAATAGTGTAGCTCTTTTCTTTTCATAATATGGATTATGAGCACCGCAATAGTTTATTTTCCTTGTTTCCTAGATTGGGCCCCAAGGTCTCTCTATTTCATGTTTCTTGTCCTTTTAAATGATCCATTAGCTCTTTGTTATATTACATATTTTATATTATTATGTACTTGAATACATGGACTAATTGTTGTAGGACCTTTTTCTCTAATGGGATTGATATCCTTTACAAATCTCTTCCTTTTTTGGAAGTTCATATCTTGTATAATCAATTTTCTGCTAAGTTTTTATAAGTGAAATTTTCCCATATATCTTCATTGAATCTTTGTGGATTTTAATTTTTTTATAATAGGAAATCATTTTGAGAATGAGATGATTTGTTTTAAGCAAGGAATTTTCATCTTTCCTCGAACAATCTTATTTCATACCTCAAAGTGCATGTCTATCATAAAATGATCTTCCATTTATAGATTGAATAAGATTTGTTTTCCCTAATCTTATATTATGATGCTCTTTCTTTCATAAATTTTTTTTTTTACATTAGGACCTTCTCTTTTTCAAGAGATTTGCATCTTTATTTACTATTTATTTATTTTTCAAAGTGCTCGTCTATTATAAAACATCTATTACTTGGTGTTTACAAGGTGTTATATTTTTTTCCCTTATTTTTTGAGGACAAGGTTTTATATGTCAATCATCTCCTTCCTTTATAAGGATCAACTTTCTTTAGTAAATCCTTATTTATTTATCAAGTGAAACTTTGCGTGTAGCAGGAATTATTTTGTTTTTATTCGACATTATATTTTGTGTAAGAGGAGTATATACTTGATTGAAATATCTTCCTTTCTAAAAAAAATCTCTTACTTTGGGGCTTAAAGTGTGTCATTCTTCATCAGTATTCCCTTCTTCACCTAGAAATTGGGGGCCAATAGGTGAATTCTTGTTCCATTCCCCTCTTTTCCTTGGAAGATGGTGTCTTTGTTCAAGAACTCTTATAAGTGGTTGAGGCAATTTCTTTGTTGTCACTTGTGCTCTTGCAATATCTTTCCAAATATTATATTAGTGGTTGAGGCAATTTCTTGGTCAAGTCTCTTCTACTAGTTAGTTTGAAGTTGTTTTTTTGTACTAACCCCTTTCATCGTTGGTGTCTTTGTATTTTTTTCTTCTTCTTCTTTGTTCCTTTATGTATGGATGTATAACTTGAGATTCCTTATTTGGTGTACTTCATACTTGAACATAGTGATGTATTATCTATTTGTAATTTTCTCATGATCATCTCTCTTTCTCTCTCTCAGCTTCCTTTATTGTGAACATGAGTTTGTCTCATACTCTCATTAAATATGGGGCTAGATGTACTGTCCTAAATTGTAAGAACTAAATTTGTGTACAATTTAAGGATTATTTTTTGACCACTTTAGTGTATTTCCTATAGTAGTACCTCATATGACACGTAATGGATACCTAACTTTAGATATAGATCCTTTATCCTTTTAGTCTTACTTAAACCTAATCTTAGCCCTTATTTTTATGTGTGATCCTCTATTTTTCCTTCGATCCCATAATTCATTTCATCACCTATGCTTTATATCCCTATTGTGTCCTTTGTTACCTACCTTCACCTTGGAATAAGTTGAACCTAAAAATCCTACGACTACCTTATTTTTGGACATCCTGGCCAAGTTATGGATCATCCTCCAGGATAAAGAGTGTCAATGGCTTTCTATCCCTAAAGATTGTGTCTAAATTTGACCCAAATCCCTATCCTAGAATATTAGCAAGAAATTAGGTCTTTTGGTCAATTTTTTGGATTTTTTACCCTCAAACTATTGTAGATGTGTATAAACTTCCTATCTCTCCTAATTTGGATATCAACACTATATTATCAAGTGAATTTATTATTGTCAAACTATTTCAAAAAATAACCATTCAATTTATCAAGTGCAAGGAAGCAAATCAAGTTCAAGAGCTATAAAGATATCAATTACAAGCATTCAAGATCTAGCAATCTACTCAAGAATTCAAGGTGTTTTCTTGCATAGATCTATATTCTTTCTCCATTGAAGGCCAAGAAAGGGACTTTTCTATCAGGGAATAAGATATGTATTCATCCACTTTTATTCAAGTCTTTTCTCTTTTCTCCTTAATCAAATTGTATGGTTGGCTCATCTTTGTGTGGCCCTATCCCTTCAATGTCTATTGGACTTCTTGTGTCCCCTTTACTTCTTAGTAGAAATATTTGAAAAATAGTTCCTATTATGTCCAAGGAAATCTCAGAGTCTTCTATTAAGTATCCAACTTCAACAACAAATGTCTGTATGGTATTAGATTTCCTTCATAATGCCCCTAATCTTGTGTTTCGTCATTTTCTCTTAGATTATTTGCAAAGATAGAGAAGGATATTTTTCACAACGGTTGTATTTTCTTGTCTTGCCATTTGATTTGTCAATTTTGAGGTTTCTAGCCTAGCATTCCTTACCTTCATGTCTGGATCTCCCAACACTAGGAAGATGTCCTTACAAGTTATGTGCATATTTATCCCATGGATAAGTGTTATTTCATTGTTAAATTAAATTATGTTGAGGATAAAATGAAGATTATATGTGATGATTTATTCATTTAGGAAGATAAGTTTATGTTGATGGTTAAACCCTAGCATCCAGATTTTAACCCCTCTTCTGAGAATTTCAACAAAATTCCTATTTGGGTTCGGCTTCTCAACTTGCCTCTTTATATATGGACTAATTCCCTATTAGAGGAAGTGTGTAGAGATTTGGGGGATTTTTTTATGATAGATAAGGATTCATTTGGTATTTTTCACTATACTTATCCCATATTTTGGCTGACATGGATGTTTCTAGTGAGCAGCTCCCTACTAAAATTAAGATTGATTCTCCAACGGATTCCTGGATTTAGCAACTTGACTATGAACCCCTTCAAATGCCAAAGATATTTTAAATCTAGGCATGTTTGTGCTCAATGTGAATTAGTTAAAAAGAAAATATTTGTTACTTGGTGGAAGGGTGTTTTTCTAAACACTTTTATGTTCAAAAGAAAACCTTTTCTCGAGTAGTTATGTAGGATTCTTTGAGTGTTGAGGCTAGCTTGCCTTTGTCTTTTGGTGGAGGTACTACTACTACTATTTTTCTACCTTTTATGAGGCTCGATCTGATGGTTGTCTTATGCATGTTTTTTTTGTTGGCTCTCTTGTGTCTTCAAGATTACATAGTCCTTTTGTTGATCGATTGTTGGTTGGCGTTTGTCCCCCTATGGTTGTTGGTGTAGCTCCACATGATTCTACTAGACCTATCAAGATTCCTTTTGATTCTCATATGTATGCTAATCTTGATCATTTTTCTTGTAGTGGCCCTCCCTTGGTTCATGCTAGTCCTCCTTCCCAAAGTGGATATTCTTTTGTGATTGATTTTATCTCTCTGTAGAATGTTGTTGTTAGGGTGGAAGAGGGTTGTATCATGGTTAGAAGATTTTTTTTAAAACTATAAATCTCCCTTATTCTCTTTTATATGACCCTTTATTCGTATTAGGGAAAGATAAAATGAAAATTATAATTATATTTGTTTGATAGGGTTGTTGATTGGCTTTTCATGGTTTTGTTTCTTCTTTCCATGCAACAATTTCTTTTGGTGGTGGATTTGTTTTTTACTCTGACCTATCTTGCCTTTATTTTGTGTCACCTTGAGAGTAGTCTTGAATATCTTTTGATGTGAGTTTCAAGTCCCTCCAAAACCTACCTTGAATAGGGTTTTGGGTCCCTTCAAAATCTTATTTTCACCTAATCAAAAATGTTTCTTCATAGAAGCATAGTGAAACCAATCTTAAATGTTGTCACTTGTACCACGAACATTATTAAACACAAAAAGTTCAAAGGGGCAAGAATGTAGCTGAAAAATACCATGAATCATATTTTGGATTTGAAGGCAGTAGTAACTAGGTTTTCTTAGTCTTTGTAACCAATGCCAATGGTAACTATTGTTGGCATAACTAATGCAGATGTCTCAAAGCACACAGTTGATGATGATTAAATCAGTTATTATGTTGTCGCTTATTTCAACTTTATATTTAGTGATGAACTATTACCAAGAAGTCAAGTTAAAAATTGTGCAGGTGATAAATCAAGTGTATGGTTGATTTGTATGGTGAGTTAGAGTGAAAAATTGGTATAGGGTACTCAAAGATGTATCTAGTTGTATATGTAATTTCATGTGCAAAACATCAGTATTGAGTGAGTTATGATTGATTGAAGACAATTTAATTGAATTGGTCAATTTATGATAGTGATTGATTTGATTAATTTAACAAATTTGTGTTATTTCAAGTGATGAAATTCATAATTTATGATGGTTACTAAGATGTTAGCTCATGGTCAAATTTGTGTTTGATTTAGTTTACAAGAAGACATGTTTTGGACTGATAGAATAGAGTTTAGAAAGGAAAATGAAGAATAGGTTGGATGTTTGTGGATGATCTTGAACTGGTAACATGTAGGCCATTTCTGGTAGATCTTTCAAGTTGGTGATTTGGTTGATGATATGGATATGACATGGAATTTTAAAACTAAAGGATTAGTTATACATTGGCAGTTTTGATGGAATTAATTGGAAGTGTGTATGTTTATTCAAAAAAGTGATAAGGCCAGATGTTCTATGTTAGATTGATGTGTGTGTGGGGGCATGGTAGCATCCAAATTGATAATGAGAAGTGTACCTTAGTTCTGGGTTAGTGGGTTTGGCGTACTTAACCCATATTTATTTTCCTCTTCCCATTCTCTAACCATGATCAATTAATATCACTCCTTGTTGTGTATTGGCTAGGGTTGGTTTTGCATGCTTGAGGTTGAAGTGATTAACTATTTATGGGGGAAGAAAATAAGATTGAAAAAGTTTTTGAAGAACACCATGGCCACGTATGTACTGTGAAGGTGGAACTACTTTCTTTTCTCATGGATTCAATCTATTTGTGATGGCTTGAATTTTGCAATTCTCAAAATACACCTTTGTAAAACCCAAAAAAAATTGTATTAGGGAAATGATATAATGGAAACCCTAAATGTGAAAGCTTTGGCAGAAACAGAGGGTTAGAGGTAACTTATTATATTGGCACATTTTGGGGCACTCCTAGTTTCTTTAGGCACTCCTTATTAAAACACATTTTTTTTCTAGTTGGTTCACCTAATATTCTCACAATATTCAGAGCTACACAACTCAATGATTGTTAAGTTTATTGTTCGTGAAACTATATGTAGCCATACTTCCAAGGAAATTAGTTCCATTCCAATTAATTATCTTATCAACTTATGCAATCACATTGGGATGTCCTAGGTTCATTAAGATGGACCTATTTTCATGAATATGACTTATTGACGTAAAAAAAAAAGCAGAGTTGCACGACCTACCTCTTCGTGTAGTTAGTTTGTGAGAGCTAGTGTGTTTCCTCTTCAACATTGTGGCATCTTGATTTGATTGATAGCAACAAAATAATGATAGGGTTTCCTTTGGTTTTTAAAGAATGTGCTTTATTTGGTGTCACCTATGGGTTAAAATTACCAAATTGACTAGTTTTATAAAAGTATATACTCGTAAAAAAAAATGCAATTTAGTTATGTTTACTTAAAAAATCCAATCACAATTTTTATGTTGAAAATGTGATTGGGGTTTTATATATAAAGCCACATACGCATTATCTCTTTTTTTTTTGAGCCATGCAAAATTCAAGCTATTTAAATGTCCAAATAACCTAAAAGTGCTAGCTATATTTTTTAGGTTTTTTAGATGAGTGGCCACTTTTTTACTCACCATCAGTACACATACCCAAATGACAAAGCAAAATTAGAAAAGTTCATTTTTGGTGAATTTCTTAGACAATGGAATGGTTGTCAATGTAATGTCTTTTTTTTGAAAGGTTGTAGCCTTTTACTCTATATGAAGAAAGTGCCTATTTGAAATTGAGTTCATCAAATTGTAGGGATTCTAGTCCTCTTCAGTTGGTGTTATAATTTTAATGTATTATTGAGGGGATTGAAATCTCTTTAAGGTTGCTTCCCTTATAGTCTTTGTAATACTCCTATTTCTATTTGAGGTTGAGTTCGGGTAGTAGTAGCTTGTCCACCATAGAATTTAGGGTTAGGTTTCACATAGAGTTAGGGTCATTTTTGTCCTAGGATTTCCAAATTGAATTTATTGTTATGTTCTTTGTGATTGCATTCATTGTTTTTTAGATAAAGGTAAAAGCAGGTTTTGAAGGGGCCCCGAAACCCTTTACATCTAAGAGAAAGATAAACCATTAAGCACGACCAGGTTAAAAAGAAACCTTAAACCAGCAAAACAACTAAACTAGGTTAAACAGGGACCTGAGATGATTGCATTCATTGTTTGTACTTAAAGATAATTGTATTAATGCTTCTAAGAACTAAGTTGATATGTGGTGATATTCAACCTCTAGCTTCCCCAATATATTGGTGTATCTCAACACTTGTGGTTTCACTATTCCATTCAACAAGCATGAGAATCTATATTAATTTGCATGTTCATTTTTCATTTCATGGGAAAATCAAATTAGAAAATTTAGTTATCCATGGTCGTTCATGTTCTACCTACCTTTGTATCATCCCTTCATTACCTTCTTGATCCTCCAGAAATCTTGACTTGATTTGGTCCTTTTGATGTTGTTTGTTAGGTAGATTGTGGCTCCTCATACCAAAAACATAATGTTAGGATGTAGATTATGGGGATTCATAGAAGATAGATTAAAAAAACAATTAAAGACATGAAGAGATAATTAAGATGAGAGCAAATGTCTCAACTTATATATTCTAGATAAGATCCAATATCCAATTGATGGCTAGGATTTATTTATAGATATGGGATGGATTAAAGGCTTGGCGTTGTGACAAGTTTCCAATTAGAAGGGAGGTATAAGAGCTATAAGTGCTAACACATTCAAGTACGTGTGGAAAACTTGTGAAAGAGACTTGAAGAGAGCTACTTCATTCAACACACGTGCAAGGAACAATAGAAAAGAAAAAATAACCAATTTCTATTAATTTCATGAATGATTTGTAATTCCTAGAAATTACAAGCTATAGTCACATGAGCTTTCTTATTATAAAGAAATTTAATTCTATTTAAAAATTGGCCAGTCAAAGCCACAATTTGCATTATGGACCATTCTCTCTACAAACGCATTTCACCTCTTTATTTTGGGGACTATAGTCGCCTTCAATTGTTGTCAAAAGTCTAATTATTATTTCAGGTGCCCAAAAATCCAACCAACCAATTTCCTCAACCAAGAAGATAATTTATTTAAAATATAACATTTGAATTCTAGTATTACAAGTTTTTAGGGTCATAATCTGACTTGGATGAAACAATTTCAACTATTACATATCGTTGTAAATCTTATCAAGAGATCTACAACCTCAAAATCATCTAAAGATAGATTCATTCAATTTTCAAACTTATATTATAAGAGCCTTAAATCATTATTGTAAAACCTTTAATATATGATATTGAGAGTATTTTTACATCATTTTTTGTTTTAGTCTTAGGGGGGAAATAGGTTCAAATGCATCCATATAGGCCATCTTACTAAAAGTAACTACTTGGCCTTTCAAAGATTTCAATTGTTATACACACCTATTAAGTGTCATCCTAGGCTCCAAATAAGGCAATTTTTTCTTTAATTTTTTGACGTTGTGAGCTTTCCCTTCAACAATAGATGCTCCTACATTAGACATCTAAGATAATTTAGGAAGTGAACTTGCCACATTTCAAGTGTTTGAGAAATATCCATGTTCCCACTTAAATATTCTTCATATTGCATGTTTTTGTACATATACCCACATGATTATCCAAGTTTTCCTTCTCTCTTCCTCTTTCTCTTCAACGACACCACTCTTGCAACTCGCAACGATCGACCAAAGTTCCTTCATACCCAAAACTGTCTCGTTTGGTGTTGGATTTCTTTTAGCAAAGGAAGGATCCCTAGTTCTTGCCTCTTTGTTGGCTCCTTAGTTGCTTTATTTCTTTTGTTTCTCACTTGCTCCTTCCCAAAAATTGTTTAGTGTCTTGTTGTCCGCCGCTTCTTTGGTTGTATTCTCTCAATCCCTTAGACCCTTGGTGGTATTTTGCTGGACATTAATAGATTTATCTTATCTTATCCTTTTTGAGTAAAAACCAATATATGTCAAATTTGTCTATTTTTCCAACCTCTCTATCTCCTTCATAATATATTATTAAATCTAAAAATGTTAAGAAAAGGTAAAATGTTAATCTCATTAGTTAATTTCACCTCATCTACATTAATTGAATCATCTCTTTGTGATGTTAACATGGTCAAAAGTACTTAAATTTTAACATGCCGATAGGAAATATTTCTTTTCTCAAATGAACCACAATATCACTCCAACCTTGAATTCTTCAAAACCTCCACTATTAGTCTTCATTTTCCTTGTACCGTGTATTTATCTTATTAATATGTTTCCTTATTTCTTTACGCAAGTTCTTCAAGTGCTTTGCAAAGTCCTCAACATCAGCACTACTATTTTCTACCTTGTTTATCTTCCCTCACTCAAAAGCATTCCTCACTATTCCCACATACAATCTAAAATGGGGATATTAATACTTCCTTTGATGGAATTATTATATGCATTTTTTCTTGCAATCAAATTCCATCCCTTGGACTTATCTCCTACAAAACAAATAAATAGATTACCCAAACACCTATTCATGTGGCTAGTGTGCATAACCAAATTTTTGAATCTATCTTCAATTTCTTCCATTAGGTCCTCTAGCAATTCCCAACAACTTTGGCATCCTTATCTAAAATTAAAGTTTTTTTGTAGGCTTCATATCTAACTTCCTATCTAAAAAATAACACTGTAATGTAAACATCTTCTTACATGGAATGAAATATTCTAATTTTCAAATCTATCAACCACCACAAATATTGATGTTTATCTTTTTTGTCCTTAATAAACCAAGAAACAAAATCTCTATAAATGACATCCCATGGCCATTTATCATACTATTCAACTTTGCACAAAGTTCTTCACATTTTGTTACAACTATGACTACTAATAATACTCACTAACAAAAGCATCAATCTTATTGTCTACTAATAATCCTCACTAACAAAATAAACAATCTTATCTTAACCGAAGTAGCCAACTAATCATCCACTATATATCTCCTTACTCAAGTTCTCTATCATAGAACTCCTTGGAATGCACAACCAACTTCCTTTGAACAACATTTCACTCTGAAGCAAAAATTCTAACCAAATTTTCTTATAAATTGGTCCTAAGAAATCTCTTCAACCTTCTCCAAAATTTGAATCTTTAAGTTATAAACTCAAGTTTGTCAAACACAACAACCTCTAGCTTCAACTTTGTGGGCAAATTTTGCACTCTACTTGCAACATCTACCACAAATTACACTCTAAGCATGCGACTATAAGATACAGACCATAGTCTGAACACAGCCTTCAGACAACAGTGCCAATGGAAGCAACCAGTAGCCCAAACAACCATAGCAAAGCATTAAGGACATAATATTTCTAGATTCTCACATTTTGATTAATAAGAAAAAAAATCAGTAACCTATAATATATTGTAAACATTCATTTGCTGTATAAATCCAGCACATTGGACCATAAATGTCCTGAAGATCCTTCATCAGAGGGAAGACCTTGAACTGCTGCTGCATAAAGGCCCTTCATGGAAAGAGTGTCTACCCCAAACACCACTTGGCTTCCCAAAGTGCCCACAGCCCTTAAATCTACTGATTAAGAGCATAAAAATGCCCTAGAGGGTCTCTATCCTTATGCCCTTATAACAATTCATGGTCAAGCTCTCCAGATAGAACAACTGAGCCACCTTAACTTTCTCGTGCAAGCTATGATATCTTTGCAGAATCATGATGACCTTATGTTAAGCAGCTTTAAGTACAATTTGCAAGTAAAGGCAGCAGAGAGTAAGGCAAGCTTGTCCTTGAATTGCCCAATGCAAAGATTGCCCTTCACTGATTTTAAATGGAAGACAAGCTATAGAAAGAAAATGTTTCATTAGATGAATCCTACGCAAAATCCACTTTCCAATTCCCACACCTCCATCCAGACAGGGTCCTTTCCATCCTTGACCTCCTCCTGTTGATTAAAGGTGTAAGTGCCCTAAAGATCTCATCCTTGACCTAAACATTGAGTGCATGAATGCCTAACCTCAGGCAAGTGCATCCCAAGCACTTGACATCAAAATTGGGAAGCCCATGGGCTCTCCCTCTCAATACATCTGACAAGAGTATAGAAGCCCTAGACCCTTCCTCAGACAACAAAAGACAGTAACCTAAATTTCAAATACTTGACCTCAAGATTAAGTGCCTGCAAGCCCTCCCTCAGTATGTCCATCAAGAGTATAAAAGCCCTGAAGATCCTTACTTGGACGAGGCAAATCTAAGACCTGAATCTAACAAGCCAAAGGACCCTCATTAATCAAGGGCATAAATCCCCGAAACGATACTTTATTGGAAGAGTGTCTCTCGCAAGCGCCTAAAGGCCTTAGAGCTATATTAACTGAAGCTTAAATCCCATTAAAAGCCCTCCACCCTAAAGGTCCTTGTAAAGGTTTGTTTTTTCCAAACAAACCACTCGGCCGACTTGGATTTAAGGCCTGGTCTCTGAGCACAATCAAGAAGGAATGAAATCATGTGCTTAAGCTGACCAGCTTAATATTTTAAAAGGGAGTATAGCAGAAGAGGTTTGGGTGAGCCTGTCCTAATGGAAAGATGGGCACCTTAAGTGATCTTTTGAGTAATAGACAAGTTATACCAACAATCACATTTCTGCTAAAACAGTGTGCCTTACAGAAGGACTTGGACATAATCTATTTATATGCACACAAAGCCTACTGCTTTCTACAGAAAGAACATCCATGGTCAAATATTGAAGAGTCAGAACTACATAGCACATAATGTAATTTCAATCACTTATGATTTCAGTTGAGGTTTTCCAACAGTCTGAGAATTGTATGCAGTTATACTTTTACTTCCCATGGTGGCCATCCACCAGTCCTCTCTCCTGCTCAAGGGCTTTAATGATCATACCAACCAAATCTATGGCCCAAATTTTAAATTCACCAATAGCAATGACAAGTTTTCCCCATCTTATTGATAAACTGCTTTAAGAGTCCTTGCATAAGTGAATTTGTAGAATGAGTAATAAGACAGATGATTTTCAACCCTAATGTGCTCTTTACCCTCTCATACAATCCCAAATTTTCTACAAAGACTAGGTGTTGCTAACAATCAGTCATTCTTCAGATTTCTAGATCCCCACTGGTCAATAGCAACAAAAAATGCTTGGAAAGCAGTAAGATGTAAGTGATAGATCTCTGCATATAAGGGCTAGGAAACCTACCAAGCTCCAAAAGGTGCTTTTAAGTTTCAAAGAAAACCAACATACTGAGATAAGAAGAAACATCAAAGTAATTGTTTTTAGAGCAATGCCCAACAATAAATGCAACAGAAATTCATAAAACTAACAGCTGAAGGAGACCATAAACTTCAACCATGGATAGAAAAGTAACACATAATAGGCAGCCACGAAATAATTGAGGAAAGAGGAGAGTCCAAAATGAAGTAGTAATGCACATCCAATAGAGTTGACGAAGGCAAACTAGCAGGATCCCCAAATAGAAAAGCATATATAGGAAAAGCCATCAACAGATGACCTGGAGAATCAAACCAACAAGGAGATCAAACAGAGTTACTGCTTTAAGACAGCATAATCAATGTAACAAACAGGAATTAGTGTGTAAGGGCGGAACCACTGAATAAACAAAGAATGTGATACCATGAGATAGTTGGCTAGGCAAAGATTATAAACTAGAATTTCCTCATCTCTAGACAGACTAAATTGCAAATGACAAAGGAAAGAAATGCTGCATTTTAAATCAAATATAACAAACCAATAAAAGAAGAGCCCACAGCAAAGCGCAATCCTAATATACAAAGCATTGTCTTTTAAATGTTCACAATAAAAACCACTATCTTGTCATCCAATAAACCATTGCATGTGTCTCGTGCGAGTTGGCAATAAATGAGGGACAAACTATTAGATTCTTTTATTTCTCTCGATTCTCTTTCACCTAACAGGCTAACACTGTGTTTGGCCTGCAAGATGAAAGCTTAACATTTGAAGGTATCTTGTAAATAAAAAATATCTTGGTTCTATCCATAAGGTAGAACCTTCGAAACAACTAAAAAACATTTCAGTTGAATAAGTTACAAAATTTGTAACGCAATTTTTCTTTTAATGAAAATTGGGAAAGGCTTATGTTTCCTATAACAGGGAACTGCCTCCAAAATAACAATTTTAGAAGTTTGGGAGATTAGAAATTGGTAGGTAGCTATGTGGGTATCTAAATAATTTGTAAATATTCATAATGCATTGACTTAATAGAATTTAAAAAATTAGGAAAAGGAGAAACCTTTTGAACATAACATTTACAGATCAAATTTTATGTAAAAAAACATAATAATCAGAGCTAGAAGAGCATAAAGTACAGAATGGAACTTTTGATATAATAGTTGAAGAATTTATGAACATTGCTTTATAAAAAATATTTCCCAAAACATCAACATATTCAATATTGTAAGAAAATCGGAAACCATTAGGGTTCCACCATATTTTCCTGTTTCTAACTTCTTGACAGATATTAAGTGGGCAAACCCAGTCACACTCAAACAAAGGTTTCCAAGTCAGTAACATCTTAACCGTATGTAAACAGTAAAACAGTAACACAAGAAATGGCCAAGAAATACTTTCCCAGCAATTTCGTATGGAATTTTTTTTCTGAATATTCCTAATCATACCATACACATCTGGCCATACAGTATATACCTGTTTGAACACACATTTTAGAGACTTTGCTTTAATGAAACAAGCCAAAAAACTTGAAATAACAAATACCTTATTATTTACAAACATCCTTGTAAGAATTCTACATCCTAAAAGACCTGTTCAACAAGAAATCAAGGAAACTAGACTGTGACAAGAATTTTAAAAATGTGAGGCTCGATTAGATTTTTGTATTTCCAAAAGGTGACGACAAAACAGATTACACTCAGAGAAATAAATTCCATCATTAATGAAAGCGGTTAGGAAAGCACTCACATTCCTCCCTATTTGAATTGTTTCATACCACAAGTAGTGTACTTTTGGGGCTATTCATTAACAAGGCAAGAGATAAAAAAACATTCTTTGTAAATCTGTTGTATTAAAAAGACTGCTTTTAATTTTAGTGAGAAAGAAGTTTTCTGGAAAAAATGCCTATTTAATATGTAACCAGACAGTGACAAGAATTTTAAAAATGTGAGGCTTGATTAGATTTTTGTATTTCCAAAAGGTGACGACAAAATAGATTACACTTAGAGAAATAAATTCCATCATGAATGAAAGCAGTTAGGAAAGCACTCACATTCCTCCCTATTTGAATTGTTTCATACCACAAGTAGTGTACTTTTGGGGCTATTCATTAACAAGGCAAGAGATAAAAAAACATTCTTTGTAAATCTGTTGTATTAAAAAGACTGCTTTTAATTTTAGTGAGAAAGAACTTTTCTGGAAAAAATGCCCATTTAGTATGTTGGTCAAAGGGAACAGGTGACTGTAGTTATATGAATGGAAAAAAGCATCAGACATTCCTACAATCTTGGTTTAGTATGGACGGACAGACATTTACATTCCCATCAATTATAGGTGGCTTTCCCGCAACAAATTAAATGAACTTACATATAAAGAAATTTATTTTTAGGGGTTCCAATTGTAGAGGCAACAAAAGAAAATTGGGAGACTGTTGACAAGCAGACATCTGCAGTCATTCCAAGAAAAAACAATTAAAATTTGCAGATTTGTGAAGAATCATCCATGAATAAGAGCATTTTTTCAACCAAGGATTGGCTTGCTGACCAATGAAATTGCGATTGACCATCAATTGTGAGAGCATTAGGGCCAAAAGTAAACAGTAAACTTTAATGTCCCCCAAATTTCGCCCTAGGTCACAACTATTGTCATAACAAGTAGGGTTTAAAAATACCTTTCAATTTGATTAACACCTTCCAAGCAAGGTAAGAATCATTTATAATCATAATTCATTAATAGATTTCTAAAGATTCCTTTATTTAAAAATACGCATATATTGGAAATGTAGATCAAATCACTAGATTTTCTTAAATCATTTTTAAGATGACTCGACCCTAGAAGAGATAAGATGGGGTTGACATGATAGGGAACCCTAGAGACCCTGTTACCCTAGGCTCAAAAGCAACCACCATCCCTCTTTGCTTCATGTGGCCAAAGTCATCCATATGAGAGGAGGTACCTTGTGAGGTCTCCTAATCTTGCCACTTCTTACTTCCAATGATTGAACATCCTTATGCATTTGTTTTGCATGATATATGATGCCCAGAAAGTCCATGCGTCCCTCTTATCATATTGAGATATTGAAGAAGGGATTTCTAAGCCCTAATTTTTTCAATGTAAAATTTCTGCTAATATATATTGCAGTGGTGTATTACCTTCATTCAAATATAAATCAATCGTCTATGTCAACAATTGTTGCTTCAAGGTTTAACTTAAAGTACAGCTTTTTGAGATTGTGTGTGTTGACCCCTTTATATCGTATTGGGCTTACTTTGGTTTCAATAATTTGATTTGTCACTCACTAATCTCAATCAATGACTTTCTATGTAAAAGTTCAGACAATTAAACCTTTTATACACTGTATGGTGTACTAGAGAGGGGTGCCATGGCACATACCAATCATAACCTGTATCTTCCCAGGAAAAAGTTCTGACTTGACACTTTTTCTATACTATTAAAAAGTTGACCGTTAGCATCAAGCATGATGACAGATTATTGTTGAACTTGATGGCAGTCAAATATATGGTCATTTCTATGCGCCAATACTATAAGTACTCATAAAACACTAATGGAATAAAATAGCTGAAACAAATTGAACATGAGGTGAAGCGTATTTAAGACACAAGGCATATACACTAGCAAGGCACATACACACATGATTGATGTGAGGCAAGCCCATAAATATACAGAGTGCTATTAATTAATATGCAAAACACACATTAGCATGAAGAACACCTAAAGTATGAATTATGCATGTGATTACCCATACACCATCAATTATCCACATAAGACATGAAGTGATAGGTGAATACACCATAGTTCCAAGAATCACGGCAATTCATGCGATTCACGTGATTTGGCGGTTCGATTCAAGCCAAACGATTTTTTGTGAATCGGTGAATCGAATCAGCAATAAACGGTTTATGAAATAAGTTGCTCACTAAATTCCAAGGGTATTTTAAATTTGTCGATTTGTGGGTGATTCAATTCTAATTCATGGCCAATTCACAATTCAATTCGGCCTTGCCGATTCCGATCCGATTCCAATTCTTGTTACTTTGGAATACACTTAAGGCATGAAGCATACATGTAGTGTATTAGTACAAGTTCACTTCACAAAGCATACATGTGAACACCCACACACACAGAGCATGAAGTGAAGCAAGCATATGAATACATGCAAGTGCACAAAGCTTGAAGCATATATGTAACTCATAAAGCATGGAGCACACACATGAACTCAATTGAGTCATGGAGTATACACATGAACTCATTTATGTCATGAAGCAAACACTCTATTACATGCAACATATAATCATGAAGTATATATATGAATTCGCTTAAGTCATAGCACCTATAAGTAGGAGTTTTCTTAAATCACCAAGCATACATGTGAACACCCATGACATGCAAAGCATGAAGTGTACACATGAGTTCACTCATGTCATGAAGCAAACACATGAATACACCCAATGCATAAAGCATGAACCATACATATGAAGCATACATGTAACACATAAAGCATTGAGCACACACATGAATTCACTTAAGTCATGGAGCATACGCGTGAATACACAGCACGTAAAGCATGGCATATAATAAAGCATACACATGAATACACGCAGCATACAAAGCATCAAGTATACATATGAATTCACCTAAGTCATGAAGCATACACACAAATACATGCAACACACAGAACATTAAGTATACATTTGAGTCCATGTATGAATCATACCCAAAAATACACAATATATATATATGAATCATACCCAGAAATACACTATATATATATATATATATATATATATATATGAATCATACCCAGAAGTACACTATATATATATATATGTATATATATATATATATATGTATATATATATATATATATGTATATATATATATATATATGTATATATATATATATATATATGTATATATATATATATATATGTATATATATATATATATATATATGAATCATACCCAGAAGTACACTATATATATATATATATATATATATATATATATATATGAATCATACCCAGAAGTACACTATATATATATATATATATATATATATATATATATATATATATGAATCATACCCAGAAGTACACTATATATATATATATATATATATAGTGTACTTCTGGGTATGATTCATATATATATATATATATATATATATATATATACATGCAAGGCCTGAATCATACACAAGAATACATGAGCATGTATGAATAGTAATACATGTAAGTCATGAATTGTCATTATGGCATGAGGCCATATAAAGTTATAAACGCACCCAATGCATTGAAGTATACAAGTCAGGCATATAGCAATAAAAAAATGTCAAGAAGCAATACACGTATATACACACTAGACTAGTAAGGCATGAAATTGAATATGAAGCAAAAAATAAATGCAAGTCAGAAATGTAAGGCATGAAGCAATACACAAAGCATATATAAAAAATATCACTTGGAGTAAACAGGAATGAAGTTCATTAGTTGTGTAGCAACACAAGGTAAACATATGAAGACTAGGCATAGAAAATACACTTATAATAAGCATTGCTTATATTTAAGTTTTTAACATAAAATAGTTCAAGGCATATACATATAGAAACACAATGTGGCCTGCTTGATTATATTCTTGATTTACTTAAGAGAAGGGCTGAGTAGTTAACCCTAGTTAGAATATTAAGGTAGCTTTTTCATGTAGGATGGGAAAATTAAGCTCTAATACCACTTCTAATGTCCCCCAAATTATGAGTACCCAAATTTTGCCCTGGTCAAATTTTTATCAGAACAAGTAGAGTTTAGGCATACCTCTCACTTCGATTGAGACCCTGAATCATTTATAATCATAATTCATAAAAATATTTCTTTAGTTAGAAATAAGCATATATTTGAAATAAAGATCATAACACTAGATTACTTAAAACATTTTTGCAATGATTCAACCACAGAAGAGATAAGATGGGGCGACTTGATAGGGTGCCCTAGAGACCATCTACCCCTAGGCCCAAGAGTGGATATACCATCCCTCTTGCCTCATGTGGTCCATGCCACCCATCTGAGGGTGGTTACCTTGTGAGCTGCCCTATCAACATTCTCCTCAATCTTGCCACTTCATACTTCAAATTATTGAATGCTTCTATGTGTCTGTTTGCCATGAGTACTCTCAACAAGATGCCCGAATGTCCATGCTTCCTAAGCCCAAAAGCAATCTCCTTTGTTCAACTTTGACCCCGTGGGACTTCCCAGTCCTATACCGTGAGGTGGTGTGCTTAGAAGGTGACCCCATCCCTGATTCCTTGCTTCAATCCCTCATTTCATGTACCATGGCTGGTTACAGCCCTCAGAGTATATAACATACATTACATACATCTCCTATATTAGAACATTCCTGAATCGACAATATATCTATGATACTGTGACAGATAACTATGAAATGCATAATAAATCAGAGGCATGCAGATGTAAACAGAATTATCTATTATTTACAGAAGTCCATAAATTATCTATTATTTACAGAAATCCATACCACAATATGTAATTAACACTATATGTCCACAATATATAGTTAGTGTTGTACATATGACTGGTTTTCTCATGACTATTATACATAGTTACACCACCCTGGGGAACAGTAAAACAGGGGGACACGTTTTCAGGATGGGGGAACGGAAGGGCCTTAATTTGGGGACGGGGGATGGGGGGTTGTATATACTATACATATGGTACTTAAATTGCTAGTTATGAAAAGATGTATTTCAATATAAGATATAAAGATGTAAAAAAGTAAAAACTTGAACATTGCATTGAATTAGAACATCAAGCATTAAACATAAATAGTCGAATCAGCAAATAGTCAACACCGGGACATCCCCCTAACCTTGGCGGAGGTGACAGAATCTGGTGGCACCACTGGGGATAGGAGGCAGAGTATCCAAGTCCCCAGTGTGTCCTCATCTCTGAGACATGAGGCATAAAGGAGGGGGGGGGAGGCATCTCTGTGTTACTATGCTATTTTATTTTCTCATTCTATTATCTTCTTGTCTAACATTTGAACAAAATGCAGTAAGAATCCTACATTATGGTATGCATTGTGTGTGTATGAGCATGTAGGTGTAAACAATGATACACAAATATCCTATTGCTAGACTATATACATGTAATCAAACTGCTATATGCCTTGATTTATTACCCATATCCACCTTGACTTTCCTTCCCTCCCCATTCTTCCCATCCTTGACTGCCCTTTTACATCCTTGAGGAGGACATGGAGGAGTTGTCTTATTTCCTTTGGGACCCATCCCTAGGAATATCATGTCACTTATAGATTAATCCCCTTCTTGCAACCTGATGCCTCAATACTCAGATTTATTCAAAAGTAATTATTATTATTAGGGTGTTCAATGTTTATTGTAATGATCATTGGTTTGTTCCTTTATGAAAAGTTGGATCTCCTTATGGTGTCCCAAGGCTCAACAATAGTTATCATAGCTAATTCAAAATTCCTTGCAATCACACCTCTTGCATGTCCTTCACTACACATTTAATATCCTTCCTAAGCCAGAACCCTGCATTGTTAAACTCTAACTGCTGTTAATCTCATCAGTCTAATCTTTGTTTGAAGTATTCTGATCACTTTTATTTAGGAGTCGCTGGCATTTCTTTAAAACCAATCAACATCGTCTAGGTTACCATTTAAGGTCTGTGATTTCTATTATAAATGCTGTGACCGGTACGGTGGAGGCATGATAATGATTGTCAATTGAGGAAAAATTGGGAAGTCTTACATACTGTAAAGCAAATTTCTTGATTGCTAATAAGATGTGTTGATGTTGGGTCTACTGTCATTTCAAGGGCATGACATAACCAAACATGATAAATGCTAACATGAACCAAAGTTTAGACAATGAACAGCTTATTGATAAACATGCAACAAACTCCCCAGAAGAAGTGGACTTTAAAATACTTGAGAAACCAGAGCTAGAGGCTAAAAAAATATGACAAATCATCATTCCATTTTATCATTAGCTTTGACAAAGTTTGCCTTTGTTTCATCAACAACTCATATACAAATCTCCTAGCCCAATTCACATCAATCAAAATTGCATAAATGCATCTGCCTTTGGAAATGATGTTCACTATTCTTCTTCAATGATGCCTTAGAGAGTACCATAGATAGCTTGCATGAAATTGTACTTTACCTCCAGTTATAATTAGTGGTATTTTCTGGTTAGCACAGATAACAGTTTAATGTTGTCTCAGCTAATGATTTCTTCCACAATTTAGGATAGAAAGCTTCCCGAACCCAAGCTACAAGTGAAATATGTAGATAATTAGCCAAATTTGGTCACTTCAATAGCTGTACCCACCATTGAGGATAAATTGCAACATTATTAAAATTTAGATTACTGCCATTATCTTGGACAAGAGATATTAAGAACAGAATTTTTTTACTTAAAGATCACTTTGGATGTCAAAGTTACATGCCTCCACCAAAGAGGCTCCCAGATTGCAGCCTTAATAAAAGTTGTATCACGGTAACTAGAAGAAATCATGGTTGCAGCCGTTAAGAATAATTTAGGCTAAAGCTGTAGTACCAGTTCTCTCAACTGAGTAGACCACCCCATGTTGGTTTGCTTGTTGACCAAGAGATCAAATTGTCTTAGATGGATGTTCTATGCCCTTGGGCTTAGTCATGAGAACATTCTCCTAGCATCCTATTGTGCATGGCCATCAAATCCCTAATATGGTCGGCTATTGGAAAAAGCTATAGTAAGGATCCATATGCTTAGGAATCATAACGATCATTTGTTTGATATTAATTGATTATTTTTTCGAAGTTCAATTGTTATCAAATTTAGTGAAAGAAAACTTTTGTAAATAAATTATATTACTGGAATTGCTATTTTTGCATAAAAATCTGGTGCACCCCAAAAAGAGACATTACATAGGAAAACTTGCTTTTTTTAATTGCAAAACGTCTTTTCTGTCATGAGCAGCAGTGTCTCTCATGACAAAGATGATACAGAAACAATTCCCAACTCTTTAAAAAATTCTACTACTACAAGGAGATGGCTAAAACAGAATTTGAAAACAAGGAAAAAAAGAAATGAATGTAAGCAAATCAAATAACTGAGTCAGCTCACGGTACTCCAAAGTTTAGATCTTGTTGATCAAGCCGAGCTGTGCATGATTGGGTACGCAGTGCCCACACAAATCCTTGACTAAGGTAGGTTAGTAGCATGCTTCTTGTTGTGATCACTAGATGTCAGAGTACTAGCAGTTGGTAGATAGGTTGATCGAAGGTATCCACAACCTAGTTGACTGACTGGTCGATACTCTTCAGGATGCTTAGTGGCAAGACAGAGGTGTCCCAAGCCTAATCCCAGGGTAGGGAGGGCCTTTCTCAGTTGAGATTGTGTGGGGATACTTCAGGGTCCACGGTTGGGAGGTTAAACCTATGGCAATGCTTCTCTTCTCATCCAGATGCCAAGGCTTGCACAACACAAGGGCATAATCTGTATACATATCAGGTACTTTACTTTATGTTTCTGCATTTTCTATTTGATGTGTATTGATCAGTAATATAGTTAAAATACTTATTCCTTCCAATGCTTAGAAATCAATTTTCCGTTTCAATATATTAGGGAATTAGTTAAATCAATTGATCTTTCAATTGAACATGAAATGTAACTGTATGCATGAGATAGGCTTATTAGATGGTAGTTATAACTGCTTTTTCATGTGACTCGAAAAAGAAATGTTATTTTCCTTCAGTGAAATCAATAAAGTTGGGATATGTAGATCTAGGATGTTTCCATTAAATTCATTAAACCCCTTCAAGTGAATATATAAAATAGTATGTTATAACTATCCTTATTTCATGTGAATATGAATGAGTGTATCTTATTTTACTTTTAATTATTTACTTTAGCAATGGGAAAATAGCATGTTACATTTAATTTAACATATTGGTCTTTATTAAATGGTATATGAAGAATTTAAAGAGGGGGGAAATTCTTATCAAATGAAAGGAGAAAAAAAAGTTTAAAAAGCGTTCTTCAAAAAATAGTCAAAAATGTCAATTTTCCACCACTTATTCGGGACGAGGCAATAGAGGCAAGTTTTCAAGACAGGGGGGAAAAGGACCTAAGTTCAACGATGGAAGAAGATGCTTGGGGGAGGTGTTGCACATACCATATACAGTACGTATAACACTTGATATGCTAGTTATAAAAAGATGCAAAAGAATTACATTTCAAATGAAACTTTGGAATATTAGTCAAAATAAAAAAACCGCATATACTAAATACTTAATACTAAAATAAAATTTCAATTTGACAAATGAAATTGTTGAATCAACAAACAAAAGATTTCTAATATATCATAAATTGCAATGAGTGTCACGATATCAAAGTACAAAATGTCAAAATGCAATAAAAGGAGGAATCTAAGCCTCCCCCAAGTCAAACTCCTTATCACTCAAACTACTAGACTCCTTATGATCAAGTTTCGCCAAACAAATACGAACCAGCCCTACATCTCAAGCGATGACATCTTGATCCTCATCAATCTATGATGGTTACACTAGCTTTACATCTCACCATGTTGTTGGACTCTCCTTGTACACTTGTCTTGTGGTCAATGAGACACAAGGCACCATGTACAATAACTAGCTTCTCTACTCTTCTAAGAGTAAAATTTGTTCCTCTCAAAAGAACAGATAAAGTTGTAAGTAAACTAGTTCGTCCTTGTAGTTGAAGAACTAGAAACCTAAGATTGCAGCCAAATAGCTAGTATTGTAGTCTTTGAGTTCTATCCATGATTGTTCTACAACAAATCAAGTCGTCTACTGCTAAAGTTTCTATATTCATCTTTGTTGCACCCAAATAACCCCCAAGAGTAGTAAATTTGTCCACTAAGTACAAATCATGTTAGCAATAATAGGTTTAAACATCTTATCAATGCACCTAAGGAGCATTGCCTTCATCTCATCATCCTAAATCAGTGTAACTCTCACAAACATAGACATGTACCACTTGGATTCAATGCATAAGCAGTCATATGCAACAGAGTGTTTTACTTGTCCCGTTTGCACTAAATGAGGCCAAATCTGCTCATACCAAAATGCTAAAGTGGGATCCTCTCACACAACAACCCTCATTTAATCAAGCATAGAATCGATGCACACATACACCTCTCCAAGGATAGGTGCATCCCCATCCCCATATTTGATGACCTAAAAAATGGAGCAATTATTGAAACTTTTTATTTTGCATCACTCCAAAATACATCACTATTCATTGTCTCCTTCAATCTCTTCCCTTCCGTTGTCTTGGCTTCAACCCACCAATTCCACTCAATAGTTATGTCTCATAAGCATGAGTTGCAATGACCATTACAATGACTCTTACAAATCAATCATCTCTCCAAGACAATGAAATGGGATGCATATCTGATCTCAAATGGTTTCAAAAGTTCCTTCACAAAGCTCAAGAAGAGTGCATGTGAAGTGTGGTGGTTACAGATAAGCATTTGCACATCTCTCACATCACTGACCACTTCTAATCCAGTCAATCTTCCACGTGCCCTTGAGTGTTTTATTCATGGCATGCACACATGGAATCAGCCAAATATATATTTTTAGGCTACCTCACTAAGCTTTCCTACAACTTTGCACATATGTGCTACATATGTCACTACTTAGACCACATTTTGTGGCCCAACCCTGACAATAGGTTCCCTAAGAACCTCAAACTAAAAATCAGCATCTTTCAGATGCCCTAAACAATCAACCACCCCAAGAAAATATGAGCCCTCTTTACATGTAACCATGATGTTGATGAGTGGACAATGGCTAATATCCATCCTCCCATCCATAGCTATGCTACATCTAGACTCCACCCAACATGCCTTCATCTTCTCCATCAAAACATTGATCTTGAAATAGTTCTTATCCAAGATCTTGGTTCTCAATGTATGCTCACTTACGAGCAAATATCATGGTCCTCCCCTTGCCACCATCAACATTATCTCCTTATAACTAGGTTCCATGGGTGTGTGTACACCCCCTAGAATGCATACCCACAAACCCAAGTACCAAGTACTCGGTGGAGAGCATCAAAGTTGAAGAACTGGATTAAGATATGCTTCTAACCATTTAGCGTATATAATTATTACAAACATATTGCAAATATGAAACTGACAATAATACATTACATCTACAAACTTTAGCATTGTTCTTGTTTTGAAAATCCATTGTCATCACTCATATTTTCAGATTTTCTATAAATATTAAATTATATTATAAAATATTGGCATTCCCTCGACCCCTATTTTGAAGAATAGTCGTACCCGTACACATAGTCGTCAAGTATCTTTGTATTTGTGCAACCTTGTCTTATAATAAGGAGAAGCAAAGAAGAACTTGCCAACAACATTAAATATCTCATTCTTGAGCAGGACATTACACATTTCAGGTATGGGGTTACTTTGCATCTTGCATTTTCCCTTGCCCTCTCGTGTTTTTTACCACAACACTACAAGTGGATGAAGGTCCTAACATTGTTCCTGTTCTTTGATGCAATGCACAAGCAGACACATGTGATTGCTTTTGAGACTACTGAAGAGCCTAAACATGCATCCTACACGACAAAGTATTGAATTTGCATTTTCCTTAGGTACACCCCAAAGCTTGTTGAGCTCATTTTTGTAGTGGACATTTTAGGCTCTTCCAAATTTTACATGGATCAACACCTTTTCCCCAAATAAACATTTGTGCATTAACTCTAGTAATGTTGCCAAAATATTCCTTACCACAAATGTTACATCTCCATTGCCTTGTGCCACCACCTATTAGAGTTAAGGTTGTTATTGTTGTTACAAACTATTTGAGAGGATGCTTGGGATCATAAGGACCCCTAGCAAACTCTATTTAAAGTTGGGAGGACTAGTGCACATGCGATGGAACTACTTTGAACTTCTAGATCAGCCCAATGCTCACCTCCTGCAACCTCATGCTCATTTTCATATTTTGATGGACTTCCACCATGAAAATGAATTTCCATCTCATCTTCGCTCATATCATGACCAAGAGAGCTCATTGTCACACTCAATTTCACGAAATGAAAATAAATTCAATACGCAACTTGTTTCAACCTATTTTAGAAAATTATAACTCTAAAATTTATTTTAATTTAAAAATTTAACATACTAAAATAAAATTTATTTATTTTTAATCTTGAGGACAAAATAAAAAATTATTCCATTGTTGCCCTCAAGATTGAACATATACTCTAATGTATAGAATGAAACAACAAAAACAAGTCAAAATAAAAAAATAAAACAAACCCTGTACTTGAAAAATCTCTTCAAGGTGTAGAATCTTCCTCTTCATCTTCTTGCTTCGTGCCACTCCTCTTTCATTTGCACTTACTCCTTTCACTCCTCCAATCACTGTTTTCTCTCATTTTCACTCTTCTCTATTTGCTGTAGCAAACAAAGAAAAATGAAGTTGTGGGCAAAAATGAAGCTTGGAGGGGCTTTTTTAGAGCTTGCGAGGGCCAAGATGGGATGCATCATAAATTAAGACTAGGATGGAAACTTAAAAACAAAACAAAGAATTGCAATTCTTTTAAATCATTTTATCGCCATCTAAGAATAGGAAATGTGCAGACACCCCCAAGATGGTCAATGGATGTCTAGGCATCCCCGGATTTTTATTTGATCATAAATGAATCGATGTCCCAAAGATGTCATTTGGTTTGTTTGTTCCAAAACAATGTGGCGGCGAGGGTGTGAAGGCGAGGGTGTGAAGACAAGGGATATCCCAAGGTCATCTATCTTCAAAACACAAGGATCCTAAGGCAGAAAAGTGTCCCCATGTTTCACTAAAGAAGCATTCTCAAAACAATTGTGGAAAAGCATTCCAAAAAATCAGACAAAAAGCATTACCAAAAAATTGGGGGGGAGCAAAAATGTGTTTTCTCAATAAGGAAGCTAAAAAGCTATTTAAGGAGGACTAGAGCTCTCATTAGACATGTTGAATAGGGGAGACGACCCAATAGCTGCCCACGTTCCAATGACCGCTACGTCTACCGTTATAGATCCCCCCAATTACCGCTCATAAAAAACCCCCAAAAATGATAGCACATATACTAATCGCTGATTACACATGTTCTCATCATTTTTTAACTAACTTGGTTGTTGATTGGTCCATTTGTGCAAAAAGTACTATTCCTTCGGTGAGCGGCTATTGGTGGGTGAACATAACAGGGGCAACGTTTTAAAATGACACTTTTAGACTACCTCGCAATCTACAAGTTCTACAAAGAGCTCCGTAAATGCGAAAAAGCCGAAAGGTTAGCTTTAAGCTCTTCACTTGCCTACAGAGGTTCACCAAAAAAACCGACAAATTTCAACGTACAGATTAGGAGTTCTAGGTGTCTGAAGTTAGTCTACATGGTTACTAGGTCGTCTCCCCTATTGTAATTGCTTACGCTTCTATTCTTGAAGGAGATTGTGCTTCTTGTTGATTTGTGAGGACAGAAACCCTTGCAGGTGAAATCCTCCATATTGTTGAGAGATACAATTTGGAGGTCTAAGAGAGGCTTGCTTCACTATAGGAGTCAAATTGGAGTTCATTGGAAGTTAGCAGTGAATATCACAAATCTGATTTATAGAAACTGTTGTAAGGAATTCGTGGAACTTGGCAAGGGTGTCCATTGTTGGACCCAGCCGTGGCAATTGGTAATGTATTATGCAAGCTAGGGTTTGAAAACCCTTTGCATGTGCTGATTATAATTGCTTCAAACATTTACATTCAATTCAAGTAAATGCATACATTGAATTTGTGCTTATAATGTGATTTAATCAACTAGGCATTCACAGTTTACAATGTTATGTCATTTTCAGATTTTGTATCAGATTTGGGTGATCAAATTTACTCCTGTTTCAGCCTATTATTTAAATAATTTCTTTGCAATATAAATCTGCCCTTCTATTCTGTCTTCTCTCTTCAAGCATTCTCAAAAATTGCATTCAAAAATCAGACCAGAACAAAGCTGTATTAACATCCACACATTAAGTTAATTGAGAATTTGCACTGAATTCTTCAAGAGCTAGAGTAAAATCAAGATGTACAGACTCCCATAAACATTAAAAATCAGCTAGCAAATAGGGTATAGAAATATATAAAATTTTCAAGATTTCTAGTCCAAACATCACAGACCCCATTCCTCAATTTTTTACAACTTTCTAACATCCATGAGTTTTCTATGTAGTCTTTTCAACATTAAATAATTTACTGTACCCGTCATAATACTCAAGTAAGTGACCAAAGAACACTGAACTGGACAACTACTGGTGTTTATCTTAGTTTTGGGGGGTGGGGTATAGACATTTACGGATGAAAAAAAAATCCCTCTCAGAATAGCAAAGGAACTGCTATTAAAGTGATATATAAAATTTAATATTTGCATTTTGAATAATTAAAATTTCCTAAAAATATCATAACAAACCAAAAGAGCTCAAATTTTAAACTGTGAACATTTAAGTATATCTACTAAAATCAAAAACAAAAGCCCATGTACAAACTTCAAAAGCTTACAACATAACTTACCAACATCCGAGAGTCTTCTATATAGCATTTTCAACAGTAAATCCTTTACTGTACCCATCCTAAAACTCAAATAAGTGACCAAAGAACACTGAACTGGACAATAACTGTTATTTCTCTTAGGTTTAGGCAGTGGGGTATAGAGTTTTAAGGATGGACAAAAAGTCACTCCGGGAATAGCAAAGGAAATGTTATTAAGAAATTTTATAAATTTTTATATTTGCATTTCAAATAAATAAAAATTTCTTAAAAACATCTTAAACAAACCAAAAGAAGCTCAGAATTTAAAATCATGAACATTTAAGTATATCTACTATTATCAAAAACATGATCTCATGTACAAACTTCAAAGTGTACAACCCTTGAAGCTTCTCTGCATTTAGGAGAAACAATTAAGAGTCTGGGTAAATGCAAGTCTGAAATAGATTTCGTTATGATGTTGGTGAATTTAACTCGCTTGATATAGGCTTGTCCAGTTTCATAGACAAATTCAAATATAGTTTAAAACCAAAAAAAAAAAGTTGAAGTCAAAAACAGTTAAGCATCTTCACTCCAGAAAACATAGAAATAGGTATTTTCGTGTGGGCAGTATCAGTACTTTAGTTGTATAACATTCACCTACCTGATACCTTCCATCTAAAACAAGGCTCGTAGATTCCTAGCTGGTATTTGAATAAACCTTTGTCGACCACAAATTTGCTTTCCTGTTTCCAGTTTTTATTGGTCTTTTATACCTTGCAACAGTGCCAACCTCTTCTCTACATTCTTGCTTTTGTATGCAACATGGATGCCCAGTAGTTGAGGTCTATCATTCTTGTTTTGACAAATAGACTGGAATCGGATATGACAAGTTTCAGCACATGACTGCAACCAATTTAGCTTGCTTTGATCTAGAAGGCTACCTGGATTCTCACTATCCTCTCTAGTCTGCCTTAACTGCCCAGATTTTGTAATGTTTTCTCCTTAGAACAGTGACAGATGGGGTTGCCCTATCATTTTGTTCCCATAGACCAGCAGATTGTGCTGGGGACCCTTTTAGGCACTTGTAATGACATATCAAGACTTGGAGAGCCAGTTCGGCCAGTCTTGGGCAGTCTCCTAGATTTTAGGAGGAATCCCCATATTTTAGGGGATGAATTGGAGTTGGCAAGGACATGCCAGGAGAGCCTCCAGACACATCTGGCACAGTTTATATATTTTAGGATAGTTCCTAGATTTTAGGAACGAACTGCCAGCTAGCTTACAGTGGTTAGACAGTATTTGTGTACAGGGGCATCAGACGAAATTCAAACCAGGGTCTAGATGAGTGAGCTACAAATAATTAGGGGAGAAATTTAATCTTATCCTATGTTGGAAATAGAATTAATCTATTAATGTTAAAAGTTATTATTATTATCGCTTTATGATATAAAAAGCTATACCAATTCCCTGGGCAAATAACCTATACTAGCACTTGCACCAAAAGAAGGTGCAATGGTTACGCCGATAGTAATATATACTCTATGATTTGTCATTGAAGAAAAATGAGAGAAGTGAATTCTGAAATTTAGTGGTGCAACTTGAATATGTTCATTTTGGAGTGAATATCTCAAGGATAAATGGAACATTGAACCATGAAACCACCAAATTCTAAGCATCACAAATAGATTCTTAGCATTAAATTTAAAAGCAACCCACCATCTGGTATTGAGTAAATACAGTGCAGCAACTCCTGAGGGAGCTACTGTGAGAAGATGATTTTTTTGTTATAGTATCTTCTCATGTATGTTTAGACTATCATCATTTCTTGTCAACGATATTGTCGGAGGTAACTTCTTTCTAGGGGTTGTTTTGTTTTTGTTCTATTTTCTTAATGTGATCCCAGACAACTATTGCCTCCTTGTTGCAGATGTAGCAATCTCGTCTTCTGTTACAACTTTGGAAACTCCTCAATTCTGTTGGTTGGACTTTATCTCGATTTTTTTTCGCTGCAGAGTCCACATTCTGCATGTTGAACAATTTTTTATTTTTACAGAATTTAATGCATTTAGAAAACAATTAACATACCCATGTTATTGATGCTATATCTTGGGTTCGAACCAAAGCTTAAGTTGTTTTAGAAGTCGGTACCCCCACTTTACTGGATATTAGTTGAATATGTCATTTCTGGTGAATGATATGAGCTTACAACTTTAAAATCCTACATGTTCTCAAAACTGCAACAAGTGTAGGCAATAGGCAAAGATAATGATTGCCCAACAATCATTAATAATTTTGAGTGGTTTCATAGGCTCACGCTAATTTCTTCATTTTATATTTAAGTTAAAACTTTAATAATTTTGAGTGAATATCAATATCATCTAACAACATACATCATAAATATCATTATACATGTGTCCTTTGACGGGAACTCAACATCATTGACAACTACCTAATGAATTATACTACAGGTTAGCTTTTTGCAGCTAAGCTAGGTTGGTCCCTTGCAGTTTTAGTTCTCAACCATTTTAGTGGTTTGCCTTAGATTGAGACTGAATAATACGATGTATGGTAAATCTTATTCTCAGTTTTACAAATAATTGGTATGTCTAGATCTTCTACTATAGTCTATAATGTTACTCCCTTTCTCTTATTTTTTGAAAATTTATTGCCATGCGAACAATTAGATGATGTAGATAACAAACTGAGAAAAGAACTCATCATTAAAATCAGCATATACATTATAAACTAATTCTTACATTAGCACCTGAGTCTTATTTGCGATATTACTTTCGGGCAGTATTTGCGGTGAGTTTAGTCATTTCATCACAGCACAAAGGTGTTGAGCGAAACACGCCATTAACATTTTCTGTTGAATGTGTTGACCTGATCACCTTATCATTTCATTTATTGTGACAGTTCAATTGTGTTGTGTGCTCCACGCTCCTTAATGCCGTTAACAATTTTTTTAAAGGATTACTCGTTACAAGAATCAATATAACTTTAATACATGTCATTTATTTCATTCTTTTCAATATAAAAATATTTAAGAAAATTTAATTTGGTTATTAAAAGAATTTTACAGACGTCACAACTCAGGTCACCCTCAATCTAAACAAAAAGCATCACCTTATATATAGACAGCTCTGCCTCATTTGTTAATCCCATACTTTCTACACTAAATCCTTATTTGAAGAAAAGTATTTCATTATAATTAAGAGTTCGTTTATCATGGGTGCAATTGCAGCAATGGCAGAGGTGGAGAGAAAGTTGGAAGGGAAAGTGGTGTTTTCTGTTGTTGTTGGAACGCATTATGGATTCAATGTTTTCAGAGTCAATCTCCCTTCCAACTTGGACGCCATCAACATTCTCCATCTCAGCGAAAAATGACTGACAGACAAAAGATCTCTCATTACAATGCTCAGTTCCTGAGACACGATAATCACACTTTTGCAAAATCTGAGTTGGAGATCAGCAAGCAAGAGGAAACGTTGGTATTTGTCTCGGAGACAAGTGGAAGTGCCATAAAACACTTGAGCATGGCCATTAAAAGAGAGGAAGGTAATTATGTGGAAAGAATAACCATGGGTTCTCCAAAAGGACTCACCAGGTTCTTCTTTGAAAGGCCCATTGTGAAGAATGAAAAGTCTTTTTCGTATCCACTCAAGAGAAACCTGCTAAAGAAGCTATCAAAAGATGGTGCACAGTGTACTCCACGTGCTTTACATCTGCAGCTGCTTTACCCTGAATCTCTTCTGACTGCATAGGTCGGTAACAGTGAGATCTGATCTGTCATTTGAGCGCAATAAATCCAATTCCCATATTCAATGTTTCATTTATTGGATGAGATCGAGGCAGGGCTCAGTGCCATCTCCAAGCAGGTCACTAATATATTATTTTAAATATCTTCAGTTTATATTTTTCAATATTAATTTCTGATGTCAGCGGATGAGATATTACAATCCCCATGGGTAATTCCCAAAAAAAATAACCTATCGCCTAATTATGATTTGAAAAGGGGAACTTTGTGCCATGGTATATGACCCCCTCGTGAAGTTTGAAACCCTAAAGAGGGTTTGATGGCAAACGAAGGAAAAGTTTATGAATAAAGGTGCGAGAGAAGTCATCTTTAGGGTTATCTTAAAACCACTTGCATCAGCCTTGTTAGAGAGCTTACTACAGGGGTTTTCACCAGATCTTCTCTTTCTGAAAACAAAATCTGAGAGATAATTACCTACAGGTGTCGTATACTACCCAGGCGTAATTTTCACAGGTGGCTTCAGATGGATCGAATTAGAGGGGGGAAAATATTCACTGTTTTTCAGTCTTAACATAGAGAATATTCGTTAGCAGATTTTAGTAGTATTCCAGAATTGCAGAGCAGTGGTGGTGGTAGAAAATGTCATCAACTCTCAGCAACAATACTATCCATACACCTTCAGATCATAGTATACAAGACCCAGCTTGAAACACAGTTAATTAATTTGCAGATTTGATCAATACAGCAGTTGATTGGAGTCGGTGAATCATAGCAAGTGCAGTCTCAGAAGCAAACTGGGCAGATCTGTCCAGCTACAGCCAGACGTATATATACAGAAAACATCAATTTTATATTGGATCTGACAAAAAGGGGACTGAAGCAAACGAACTTGGGAGTCAGACAATGGGAAATTACCAAATTTGCATTGGATGTTGAAGGAAGTTGGGAAAGTCACTGGAGATCATTGTCTATTTGTATGCACTCATCAAGAATGCCCTAGTATGGTCTGTAGCAGATATATAATGAAAATAAACAGTTGTTTACTTTACTTCAGCATTTTGGTGTTTAAGTTATTCTCGAGTAGCTTTTTCAGCAGTTTTTTTACGCATTTACATCTTTACTTCAGCATTTTGGTGTTTGTTATTCTTGAGTAGCTTTTTCAGCAATTTTTTTATGCATTTACAAGCATTGCAATAAACAGCATTGATATAAGCATGTGATTAAAAACTAAGATACTGCTGCACCCAGGAAAGTAGTGGAGGCAGAAGCAGATGCTGGGTGAGGCAGACGAGGGCATGGAAGCCCTGTGGATGCCTCCACGATGCACTTCCAGATGCCCTGAGCAATTTTCACTCTCTCCTTGTTATCATTCTATTGTGGGGTTTTCACACCTCCTCCCCATATCAAATGTATATTGTGGGGTTTTCACACCTCCTCCCCATATCAAATGTGGGGGCCCCTCTTTTTGCTTTAGCAAGTAGGAGTCATTGTCTTAGGTGGTTTTAGTTGGCAGCACTTTCAAGTTTCCAAGTCCAAGGGTGAGATTACTAAGACACAAAGCATGGGGTATATGAGATGTTAAGATCTCCATCTGACCACCACGGCTGAGAATCAATGGATAATCTCCATGTGCCAAAATATTCTGATGATGTCAACGCCTTGAATAGAGGATGTCCCGTCCAAGAAGAACTTAAGGGGTGTGCTCAAGAAGAAATTATCTAATTGCTTGAGGACAAGCAATTTAAGTAAGGGTGGACTGTCATACCCCCATTTTAAGATAGAATATTAATTATTATTAGAGAATACAATGTTATTAAATAAATAATGATATTATTAATAAAATAATATTTAGTAGGCAAGAGCCTACAACACAACAATAACTTGTGAGCCTCTCATGTGGGATGTCTCGAGTTTGAATTCACTTAACACATAAACAATAATTAATTACAATAAATAACAATAATTAATCTAGGTTTCGGCCATTTACCAAGCAAAAGATAATAATAATAAAAATATTTAGTATGATATTTTAAAAAATTAAAAATAATAAAATTTCAATGAGTATATAAAGAAATAAAATTAAATACAAGAGACAATACTGTAGAAAGTATGTTAACTTTCTAAATAAAATTTAATATAAAATAATAATAAACATAAATAAGTACCGAGTAAGTAAATAAATAATATAACATAGATTAATAAAAATTCACTAAATCTAATGAAAAAGTCAAGAGATGTTTAACAAATAGAGATGACTCCTTAAAATTAAGATATAAAAGGGAGAAGAGTTTATTTTAGAGAGAAAGAAAAAGAAGAGAAGATAGGAGTTCAAAAAGAAAAAATGGAAAAGGAAAATAATATGAAGAAATTAAGGAAGTGACTTTTTAAAAAGGTATCAAAGATATTGAAAGGATGTGAACCTTCAAAAGGGTCATAATTATGAATAATTGTGACTCTTCAAAAATATTGTGATTATAAAAGTATTGGGACTTTTCCAAAGGATTTTAGTTATGAAGTGTTGTGACTTTTCAAAAGGATTATAACTATGAAGTGTTGTGACGTTTCAAATGATTTCTATTATGAAAGGTTGTGACTCTTGGAAAAGAATAAACCAAAAAGTATATTTTAACATTTCCTTATAATTAGAAAATGAAGAGTTTTAGAAAGTAAATATATAATTGAGATAATCTAGAAGGAATACTTCGTCGAAGGGCCGACTATGGATAGAGCCACATGGACCAAGAAAAGAAGAAGGTAAAATAAGTATGTTTATGGATTATATTTGTTTAATTATGTTTGTGTATTTATTTATATTAATAAATCATACTTGTGGATAATATTGTGTTAGCTCATGTGGTTAACACCACTGAGATTAATGAGACTCAAAGCATGGAGCATGTAAGATGTTAAGATCTCCATCTGACCACCATGGCCGAGAATCAATGGATAATCTCCATTAGCCAGAATATTTTGATGATGTCGACATATGCATATGTGATTGGACTTGGATGGAGGATGTCCCGTCTAAAAAGAATCCTTAAGGGGTGCGCTCCCTAGAAGACAGCGAGGTAGCTATGAGCTAGGAAACCCGATCTAGAGACATCCTTAAGATTGCGGTTAAATTAGAGGGTAGAATAATATAGTTAGTTTTGTTATTGTTGTGATTCTAAACCATTATTCTGTAGGTATTACTTGCCCCAAACTAACCCTAATAGTGGAGACATTACAATGAGTTTGAACAATTTTGACCTGCTAGGAAGTAATATTTTGGGGGTTTGTGCAAGGATTTTGATGACCTTTTGAGGCATTTTCATAAGCTAAGTTCCAATGGAAGGATAGAGTTTTAGTCTAAGTGAGAAAGGTTTACATGCTTCGGAGATGAGCGAGGGATTGTTAGCAAATATGAAAAGTTGTGGAATCCTCAAACTCCGAGATTTCCACTGGCTATCATATCTCCCCAAAACCCTCAATATTTCACTTTAGGACAAAAGGATGTGGTCCAGATTTGGTTGTGAGGAATCCCTATTAAGGCAACAAGTTGATTGATGCACGATGAAGAGAAGGAAAATTGGTAATTTTCTTAAGGACAACTGTCATATTCATAAATCCTCTCTCCTCAGGATTTCCACCCTTTTACTCATCAACTCAAAATTGGTGAAAATCATTCTAAGGCATAGCAACTTGAAAATAAGTGAAAGAATTAGAGCATAAGAGTGCAAAAGGCAAAATTTAGGGAGTAAGTGGCAAAATCATATTTGGTGGAAATCCTCTCCTAAGGATTCCCACCACATTAATCATCCCAAGCCCAAAAATTCCACCACCTTCTAAGGCGTTCAAAATCTAGATCTAAGGCATTAACTCAACATCGTGTGTAAATATAAAGCAAGAAATTGTCACAGAATGTTGAAATGGGATAAGTTTTGGGGAAATCATGTTTGGTGGAGATCCTTTGACCAGAGGATTCCCACTACGGAAATCCTCTCTCTAGAAGATTCCCACCACCTTAAACCTCCAAACCAAAATTTCCCCCTTTTTCACTTTGCACCAACATGAATTTCAAGTAAGTGTTAAAAGTAGAAGGATGTTGAGTTGAGATAAAACTAACTGACAACGATAAAGGTTTGGAAAGTTCTAAGGCATAGAAGGGTTAAATCATGTTTGGTGGAGATCCTAACCATTCCCATTGTGGAAATCCTCTCTCCAGAGGATTCCCACCGCCTTAATCCTCTCAAACCAAATTTTCCCCTTTATAACTTTGTGTCAAAATTAGCTCCAAGCAATTGTTTTGGTAAATAATGGTGAGCTGAAGCAGAATTGATGAGAAACAGTGAAGTTTTGGAAGGATGGAAGGAAATGAAGCACTAAGTAAATTTAGTGGAAACCCTCTAACCAGAGGATTCCCACTGTGGAAATCCTCTAAGCTCATGATTTCCATCAATGGAATCCTCCAACATCAAGGATTCCACTACTCCATTTTATAATGAGAACGAGAGAATGGTTTGAAATTATTGTGGGAAAAAGGAAAAAACATATTTGGTGGAAATCCTCTAACCAAAGGATTCCCACTATGGAAATCTTTTGACCAGAAGATTCCCACCATGGGAATCCTCTTGCCTTTAATTTCCACCTAAGAACTTTTCTTCCGGGCCTCTAGAAATACCTGAGACATTAATCATTTCAAGAAGATAGAAAGGCTTGGTCTTGAATAAGAGAAATTCATTTTGTTCATTATTAATGAGAATTTATTTTCAGAGAAAAAAAATTATGCTGCTAGATCTACTCAGTCAACTGCCCCATATATTGAACTTAACAAAGATTTCTTTTTTGTTTTGCAAGGCAAAAGTTGGAGATGGTGTCATGGTTGATATTGAGACTTCAATAGGAGAACAAAGTAGATGCTACAAGAAGATGGTTCAAGCCCAAGGCCTCAAGTGAGAAGGAAAGATTCAAATTCAAGCGATCAACCCGCAAATTGAGATTGAAGCCAAGAGAAAATTCAAGAAAGCATAAAAGATCCAACTACATGAGGACATATTCAATAAGAATCAAGAAAGATCAAGTTCGCAAGTTCACAAAGATGCAAGTCAATTGCTTGAGAAAAATTTCAAAGGATGGAGAAAATCTCAAACGTTGAGAGATACTTTTTAATAATTGAGCAAGAAGTATTTGCAATTTTAACAAACACCTTCTACAAGCCAAAAACTCCAAGCACAGGCTAAGGATGATGAGGTGGCAATTGTTTGACTCCTCCAATTTTAAAAATTCAATTTTAAGCACAGTCAATCATATCATGCCAAGTGTCTTATTTTATCATTCATTGGAAAAATCATTGTAACTTGTTTGTAAGCCCATGAATGTGTTTGTAAGCCCATGAATTGGCGCCCTCATGTAATTGGTTATAAATTTGGCAACCCTAATTAGGGTTTGTGGGAAGAAACCTCAGCCCTTGATCTTGAATCGTTGGCCCTTTGTTGTAATGGAACTATCATAAAAGGCCAAGGCCTTCTCATCTGTAATTCATATTGGAGGTAGTAGAGAGCTAGGGGATTAGAGTAGGCTAGAAGAAACATCGGCCCTTGATCTTATATCATTGGCCCTTTGTTGTAATGGAACTACTACAAAAGGCCAAGGCCTTCTCATTTATAATTTATTAGCTTAGAGATCCGAGGTAATAAAGAGATAGGGGATTAGGGAAGGCTAGCTAAAGGAGAGACATGATGAAGTTGTTGCTATAATGCTTGTCAAAGTAATTGATAATTAATTGTTGGTTCTTCATGGTGGATTACTTCATATTTCTTTGTAGTATTGCATGGTTTCCTTAATCTTTCACTTGGAGTAGATTTCTTTTCATGTTGAAGTAGTTTAGTCGAATGGAAGTTGTTGTGAATGTTTACTTGCTTGATTCGAACAAATCTAAGCCACTAGCCTGTTGCTGATGGTAGTGTTGTTGATGGTAGGAGTGCCTTCTGTGGTAAGTCGATGATTGAATGCACTTAACTTCAATTGACCTTGAATCTTCAATTTGCATACATTTGATGGGATTGGAGAGGAGATATTGATTTGAAAATCATTCAAGTATTCCTTGGAAGCTTGCACCAAGGTGGGTGTAGCTACTGGTGAGAGTACATCTAGTAGAGTCCAAGTCATCCATGATTCCTTGCATTCATAGTTTGAAGTAGAAGAATAAAAGTCACAAGTTTAAGTTGGAGTTGAGGTGGAAAAATTATAAAATTAGAACCTATGTTTTCATTGCACATTGTAAAGCCAAATCTATAAGAGAAAGGGTTGATATCCATTGAATGAATAGTGTAAGTCCCTTTGTGATAACCTACATATCACATCATAAAACTGAGTGAAATCCACGATTAAGAAGGAACATTGAACTCATTTCATGATCTTATTTTGCAAGCTTAGCATGAGAGATGACCTTATAACAAGAGAGGATTGAGTGTTTGGTGTTTCTCCTCGAAACATTAAGTATTTGATTATGCATGTTGTAGTGGAACAGAACTCACATCAACACATTCATGCTTGTGCCTTTGGGGTAATTCTTTTGCAAATCCTCTCACATAAGAAGTCCATAATTGCAAGGCATCTAGGCCATGGCAAAAGGTAGGAATGATCACAATCGCTCCCTTATAAGGGATTATTTTCTGACAATTAACGGCAGATCACTGCTAAGAATGTTGTTGCCTTCACCAAGATTAGGATCACTGCCAAACGATAGGTTTGCTCCTAACTCTGAGTGCTTTCACTGCTCATTAGAAGCAGATCGCTGCTAAATAAAATGCAGAGACGAGCTTGATTTGAAGTGGGGGTGAACTGTATTTCTTATGCCTCTTTATATAGGGATGCAAACTTCAAGGGGTTCACTCCCCACTGCAGGCAGACTTGAGCTTAAAATATTTAAATTAATATCGATTAAGAGAAGGGTATCAATTAATATAATCATGCATAAATTAATGCCCAAGGACATTGTTATTACATAATATATGATATAATATATATATATAAATGCATCCAAAACCAACAAAAAAAAAAATTGAGCATCCACTCACCCAATTCGCACAAACACATCTGAATTGGCAACGTAGATTAAAAACAAACAAAAACTTGACATCCAGGACATCCGGATGTGCCAGGCTGTGCTCAATTTTGACAAGAACAGAGAGACACCCACACCCCCCCTTGAATGTTCCTGGTTTTATTAGAAAAAAGGGGCAGCAGGGATTGAGGAATTTATAGGACCCAGGTCCCAGGGATCACTGGCAATAACAGACATTACCAGGGCATCTCATCCACTGGTCCTCAAGAACAGAAAACACAAGAAACAATTAAGCTTACAAGGATCCCAATAGCATGTTAAAGTTAAGAGATGAACAGAATGGGACATGACAAGCATCAAAGAGCACACGTACTTGTGCCATGAGAGGAAGTACTTGAGAGGCTGCTATATTGAAGGCAGCAGTGATTTCACTTTTGGCAACACAACAGCATTGCTTGAACACTATCACAATCATTGTTATCTCAGAGGCTGAATCACTCCTCAGACACACAGATCTGGGGATGCCTCCAGCATATTTGTGTCTTTGAGGTATGCATTGTCATATTTAAGCTTTTGGGTACCGATAATACTTATTAATTGTTTACAAGGTACTCATAAAGGTTAATCATGGCACTACCATGCAAATGTGGAATTACTGGTAATAAGGACAGAGGTTATGCATATCTAGGACAAACTTGCAAGCCATTTGCATTTTTGGATACACATGAATGAAAGGCATTATCAAGCCCCTGAGTTTGCTCAATTGTGATTCATCAAGATCAGAGCAAACCTATGAGCACCGACTAAGTATTTATCTAGCCTACACAGCATTGCAATTGCAGCAGATTCTTATATTTATTATTGTCTCACCAAAATAAGCAGGATTCTCTCCCAAGATTACTCTCCTAGTTTCTAGAGAAAAAAATGTCTGCTAAACTATCTCCATGTGTAACGTCACACATTTCATTAGTCTAACTTCTCGCCATTTGATTTCAAAATACAACAAACTATAAAGCTTCATAACAATGTCAAATCCGCCAGTACAGTCCCATAGTCAAACTTGCCTCATTAAAGAGATGTATTCATAGGAAAAAATGTTCAATCATGCCTCCTAATACAACAGTATGGTTTTAGCCGTTAGGGGAATCATTTGCAAATTTTGCACAGCAATGAATCGGCAATTTATAGCAGGTTTCAATAGTGCATCTTTTTGTTGAAAAGTGACTTCAAACATCAGATTTTGAAATTATAGCCTTTGGTTTCATTACCCTGCAACACTGTAACTAATAAATTTCTCGTTTTACAATGGGATACACATGTAGAATATTTCTGTTGGCCCCTACACTTCATATTAAATAATGCAACAGACAAGTCACTGAGTTTGTGAAACTATCTATTGCAAATTCTAGAAGAAATGGCAAATCAAGAAAAACCTGGAACAAGGAAAAAGAGATGTTAAACATCAGCAAGATAAATTTAGAGCTCTAAATGTTAATAGCACTAGGATGTTATCTAAACAGCCTAGCATCTCTCGTGAACACAAACTCAAGCTCAAAAAATTAGGCATTGTTGGTAAACAGATTTGTCACAGTAGAATTGGCCCAACGGAGTGTATGGCAAACCATTCACAACAGTTGGATAGGCCCTTGATATGCGGCCTTCCTCTACGTTTAGAGGGGCAGCTCCCTCGTATGATATAATTTTGAAGCTTTTCAAATAGATATAAAATTAAAATTGAAAGGGGAGAAAGCTCATGATGACGAATGCACCACACGACTTCAAGGCTTTCCCAAACTACTAAATTAAAACCACTAATAACAACAATCAAGATCTACGCTTGAAAACTATTACTAGCACAATGTTGATCCACAGATTCATAAACATCTACACTATACCGTGAGAATGCTCACTACAAAGAGAATCAACATTCTAAACAATTTAGATTTAGAATCAGAGAACTCAAATTGCACGTTCCTTTACTTTCTTGCACCAAGAACTTAAGAGGAATTTCTAATTATAAAGACAAATCTGTACATACTTTCCAAATATCATCTTCTAATCAAAATTTCTGCATAGTGTTCCCTTCTTCTAAAGCCAAAAAGTCCCTTTTACAAAGCCCCAAAGAGCCCTTATATAGACACAGAGGTTAATAACTACCTCTTCGTGGTTAATAAAAACGTGTTTTTAATGGCTATCGTTAACCTTGTGGGAAGTTAGGAAAGACACGTTTTTAGTGGTTAACATTAACCTTTTTTAAGGTTAGGAAAAACATGTTTTTAGTGGTTAACATTAACCTATTGAGAAGTTAAAGGTTAAGAAACACATGTTTGGGTGGTGATCATTAACCTTTTATAACTTGAGGCTCAAAAGTTGGATTTCAACAATTTCAAGTGCTGTGCGGAGCTGGGAACGAGCCGGAGATATGGAAGTTTAAAGACTCAGAAAATTCGAAGATAGAAGATAGAATGGCCAAATTAAGTTTTAAATATTAACCATGGCTCATAAAATTGAAACAAATTTTATAGCCGGGCAACAGCTGGCTCTAACTGGGGACAAGGACTGACAAGGACGAAGCTCGAATCCAGAATGAATAAAGTAGTGCCTTATCCATTGGGCTGAAATATAGAGTCATCTGAGGGACCATTTTACAAAAGAGGGAACAAACACCAAAAATGAGACAACGGAAAGGAAAATCCAGGCAACAAAACAACACAACAAAAACTCCTATCTAGAGACTATATACAAGGCAGGTTTCCCTACCCCCCGTGTCTCAAGGTATAATCATGCAAATCCATTCACTGGCTTGGGAAAATGAATACCATAGCATGCTAACATGTGGCCACTTTCAGGTTCCTGTGAACTCAAGTGTAAGTTCTCTCTTTGAATTCCAATTCTGAGACTCTTAGCATTCTTCACATCACTTGATAAAGGAATGTATCCAAATAACCAGGCTTCATCAAAAATCTCAGACTTCAAAATCATCTCCACTTCCTGTTGCCTATCATTGATGAATTCATTTTGAAAGAGTCGAAGTATAAGGCTTTCAAGTTTCTCAACACATTTATGATCTTCTCTTGTACTTGGAAAACCCTCTTCTTGAGTTTCTAGTAGTTGGTCATCATGAAGTCTTGAATTCATTTCTAACACCAGACACTCTTTCTTTTCCACGGGAATGATTTTGTTCGTATTCTCTATGAAATTATTCCAATATGAATGCCCATCATTTTCACATTGAATCTTCCCATGATGTATTTCTTCCTCTTCTTCCATCAGATCACTCAAAGAAGAAACAATCATCCTTTCCATTTGGGTGCACGTATGCTCTATTGAGTCTATCTGATCAAGAGAATTGATCATCAAGTGACATTGATGTAAGGAAAATTCTTTTAAAAGAGCGTCGTCATCTATGCCTTCATCTTCACATTTTTCAATCATTAAATCACAACACATTTCTTCAAGGCCAATTACTTCTCTAGTGCAAGGTACCGTCATAATGTTTTCTTCAATATGGTTTCCACTTGCGAACTGGAATGCTTCAAATTCAGGCTTCATGCATGAGGAAGAATAAGAACTTGATGTGTCATCTTCTCTTACTTGAAACTTATCTTTCATTTCCATGTCTATTGTACTTGTCATTAGATATTCATCAATGTTTAAACCAGCTTGGTGCATTAATTTTTCTTGATGACCATCTTCACAAAATGAGAAAACTTCATATTCCACTTGCATGTAACTTGGAAGGGGATCTCTTGACAGCTCATCATCTTTCTCTTGAAAATGATCTTCTACTCTTGTGATGATCATTCCACTTTCTAAAAACTCCTCAATATCCGCAAAAGTAAAGACTTCAATCTCAGGAGTTAATGGAGATGTCTGCAAGATTTCACTTGAGGTTATTTCTTCACCAGTGGTGGTAGAAGATTGTGAAAAATATTCTAAAGAGTTGACTTCATCAATAGAGTCCTCATCATTAATGATTAGGAGTGAATTAATAGGAAGGTCTTCTCCACAGAGAAAGTCATCATCTGAAGCATTTAGGCACCAAGTAGGAATAAAAGTAGCATGAAATTCATCTTGATCCGCATTTCCCCCATCTTTAACCATATCTTCTATAATTCCTTGAGAAATACTTGATATTTCTTTTCCCTTCTCATTAGGATTGAGATGGTTGAATATGTTCTCCTGTTTTACATTACTAGACCCTTCTCCTATAGACATCATTTCTTGACCATCTCCTTGACTAGACATAGATTCCTCATCTTCTTTCACGCATGAAGATTTAGATGAGTCATTTCTAACATTTGGATCAAGAGATATTTTGTTACCAAGGAAATAATTCTTGGATGAGTCTTCTTTCTCAAGTTCTCGCAGTGTTTGTAGTAAAGAAGGATGTACATTGCTAGGATCCAGGCGTGCATTGCCATAGAATCTTTTTAAAAATTCAACTTGATTAGGATCAATGGGAGCATGATTTTGATGAGCAATAGAGGTAGGCTTTGGGCTATTCTTTTGACCACCATTATCCATTCTCCATTCACATGAATTATTTTTTTGATCAAGTTCTTCATTATGCTCACGTGTGGAACTTCTTTCTAAAGATGAATTTGTCTTGTGAGAGGAAAACTGATAATCTTTACCATCTTCTTCTTCTATCTTTTTCAAAGTTTGGAACAAAGATGGATGGATCTTTTCTGGATCTAGTTTTCGCCCACCATAGAAACTCTTCAAGAAGCTAGCCTGCTTAGGATCAATGAAAATCTGATTTTGTTGGGAGACAGGTGAAAGAGAGACATTCCCATTATTTTTCATTGCTGATTTAGATGAAGCACATTTTTCAGCAAGGCTTTCTTTATCTTTATATGCTGAATTTCTTTCCAAGAAGGATTCTTGATAATGAGAAAGAAACCCATATTCTTTTCTATCATCTTCTTCAATCTTCTGAAAAAATTGCAGCAAGTAAGGATGAACCATTCTTGGATCTAGCCTTCTGCCACCATAAAAATTCTTCAAGAAATCTACCTGTAAAGGCTCATAAGGAATTGGTTTCTTTGGATAGGAAAAGTATTCCTCATCAGAGTCACTGTCACTATCACTTTCCACTTTCCCTTTGTACCAAACCATGCTTTAAATTCAAACCTCAGATAGAGCCGCCAATATTCAATCTTCTAAATAGAGTCGCCAACCTTCATTCAAGGGAAGGTACCTTCATCAGCCGAGTTACTGATTGTTATTTACTTGACCTTGACTGTGACCAAGATTTTGCCTATTCCTTCTTGGAATGACTACTATTCTTTCAACGATTACAAAGTTGTGACCAATAGGAGCTTTTCGCAAGATTTCCCCAAATTCTTCTTCTTCTTCAAGAACTTGATTCACCAGGTGGTATTGTTGAGCACTTCGTCTACACCTCTAGGCTAGAGTGTTCAAGTCTGAGATGATATCCTCCTGGGTGTCTTGGAAGCTGAGGTTTGGTTGGAGAACTAAAAAAATGTTCTCATGTGGAAGCACCATTGTACTTCATCACAGGCGACTGTCAATCTTTCTCGTTCAGTCTCCCCAGCAGAGTCGCCAAAAATCTGTTAGCAAACAGATTTGTCACAGTAGAATTGGCCCAACGGAGTGTGTGGCAAACCATTCACAACAGTTGGATAGGCCCTTGATATGCGGCCTTCCTCTACGTTTAGAGGGGCAGCTCCCTCGTATGATATAATTTTGAAGCTTTTCAAATAGATATAAAATTAAAATTGAAAGGGGAGAAAGCTCATGATGACGAATGCACCACACGACTTCAAGGCTTTCCCAAACTACTAAATTAAAACCACTAATAACAACAATCAAAATCTACGCTTGAAAACTATTACTAGCACAATGTTGATCCACAGATTCATAAACATCTACACTATACCGTGAGAATGCTCACTACAAAGAGAATCAACATTCTAAACAATTTAGATTTAGAATCAGAGAACTCAAATTGCACGTTCCTTTACTTTCTTGCACCAAGAACTTAAGAGGAATTTCTAATTATAAAGACAAATCTGTACATACTTTCCAAATATCATCTTCTAATCAAAATTTCTGCATAGTGTTCCCTTCTTCTAAAGCCAAAAAGTCCCTTTTACAAAGCCCCAAAGAGCCCTTATATAGACACAAAGGTTAATAACTACCTCTTCGTGGTTAATAAAAACGTGTTTTTAATGGCTATCGTTAACCTTGTGGGAGGTTAGGAAAGACACGTTTTTAGTGGTTAACATTAACCTTTTTAAAGGTTAGGAAAAACATGTTTTTAGTGGTTAACATTAACCTATTGAGAAGTTAATGGTTAAGAAACACGTGTTTGGGTGGCAATCATTAACCTTTTATAACTTGAGGCTCAGAAGTTGGATTTCAACAATTTCAAGTGTTGTGCGGAGCTAGGAACGAGCCGGAGATATGGAAGTTTAGAGACTCAGAAAATTCGAAGATAGAATGGCCAAATTAAGTTTTAAATATTAACCATGGCTCATAAAATTGAAACAAATTTTATGGCCGGGCAACAGGCATGCATATGGCATTAGAAAGCTAGATATTGATCTCTCAATGGCAATGCATACAATAAACAATGAAAAGGAATGCTAATTCAGCTGATACAGCAATACGGTTGACATGTAACCTGCACAGTATTCACAATCATAAGTTAAAAGTATAGTATGATTCACACACTGCCCATTATTCTTGGAATCATTTCACTGTCCAGTAGATACAAACTTGCCCTGTTGACTAAGACCATTTACAAGAACAATATTTTAAAAACACAAAAAACTTGGGGCGGGAAATGGGTTTCCTATCAACATATATATAGCTGAAGCTAAAATAGCAAGCATTAAAAACACATCATACATATTTTCTATCGCATAACATTTTCAGTGCAAATATAAACAAAACATATATTTGATGATAACAATAATTGAAAGAGACACAAACAAAGAAAACCATCATAGAAAGTTGAGAAACAGAGAAAAAAATGCTCTCAAAGCACATATGTAAGCATCTATGCATGAAAGACCCATTCAAGTATAATACTTCCGATTCATTAAGAGAAAAAAGGCCAACCGTTCGAGACATTTCATTCAGATGTCTTACACTGATGGCTAAGTGAAAATACAGCAGATAAAACTGTTTATACTGCAAAACTCTTTTGAAGTGCTTGAATTGCATTGTATATTTTGCGCCGAGAACCAACAGCATTAATACCCATATCTCTCAGATCATCTAGTGTCAGCAAAGGCAAGACCTCAACATCAACCTCGTGCATCTCGAACAGCTGAGTGTACCTACCTAATCCAAGACTGTTTAACCATGCCCTAACACCACCATCCTGCAAAAGGGAGCAAAGCTTCCTACTGACTGGAACGCTTTCCTTTTCTTGCTCATGCTTCATCTCCCTTATCAAGAACTCATTTGCGTCCTGCTTTGACCTGGTATCTGTATCAGACGGCATCTCCAATCCATTCCCATCCATATATTCCATGGTTAGACCCTGATGTTCTTTGCTATTGTGGGCAGTAACCCAGGTCTCTCCAGACTTGCCGTGATCTCTGAAATCGTCCCTCTCATTCCCATAGATATCCCTCACCATCTGATGATTGAAAATTAAATTATCCGGAGAATCAACTTGGAGAGCGCTAGTCTCCTTCATATCCACTGGGCTATCAGATGTGTCCAGATCAAAATCTCTAAATCCTTCGGGTGTCTCCACATCATAAGAGGCATTAGATAAGGGCTCCCCAAAACCGTCCTCTCCGGAACCCTTCTCATTCTCCTCTGCAACTTCTTCAGGACTAACTCTAATACCTCTGCCAAATTTGGCACCAACAACACTTGCGCCCCTAGTCCCGCCTCTCCTCCCTCTCCCCTGTCTGCCAACCTTTCTACTAGCATTCCTGGACTTCACCACCGTATTCCGTCCATTCATCGGGTCCCCTCCAAGATACTCAACAATCTGCAAATGTACATCGCTAGGACTACCGCCGCCACCGCCACCACTACCCATATTTTGGTTTTGGGTGTCTTCTTCTTGTATTGCCTGCGTTGGACCCTGGTTGCCATTGCTACCTAAATGCCCCACAGGCCTAGTTTTAGACATCTTGTTAGCCAACCCTAAATCTGAGGCACTCTTTGAAGGCCCAACCAGATGGTGGTGCTGAAGCAGTGGAGTTTTCGTTCCCTCGTGAAAAGCTTTCCATTTTTCGTCTAGGGTTTTAAACTGCTTCGTTCTTCTCAGATAGGAATCAGCCGACTGGTCACCTATTTCGTTCAAACGAACGCTTGGGCGCCGTTGCCTCTTGGAAATCAAGGCATTGGGTATTAGACTATCCGTTCCTCCACCTCCCATGGTCACCGCCTGTGATTGTAAATCGGCCATTTGTGCCCTCAAAACCTTTTCTTAACAAACCCAACAAATAAAACCTAAGAAATAGAAGAAATGCAGGTTCAGATTATTCGACCCCAAAAGAATTAATGTATCCCAGATGGTGGAAGGCTAATGGCAAAAGAAAAACTAACTCACGAGTTACGATTGTGGAGCCAAAAAGTACAGATTGCTATAGAAACAGCTACGGCCATAGCAGCTGCAACCAATCTCCCATTTGTGGACGTGCCAAGCTCGGTGAATCCCTCTCAGACGGATTAAATGGCTTACCATTTTTAGAAAATATTTTTCCCAACTTGAGGGCAATTTATATTGCCCAAACCGGATGCATTGCCGCAGAGAATATCCAAGCAAAACTCAAAACCACGGGCACATTAGAAGCTTGATTGGGCGGTGGACTATGACCAATTTATGAACTTTTTTTGTAATTATTTCGCCTACTACCTAAATCATGGCCTCTCTAAGAAGGGGTTGACACGTTCTAGTGTCTTTCTCTCGAGTGCTCAAGCAATTGGGGGTTCTCACCGTCCTTATGGGGTTTCTCACCGTCCTTATGATAGGTTTTAGGAATTTGAAAATTATATCATATGATAAAATTTAAAAGTTTTAGACATTTGAAAATTATATCATATGATAAATAAGTATAGATATTATAAATGGAAGGCACATAGATTATTTTTGTTTTTTTGAGGAATTTAGAGTCGTATATGTTGTCTTTTTTTATAAGCTTTTGAAGATTGGATACATTAGGGGATTTTAAATGGTAATTCAATTTTTATTATTATTTTATTAACATAAATAAAATATTATTTATAAGTCCCTGTCTTATAGGCAGGAAACTATAGTTTTCGTTGAGTTTGAGTGCATCAAACAATTTGTGGGAAAATGTGTGGAGCTAACTTAACCTAAAGTTTACAATAAAATTTAAATAAAGTCTATTTTTTTAAGTTATTGTTATTTTCTCATTGGTCGTTTGAATTTTAGCCGGTAGTTTTTTTCATTTATGTGGCAAGAAATTGTCAAAATTATGGCATATACATGTCAAACCATTTTCTCCTTTTGTTAGTTTTCCACGAAGGTAACTCCTAAAATCACACGTCTTCCATGTGTCAATTATAAGCTTATCCCAAGGACAGATGTCAAGGTCTAGGTATATATTATATCTTTTTTCTTTTTGCTTGACACCATTTATCTCAATTTCTCCAGAAGTTTCTGCTAACGTTAACTATTTTTGACAAGTTTCAGTTACTATGTTTTGTATGGCTTATTGTAGTGCGTTGGATAGCCTACTGCCTGTATTTTAGGCCCAAGCACTTGCATGGCTTAGCTTTAGCTCTCTCTGCAACATGATGCCTTGCTTCTCTGCAAGCTCAATAATTATGTTGAATTTAGGTTCCTCCACTACAAAACTCTTGAACTTGTACTCCTAAGAACCTTCATCATTCCCTTAATTTCCAAATTTTCACACTCTTCTTAACAATTGTTCTGACCAATATCCTTAGATGCTATGACGACATCAACATTTATCACAAAAAAAGTTCTTCATCATATCAAAAGTAGGGGATCTATTGAAATTAATGCTTAAGTTTCATTCACGTCCAATACAACATCTCTAATGTTGATTTGATATATACTATTTCTCTCTACTTCTTGGAGCCTATCAAATTTGTGGCCAAGTAAATCTTCTACACTTCTTTTCTTTCTGGGGCAAAGGGGGGTTTCTATTATACTGGATTAGTTGTTTTTGTTTTGGGTTCAATAAGAAGATGGAAGGGGAGAAGCATTAACACTAGAAAGTGCATGAACATTAAAGCACATACTATATAGTATAGAGGAAATGAAGGAATTTTGCTGGAAATATGAAGTTGAACCATTCCACCTCTTTGCCAGATATGTTTCATATGCTCTGGAAACAAAGGATTCCATTGCAGGAAAGAGACAAGACCAAATGTAAAAACACGAGTATGAATAGTTCAAATTGAGTATATATTTGAATGGGTAAAAAATTGTGGAAGTAGGAAATGCACCAACTAGAAAAATGAGGAAGACTGCTTTGGGAAGCTTGTTATGCCTCTTAGCCTGACTTTCTCAAAACAAGGATTCTATCTAAATGACAGCCTGTTAGGTACTATAAGTTTAGAAGAAGACTATGTGGGAGCCTCTATCTTCCTACTCAAAAAAATCCTCATCTCCTTCATGTGTTCTATATTCCCTTATCTTCAGTAGTTTAGTAGTTTAGTTACTTATAGCCAATTTGTAGTCCAAAAAAGTGGTCCAATGTTTTGTCTGTCATAGCCAAAGGGAAATAGATATAATACATTCGTTATACATTTTAAGACTTGTGCTAATGCATATAGTTTTTTAAATAAGATTTTTTGCAATCTTGTTAATTATTTGATTTGCAACAGTTGAAATAGTTATTCCTATTCTAAGATTTGAACTTTTTGTTCAACTTATATTTTATAAATATAAGCAAGTTTATTTTCTATTATTACATAGATGAATAATAATCTTTAAGTAACTTAAAGACTTGATTTAGAATAAGAAGGAAGATTCTTATTTGTTCCCCTGTAATGATGGATTGAAGCATGTCTGATTGTATTTTATCCTTAATTCCCTTGTATATGAAATTTTGTCTTACGAATTTCTACCTGCAAGATAATATGAAACACAGTTAGGAAAATGCTAATTTCATGCCCTAATGTTTTATTTTTATTTTTATTTTTTTTTGCAGCTTTGCTACCAACAACAAATATTTTAAATTTGCTTTGTAAAGAGTCGAGGGCATCCTAGAAGGAGAGTTTTTGTTTCTTTTAAAACGATTTTGTGCTTTTAACAGAATTTTTATTTTGTCCATTTTAAATGAGCCTATGCTTTTGACAAATTTTTTATCCTGTGCATTTCTAATTGAGTTAGGGAACATGTGTAAAAGAGAACATCAATGGTATCTTCGGATTTGTAAACTTGTTAAATGTCTTCTTCTCTTTATGATTTGGATGGATGTCTCTCTGCAAGAAAAGGAAGAAAGGTTTTTGATGCATTGCAAGCGGTCGCAATTTTGGGCGGAGACACAATGAAGAACAGAGAGGGAGTACATAAAAAGAGGGGAGCAATTTGGATAGAAAAGTAGAATCCAATAATTTCCAACAAAAAAAGCTATAGGTTTTCGTCATTCAAACATATATTTTCTTGGCTTCCAATTAAGGATTATTTTTTACTGATTAATAATACCTATGATAAATCTCATGATTTTTGATTTCATACATATTATTATATACGACTCAATAAGTTTTTAGCAATCCCTTAAGAAACTAAAAGTTCATAGTACATTTCAACAGGAAAAATGACTCCTTCAGCCATAGAAAATGCTACCAATTCATTGCAGCTCAAAATAAATTTAGGAGTATTAGGTGTTTAACATTTACTATTGTAAATTAATGGAGGAAAATTAGGTCTTTTAACATTTAGTTTCTTCATATTGACCTAGGAGTATTAGCTGTCTAACATTTACTTTTGTATATTGATAGAGGAGTACTAGCTCTTTTAACATTTAGTTTCTTCATATTGACCAAGAATTACTAATTACATATCAATAACTTCTAGTAAATTATGTGATTTGCATGTAATATTTTACTAATTCATTTATCTCTTATGTTTGTTTTCAATTATTTTCAAATAATAATAAAATAGTTCTCTTTATTATTGGAGTTTTCATTTACTATTATTTTTTTTCTTATAAATTATTTTTTCTCCCATTGATTCCATAAGTTCAATATTAGAAAGAAAAAAATTGAGAATGCCTTTAGCTTCGTCATCTATTTTATATAATTCTAACAATTTATTTACATAAACTTTTGTTAAATTAAATTTGAATTTTTGTTGGTAAAATATTGCTCCAAGGATGATGATTAACCCACTACTCCTACAAGAGTTACATGCACATTCCAAATTATTGAGCGATCTATTACTATAAGTTTATTTTTTTATGAAGAGATTCAATGTTTTTTTATGAAGGGAGTCAATGATAATTTGTATTTGCCCCTCAACCTTAGTTTGGGGAGTCACAACTTGCCCCATGATTTGAAAACACATATTGAGGGATCGAAAGGGTATGGGAAGACACTCCCTGGAAGAGGAGGAAGCCTTTATGAAGCCCCCAAGAAGAAGGACCCTACTGACTATATATAGTCTTCTTGACATCCACAAACCTACACATCTCCAACAAGCTTTGAAAAAGATATTGAGGATTGGCTTGTCCTCCTAAACTATTTGTTACTCCAAATTCTTGATATATAAATAATTTGTTTACATTTTATCAAGTAGGCCAACCATAGATTGTTATAGGAAGATGATAATCAATTATTGCATAAAGTAAACCATCTACAATACATAGAACATACCATGATCTTATATGAGGGGAAGGTTGATTCAATTAGAGAGATCCATTAGTATGTCCATGTGCAAAAAATGTATCAATATTTAAATCAAGAAATAATTTGTACTATTCACAAAAGTTCAGCCCATGAGAATATTAGCTCTATGCACATCCATCTGTTGTCTACTATCCTAACTTAGGAAGGGACTCCAGTTGTACGCAGTTCTTTTTGTATTCTAAGTTTTTATATCACTTTATATTAAGTGTACAATTTTTTGATAGTTATAATTTATGATATTTCTTTGTGTTTGTTTTAGGATTTTATTTGTGTGTTTATTTTTCTGCTACATTTTGTTATCTATTATCATAAGATTAGAGATTCCTAAGGTGCCTCTCTAATCATGTCATTGCAAGAAGGTAATAGAACCTCAAATCTTAGATTGCTAGTATAATGAGGTAAATGTATTTGATGTTATACATGATTTGATCTAAATAAAAAAATGTTGCAATAAATAGAATACTATGATGCTTATGTCATGTTGTTATTTATCATTTGTATAGTATAATAATATGATAGTGTTTCATTAATTAAATATATGAGATGTTTATGTTCAAAGATTGGATTAATAAATTAAGATGGGTGGCATTGTTTCTCATACATTGTGTCTCATTTTGTGCTAGGTATATTATGAAGATTTAGATTTGCATGGGTTCATGTTGCTAGAAATGACTATTTTAATATTTTAATTTGACTGCAATATTGTGTGATTATAGGTTGTGATTATGTATTGCACCATGTATATGTGTTATTGCTTGTTGGTGCTAGTATGAAGTGGTAACAGAGTCGTGGTCACTTGCTCACGAGATCTACACGATGTTGTTGGAAATATTCAAGAAGGGTATTAAGAGAGGGGGGTGAATCAATACCATATAGATTTCACACTTATTTAACTTTCTTAACATAAACCGATACTTGATAAAATTACTTATGTCAATATCCTCAATTTCATCGATAGTCTCACTAATAACTATTTACAACAATAGCTAATAACAAATAATCTGCAAGTAAAACAAATATTCAAAATGTATAACATGGCATTTTGGTCTCACATAAAATCATTGGTCAAACGAAAAATTTACAGTGGGGATAGCACCTACAACTCATCGGTGTTGTAGTAATAAGGTTGTTGGTTAGGAGCTTACATTAATGCCATCTTCTAAATGACTTTGCCTTGTTAGCAGTGACTAACACCCTATTAAGAGTATTGAAAAATATTGTCAAAGACTACTCTATTAAAAGATTTAATCCCACTTATATAGTGTTCACCTGGTTAAGGGATTTACAATAAGTTTCAATCTAAAACTCTGGAGTCACAATAAAGACTTATTCGGTTAAGGGATTTTGCAATCTTGTTGGTAAACTTGTTAAGAATAGAGCAACAAGAAGTTTGTCATGTACTCCCTTTCCTCTAAATCTTGGTAGGTCATTTATGCTCCTTAACTATTCTTCTTTGTACACTTATCCTCTCATTTGATAACTATATAGTTCAATGCATCCTACTCTTTTTCTTTCCATACCATACCCACATTTTATATTACTCCTTGATCTCTTTTTATAAATTTTATTATCTCACTCTCATTCATTTTTCCTGATTGACCTAATTAGGGTTCCATAAGGCTTCTCCATGAATCTTCCATAGGTCATCTTTAGCTTTGCATGTCATCTCCAGTAAGCTTTGTTCTCATTAATTGAATTCCCTTGATTTTTACACTTAAGTCCTTTCATCCATCTCTATAGACTATTTCTCAGGATTCTTTGACATGTATCCTTTGTCCTAATTTAGTAAATAGTTCATGTGTTGATTATGCCTCTAGTTTATCTTATGTTTCATGTCCTCGCCCATTAGCTTCCCTCTATTCTAATAACTTCTTCTATGTGTTGATAACACTTTCAATTTGTCAATAGGAATTCCATTGTCTTAACTTTATTTGCTAGCAATGACAATCTTAGCATCATCATCATAGTGTCTCTAGTCTACTACATTCTAAGATGATTTTGTCAAGTAATAATCTCTCCATTTGGCATTGATGGCAAAACCATAATTGTTCATGTGTATCATGCCCTTCATCATTAGTTTACTTCCCTCCCTTTGATTAAGCTACTTTTTGTTGAGTTTTTTCATTTCTCCTTCTTCTCTACTTCATATTTTCTCTTCTTCTCTACTTCTTCCCCTTTTTTCTACTTCTCCCCCTTTGACAACAATGCCAAAAGTGATCATAAATGTAATTCACTAGGGTGTTCAATTGCTCTCAACTCCAAATGTTTGCTTGTAATATTTTTAAAAATTATATTCCATTTCTCCTTTAGTGTGTTGATAGCAGTGATATGGCTTTTCATTAAAAAAATATTGCTTGTAATATCTTCATTGTTGTTTTTTTTTTCTGGTGTATTTAACAATCCCATTGTAGATTCTATCTATTTTTGTATCATATCAATAGTAATAGATATCAAACATGATTCTTCAATATTTTTTATACCTTGTACAAATATATATTTTGCACTTTCTGTCACTTCAATTAATAATCCTTTTGTTGCTTCCAACTTCTCCAATAGTGTCTACTAGTTTGTCTAGTCTTTTATCGGTAGGCAATCTCTTTTTTTGCCTTTAACTCTGCTTTGAGATTCTAATAATTGTTTATTGACATATGTTTGTATTCATGATATACTTGATTATGTCTTGTCAATTTCAATTCCCAATAGTAAGCTTAAAAAATCTTTAATAGCCTTCTTCACAATCTTTCTCGTTCTTTTCTCTTACATCTATCTCTCTACTGCTATGCTTTCTTTCAGTCTTTCTACAAATATTATTTAATCATCTTAACTCAACTCTGTAAGATCTTTCTTCGAAGTTTCAAATTGAGATCCCTCATCCATATTTTCTTCTTCATCAATATCTGAGTCTCGTTTCCTTTTCACCTGAGTTATTTCCATCATTGTCATATTTTGCAGTATCCTTGCAACTTGTGTTGCTTCTGATTCTGCAATCGATTCCATAACTTTTTTTTTATCTGTCTTTTAATCCTCTATTATTACTGTTTATAATATAGGATGAGTCATATCAATATATCGTGTTTCATGCTCTATTTCAATTGCAATTCATGTGGTGTATTGTTCTTCTAATTGTTCATTAGTATCCTCGTCAGATTCATCGTTGATGTCGATAGGTTGATTTCTTGGATCTTTTTCCACTCCTATAAGGATTTCTTTGTTGGTTAGATCTATATGCTCACCTCATTTCAATTGCTCATTCAATTCATATATTTCACCAATGTTCATTAATTCTTTTGATGCTTTCTTCTTTGCTTCAAAAAATATTGTCCACATTTTCAATTCTTCATTCTTAACTTCTTCTTGCAATCCTAACATTATTTTGGTAGTCTGATACTTTGTAGCAAATCTATTCTCATTTTTTGCGTCAATGAATTAATTTCTTCAACACTTATGTTGGGCTTTGTAAATACTAAGGTTCTCTCTATGATTTGTCTCTTTTTATCTAATGCTTCATCCCCTCTTCCAGTGATTTTGTCAAGTAGTTCCTCGGGGATATTCTATTTTAATTGACATGAAATTCTTTTAAATTTGTGAAGAGAGAGCACAGTTACATCTTGTATTATTTTCTTATCCTCTTCTAAACATCTCCTATACTTGACTTCATGTATGTATCCAATAATTCCATGTTCCCTAATATATTTTTCTACATCAATTGTTGCTCTTGAAATTCTAAATCTCAACTTTTCAAGTTCAGGCTCATGTTTTTTTTTTTCTTTCTTTGCATCCTCCTGCTTCATTCTATTGTATTTTGACTTCTTGTTCATCTTCTTGTATATGATTATGTTGTTCTGGATCTAGTTTGTCTTCTCAGTATTTGTTCTTACTCCTTATCAGTAGCTCACTTATTCTCAATCTTAGCATATGTTTCAGGTATTGCAATTGATTTATGTCTATTGTTACTTTCTCCCTTTGATTTATTTTTCCTTGAATATTATTCTTTTCTATATATCTTCATAGTTTCCATATTGATTAGCTTATGTGTCATTCGGTTGTTCTAATAGCTATTTAGTGCTTGTCATTAATTCATCTTCTTTAGTTTATGTCCAAATGGTCATAACCATGATGTATGTGGCTCTTCTTCTTTTATTATGCATGAATTTGTGTTAACCATAGAACATATATTTTTCTTATACTTTCCAACAATATGAGGTGGTATGTGATACCTTCCATACATTATAGATTGGAAGTCTTTAAAATCATACCACATTATTGTCTCATAGTTTTAGGTAGGGTACTAAGAGAGCGGAGGTGAATCGGTACCACATAGATTTCACACTTATTTAACTTTCTTAACATAAAGCGATAGTCAATAAAATTACTTATGTCAATATCCTCAGCTTTGTCGATAGTCCCATTGATAACTATTTGCAATGATAATCGATAATAAAGAATTTTCAAGTAAAACAAACATTAAAACTACATAAAATAGTATTTTGGTCTCGCATAGAACCCTTGGTCAGAGAGAAAAACTATAGTGGGGATGGGACCCACAACTCATCACCGTAGTAAGATGCTTGGTTAGGAGCCTATGTTAATAACATCTTCTAAATGACTCAACCCTTTTAGGAGTGACTAATACCCTATTAGGAGTATTGAAAGATGTGTCAACAACTACTCTATTAAGAGATTTTATCCCACTTATATATTGTTCACGTAGTTAAGAGATTTATAATAAATTCTAACCTAGAACTCCTAAATCCTTTTAGAGACTACTTGGTTAAGAAATTTTATAATCTTATTGGTAAACTTGCTAGGAATATAACAACAATAAATTTGACTTGCAGTCACCTTCCTCTAAAGCTAGATAGGTCCTTTATGCTCCTTCACTATTATGCTCATGCTTCTCCTCTTTTTCAATAACCATGTTGTTTGTTGTACATCCTTCTCTTTTTTCTTTTTGTATGATACCCACATTCTTGTTAGAGAAAAAGGTTAATTTAATTTCATTAATTAAATTACCTTTTCTCCTTTCTTAAGATTTTTATTTATGCACTTTTGCATTTCGCATTTAATAATTATTTAGTAATTATTAAATGGCTTTTACCTTTTAGGTTACCCTTTGTACCTTTTAGGTTACCCTTTTTGGGTTTCGATCTCCCTATAAGGATAGATTGTTTGTAAGCATCTTACATCTTTTCCTTATCTGAGAATACAATTTGCATATTTTCATAGCAAACCCTTGCCTCTTCTTGTCTTTTTTTTCTCTGTGACAGGTTTTTACATGTAGGTATTCAAGGCCTTTGTGGATTTGATTTGCGTATTTGATCAAATGCTTCAATTTTATCTTATGGATAATAAAGTAGAGGAAGTAAAGAGCAGGGTCCAAACTGTGGAGAGCTTGATGTAGAACATAGCTGAACAAAGCTATAACATTCTCAAAGAGGCTAATGAGAACATAAGGGTTCTCATTAACAAAGTGGAAGAACATAGGGCCAATAAGGAGGAGGATCCTTCTCCCAACAGCACAAAGGACTGGTCTCCTGAAGATAGTTTGAGGAAGTGAACTAAATCCATCATGAAGAAGAAGTTAAATTGTTACTTTAAGCATTCTTTTTTATGTCCTGCTTTTATTGTGTAAGGATTTCAGGGCCCCATTAAAACCTACTTTCCTTAATCAAAAACTCTATACTGAAATAGACCTAATTGAAAATGATAAAACATAAATATTTTTGGGTGATGCAAGATTGCCCTTACACCTAGGATGCTCCTACATTAGACACCCGAGGTAATTTGAGAAGTGACCCTATCGTGTCTCAAGTTTTCAAAGGAAATCCAAGGTGGTTAACCTCCTCCCTTACCAGCAATGATAAATCCTCAATAGGTCATCCTTTCCACTTGACCAAATATTCTTCATATTCCTTGTTCCTTGTACTTCTACCAAATCAATTGCCCAGTATGTTCTCAATCTCCTTTGTAGTTGAAGTAGCTATACTGTTGGAATTCTTTCAGAATAACTAAGAGGGGGGTGAATCAATTATTCAAGGTCCAAATGTACAAATAAAACTTCTCACAATTCAGTGAACCCATAAAATATTCTCAACCATGCATGCATTCATTGTGTGTTAACTAAAACTGATATGTTACTGTTAAATCAACACATTTGACATAATGATTTAACATGGAAACCCAATTTGGGAAAAACCATCGGGACCATGCTACTCCTTTTTCACTCTTCTGAATTGATGCCCTGTTAAAGGTTACAATACACACTGTTAAATGTGACCCAGTTAAGAGATTTTAGTCACCCTATCAAAAGTGAGCCTTGTTAGAGGACTTTAGGCCATTCACTTGGAATGACACCCTATTAAAGGATTTTTCAATGACTATTAAGTTAACCTTTCTTCAAAGGATTTACCCTAGGCTGATACAATTATTAAAAAGTAATAGTAGAGCTTTGATCTGATACAACTTACAACCTTACTTGTAGATTGCAGATCATTGTTTAGTCCTCAACTCTACTTAGCTTCCAATCTTTGTAGCTCTGACAGCTTGTTCACCCTTCAAGCATTCATCCTCTTTAATCCTTCTAGCTCAGTACACCATTGCAAACTTCTTCACTTGGGTCACTTGATGAAGCAAAACCTCTTTCCTTCTTCTTATCAATTTTTTGTAAAAAACTCTCTAACCACTTGCTTCATGACCAAACATTCCTACATATAGGAAATTATAACATTTTTACTGCTCATTATCCATCGACAAATTTAGGTTTTTCGATGGATTCGGTAGGATACAATGTATCTACCCCATATCTTGTTTTTTCTAGAAACTTCTCTTAGAATCCATTTGAATTCACCTCCAAAATGGTTTACATAAGATTCTGTGCCACCAACTCATCAATCTTATCTTCCTCCTGATTCGCAAGTTCCAGGAAAATAAACTTTTCAACTTTTATTTGGCAAATCTTTGATCTTTGTCATAATGCAGCAGCTCGGCATTATCAACCTTCTAATGCTTGACACATACTACATTACTCAGCATCAACTATAAAATCACTCAACATCAACTGGATTTTACTGGTGCTCGACATCAACTAAAAATTACTTGACATCTACTAACTTGCTCGATATCCACTAGAGTTTGCTTTCACTTGGCTGCAACTAACTTTTTGCTCGGCTTCCACTAACTTTTCTTGGCACCTACTATCCACTTGGTCAAGCTTGGCAAATGAACTTTGTTTAACATTATTCTTTTGAGCTTTCTAAGTGTAGCTAGTCATTTTGTAACCTCAAGTAGATTATCAATACATTATGTTATCACTATCTTAACTGATTCTTGCACTTCAATACATAATCATAACTCAACCTTTCCTCTAGGTACTTTTGTTACATCTTGTTGACCAAAACCTCCTCATCAATCAACTAAGTGATAGTACTTGAAACACATAAGCAATTGTCTTACCAGCATGTAGCAGGTTTGACATCAGTGACAAAACAATGATTGAAACACATAGTCTTCTTCAGCAATTTTTCTAATCAAATGATCTTTTCAATTAGATATCAACATATAGTAATACTCCACAGTGCTTCAGTGACATCATCTCTATCACCTCCTTCATGGTACTCTATCAGATCTGAAATGTTAAATATTAATGAAATATTTAGTTCAGCAAGAAACTCGACTTTATAAGCATTTCCTGAATCATGCTTTTTCGGTACCTTGCATGGTCCAGACTTCTTCATTTTTCAGCTTGTTATATGTACCCATTGGAGATCTCTCCTTTTGCAAATGAACCATGACCTCATCTCCAACTTGAAACTCCTTATACCTCATTTTTTTATCTGCCTTAGCCTTGTACTGCATATCCATCCTTGTAATGTGCTTCCTCACCTCCTCGTGCATGTTCTTTAAATGGTCAACAAAATCCTTTACTTTGGTACTACTTATCTCTCCTTTTATCCAAATTCCTCAATTTAGAAACGTTTATAGGAGTGCTTCTATATACAATCTGGAATGGTAATTTACTAGTACTCCTATTGATAGAATTATTGTATGCACATTATGCCTGTGGTAAAATAAGATCCCAGCCTTTTAGCTTATCTCCAACCAAGCATCTTAGCAAGTTCCCAAAACTCTAATTCACAACTTTTGTTTGTCAATTAGTCTATGGATGATGTGATGTATTGAACTTCAAATCTATCTACAACTTCATCTGCAATGCATGCCAGAAAGACCCAACGAACTTGGTATCTTGATCAGAAACTATTATCTTTGGAAGACCATGTAGTCTCACCACTTCCTTTAAAAAACAACTCTTCCACATGAAGAACATTACTAGTCTTCTTGTAAGGAATCAAATGTGTCATCTTTGAAAACTTGTCAATCACCACAACTATTGAATCATGCCCTCACTGAGTCCTTGGTAAACTAAGAATGAAAGCTACGTTGATATCCTCCCACGACTTCTTTGGTACATGTAATGGCTAATTCAATCTTGTATTGTTCTTCACTCCTTTTTCCATCTAACATATTTTGTAACTCTATACAAAATTCTTAACATCTTGCTACAACTATGGCTAGTAGTAATTCTCAACAACCAAAGCAATGGTCTTATCTCTACTAAAATAACCAACCAATCCCCCACTATGCTTCTCCTTGATGAGATTCTCTCTCATAAAACTTTTGGGAATGCATAACTAACTTCCTTTAAACACCATACCATCTTGGATTATGAAATCCAACCACTTCATCCTGTCAAGCATAATAGATCTTGTACAAGATTTCCAAGCTTCACCAAAATCAAAATCCTCTAGATATAAACTCATGAGTTCCTTGAACCCAACCACCTCAATCTACATCTCTGTTAGTAGAAGTTGTCTTCTACTAAGAGAATCTATAACTCTTTTAGACTTCCCACTCCTATGTTTCAAAAAAAATGCATAACTCTGCAAAAACTCAACATATTTCAAATGTTTGTGGCTCAATTTTCCTTGACTATTCAAATATTGAAAAGCTTGATGATCAGTATACAAAAAAAGTCCTTAAGAATAAGATAGTGTCTCTACTTCTTCAATGCCTAAACTATAGTATAAAATTTATAGTCATAAACATAATACTTTCTTTTGATATAATTCATCTTCTCACTAAAATAAGCAATAGGTCTGCCTTCTTGGCCTAAAAAATAGCTCCTATTGCAGTACAACTAGCACCGCAGTCTACTTGAAACACCTTATTAAAATTTGGAAGTGCTAAAGTAGGTTGTTGTGTAACTTTTTGTTTTAACAAATTGAAACTCTTATCTGCTCCTATAGTCCACTTAAATTATTTCCTACCCTTTCTCATTGTTTAATCAAGGGTCCACAAATACTGCTAAAACCTTTGATAAACTTTCTATAAAAACTAGTCAAACCATGAAAAGATCTTACCTCTGTAGCACTCCTTGGAGTAAGCCATTAAAGGATAGCCTTCATTTTCTCAGGGTCCATTTTTAGACCTCCTACTTAAATTACAAATCCTAGGTACACCAACTCCTTTACAAAAGTGCACTTCTTCAAATTTATCAACAACTTAACTTCCCTTAACTTATCAATCACCCTGTAGATATGCATGATATTCTCCTCCAATGTCTTACTAAAGATCAAAATATAATCTAGGTAAACAATGACAAACTTATGCAAAATTACTTCAGTACCTCATTTATGAGCTGCATGAAAGTGCTCGATCCATTGGCTAGCCCAAAAGGCATGACTAATCACTCATACGATCCTTCCTTCATTTTGAAGGTAGCCTTCCATTCATCTCCTTCTTTGATCTAATCTGTATTTGACAGTACCCACTCTTTAGATCTATCTTTTTGAAATATACAACTTCACTTAAATAGTCCATAATATCATACATCTATGGTAATGTAAATTTGTACTTGATTGTGATCTTGTTGATAGCTTAAGAATCTATACACATCCTCTACTCTCCATTCTTCTTTGGTGTTAATATTGTTGGTACAATACATGGACTTAGACTCTCTCAAATTAACCCCTTCTACAACAACTCATGCACTTATTTGTTCAACTCTTCACTTTTTGTTGGTGTCATTTTGTGCACTACCTTGTTTGGAAAACTGGTTCTTAGAATCAAGTACTTATAATGGGTGATCTTCCACCAAGGCCAAGCCAATATAAATAATAGTTAATGATAATTGGAGTTCTCCTTATTGGTGGTAATCCATCAGGTACATTACCAGATACAATATCTAGGAATTCTTTCAAAAAATCTGCAACCTCTGCAAGTGCCTCTTCTACTTCTTTACCATGTTTTGGAATTATAGAAAAACACATATGCTCATGCCTCATACCCTTCAAGAAATCCTTTCCAACAACAAAACATATGTTGGCAGCAATACATACCTTTTTATCTATATCCTTCAATGGCTTTAGCCTATGTTTGACCCCATCCTTTGTCAATTTCTAGGTATTTGCATGACCATCATGCACATTGTGCCTATCAAACTCGTGACCTACCCAAAAACATATGGTGTATGTCCATAGGTATGATATAATAAAGTACCTCATCCTAGTTAGCTTCTAATCTTAAACTTCGCTTGGCACTGTTCATTGACCATGACCTTATGATCATCTTGCACTTAGGCAATATGGCATGGATGCAAGTGTTTCTGCCTCTTGAGCTTTAATTTGTGATCATCTTTAATCACCAAATTTTTAGTGCTTCCACCATCAATGACCACATCACAATAATTATCTTCACACCTGCACATGGTGCAAAACAAGATCCTTATTTGATCGGGTTCATTCTCACCACTTAGTAAGACTCTTCTATTAACTAGGACTTCTCCTCTTTCAATATCTTCTAAAAATATAATATTTTGCATCTTCATTGACATGCGCAACTTTGTCCTAGTCTTCAGTTCTCATATTTGTCCTTCCTTGGTGGTGGGGACATTTAAATTCCTTATGCCCTTCTTTTGTGCAATGAAAATAGGTTCCACGAAAATGTCCTCTGCTAGATCCTTGCGCTCTTCCTCTTCCTCTCTAATCTCTATTATTTTGATGATGGAAATGATTGGAATTATTTCCTCTCTAGTTCTAATTGCTACTATTGGCCTCATCCTTCTTCTTCTAACCATCACTTTGATCTCCATAGGACTGTCCGCCAAATCTTCCACCAAAACTTCTTCCATTATTATTGTTATCAAACTTCTTGTTCAACTTTTCCTCAACTCTTAGGGAAAAGGTATGCCTCTTCAATACTTTTCATTCAGACTAGACTCAATTCCTTATGAATATTTGACCTCAACCCATTAAGGTAATGTAAAACATTCTCCTTATGAGCTTTTGCATGGCCTATAATGATGAGAATTTGGTAGAACTCTTATGTATACTCTTGAATAGATCTTCTTACTTGTCTCAACCCTTGCATTTTCTTTAGCAGATCAAGCTTGTAATCAACATGAATGAATTTTCACTTCAATTTAGCGATCATCTGATTCCATCCTATGATTTTATCCTCCCCTCTTCTAGTTCACTCCAATTGAATCTCTTGCCACCAGATCCTTGCATGACCCTTCAATTTGGATTTCACAAACTTAACCCTATTAGGATCCTCAATATCTTCATACTCAAAGTATTTCTCTAATTTATTGGTTTAATCAATTCCCTTGGGTTAAGATTTTCCAAAAATGTGGGAACCTCAAACTTAGGTTTTTTTTTTCCAATCTTGGAAATGACCCTAAAAATCCTTTCCTCTTCTAGGTTTAGAATTTCATCTTCTCCTTCTTGACCAATGTTTCCTTCTTCTTCACTTTTATCCTCACTCTCATCTCTTACAACAGGGTTCATCCCTTTGTGCACTAGTTCTTGTAATACTTATATTTATCTATGGAGGTCTCTAAAAACCCTCAGTCATAACACTTCCATCTTTCCCACCGTGTTCCCTTTGCTAAGGCATTTTCACACATTTGTTGAAACACTAGTCCAAACTACCTCACAATTAGTGATTTGTCTACACACACAACCCAAATCATGTTCTTGGTGTAAACTGCCTTACAATCGATGAGCTATCTATACACTCACGAACTCCTGCTCTGATATCACTTGATGAAGGGTGCTATGCTTAATACCACAAATACACACAAAAATAAAGAACAACACAATTTTCACAAGAACATAAAATGAGCTTCTTATTATCTCCACAAATTTAGAATTACAATTTTTTGTAATTACAATATGAAAATTTGCATGGGTGATATCTTTACAATAGTCTTCAACATAGAGCCACGAACAACTACCTAGAGCCACCTAGACATCACTACGGGCCTTCCTTATATAGGTAAAATTTTACTTTCGGAGAAGGTTCTAGAAATTAATCCTAACCTTTGATGTTGATTGAACCCCAATTAATTATTATTTTCTAATTTATTCCATAGGGTCAACCCTAACTATATTTTTAGATACCCCAACTTTTGGAGGCCATAACTTTTGCAAACAAGCTCCAATTTTCAACTATAAGTACTTTTTAGGATCCCCAACACCCAGTCTACAATGCTTAACATGTGCAAGTGCTAGTTAGCCTAGGATCGACCTTGCTTTGGAGCCTCTAAGGCCTTTAAATCTAAGCTCAAAGGTTTCATACCAAAAACCTCAATAACTTCTACGGTACATATGGTGTGACAATACAACTCTGCTGGTAGGACGATATGACTAAGATGAACCTCCACTTGTGAAATCTAAACATTCTAAGATTGTATGCAAAATAGTAAGTTTCCACAAATAATAACTCTATACTAAAATAACCCTTATTTAAAATGATAAAATAGGAATATTTTTGGGTGATGCAAGATTTCCAGTACACCTAGGATGCTCTTGCATCAAGTTTATCTTAAGGGGGTGGGGTGTTTGAGTAATAAGTTATTGTCTTATTATCCCTAATTTGTTTAAGCTAAACTTTGGGCATATAATAATTAATTCTTTTATTAACTATTATCATGCAACCTCGGTTAGTTTCCTATTAGGGCCTTGATCTCCCTTTGTAAAATGCTTTTTTGATTGAATAGAAATTTATGTTTTGCACATCAAGAATATTTCCTCTTTAATGGATCTCTAAATCCAAGCCTCAATAGCTTTGTTTCTCTTTTTGTGACAGGTGTTTGCATGCAAGTGAGTCTTGGGAGTTGTAGGTTGAGTTTTCCTCAACTTCAACAATCATGGTATGATGAGTTGGCATTTTTGGGATCATTAAAAAGTATAAGGTAGATTTGAGGCAGTGCATAGGAGGAGTCAATACGTGTTTGACTACCTTGGAAATATAATAGGTAGATCTTATGGGAGGTTGATGCGGTCATGATAAAATGAATTTTAACATTGAGATGTGTGAATTTCTTAAGGTATTTGTGTGATAGGATTGGAATTTGAATGAATAGAAAGGATTAAGTGGAATATTTTTCTCTAGTCAAATTGTTGTTAAGGAGGTATGTGATGAGAAAGAGAGAGTTCAACGTGCTAAGGTTGTGATCGAGGTATTCAACAGTAAAGAGAAGGGAGTATTTAGAGAGTAGAAAGAGCACATTGGATTTGATAAGCAAGCAATGCCACACCCATATCAGTTATCTTGTTGTTCCCTAGTAGTTGTTATGGGAAAACCCCTTAATCATGTGAACTTTAACAAGTTCTAATTATAAATCCTTTAACCAAATGGACTCGTAGAAAGGATTTTGAAATCCTTCTAAAAGGTAGATCTTAGTAAATTTAATTGTACTTATAACAAGCTACAAATCACTCCTAATTGGGTAAACCCTCATTAAGGGATATTATAGCTCTTGACAGGGTAACTTATTTACTATACTAGTGATCTTGTGGGTGTCATCTCCACCATGGTTTGAACCTTCTAACTAAGGGTTTCTACACAAAAACATGTGTCACATGTGATGGTTTTGTGGTTACTAGATATTGTTCTCCTTTATATATTTACATCAGTTATATGCTTTGTGGTTTGGAAGTTGATACTAAAGTTGTGTTGAGTTGTCATTATGCATGATGCTAAATGGTAGGAATTATTTCAAACTCCTCTCTTGAAAAGTCAATCTTGTGAATCAACTCCAAGGTTCTAGGCGATCTTGTGACCTACTGGAATCATATCAGTGAAAGATAAATGTTTTTATTCACGAGGAGGCCTTTGCTGGTTCATTTGATTTTGAATTAGATGTAGAATTTATTCGCTGCTTCAAAATTAAACACCCAAAAGAATTATGCTTTTGTATTTTTTGTTTTATTTATGAATGCAATCTAACAATTCAACTAATACAAATTCCTAAATTAACAAGGGGTTAGTAAAGAAAATAACAAGAAATTTATAGCAAATAATGTGAAAGTAAAATCCTAATGGACATAAGCTATGGAAACAACACGTCTATGAGTTAAGCTTTCAAAGAAATCAATAGGTAACTAATGAAAATAGAAGCAGTGCTTCCTTGATTCCACTGATGCAATCGTCGATGGGAAACTTAATAACCATTTGATGTTTCACTCTTGTCAAATCACAAGGCCACGAAAAGTGAAATCATGTGAGATGAAAAGTTATGCAGGAACAATTTGGTGATTTCTTCTCGAGCTAGATACGTCAACAAAATTCGTAAAACCATATCAAACATCAAAATTAACGCAATAAATTTTTGGCTCGATCACAATTCCATGAACATAAATTCACAAAAATATGAATGACACATTTAGGAAATAATCACTACACTCCAAATGCGAGCACCAAAAGCATAATATTATTGCCAAATAACAGCGGCCCTGATTACATATTACAATCTTGTATTTATAAGAAATCATCTCCTCAATTTGTGTCGAGAGTGAGAGATATATTCATGCAATAATATGCTTTTAATTTAATAAAACAAGATAATTATATACGAACTAACAATCTAACTGGTGCTTAGTAGGACTCCATCCATTATTATATTTATTAATTAGATGCATGAGCCTTTACATGTCATAAAACAAAGAAATTATGAGAGAAGAAGAAGAAGAGAGCCTTCAGTCCATGTAGGAGTGTCTGGAAGTGCCAAAACTAGAAGTTCCTCCTTCACTAGGTGTTTGTCGGAGTTAAACTACTATCAGAATGCATTTTTGATGCATAGAAAGCTCTAATTTTGGAACTAGCAGTTAATTGTTGGCGCACCTCGGAAGAAGCGCACCAGCGCACCTCTGACTTCTCTGAAAAACTTACAACACTTTGTAACCAAAAAGTGCACCAGTGCACCAGCACACCTCAAAGGTCCAAAAATACAAAAAATTCACCAAGTGTCACAATTGAAATTACATCTTCTAGGTTTCGTCCCCCTTCATACCAGAGACATGTATGGATGCTTGCTCTTGAATTTCTTAATAATCTTAGTGATTTTTATTGCATTTGGTAAATCTAAGGCATCATACTTATCTTTGACCTTTTGTTTGTAGTTATCTACCTCTATATGGGTCTCAGCAAAATCCTCGAGTTTGGTATCCAACTCTAACAAGGCTTCTTCTGTTCTAAATGCTTGCCAGATATCCTCATCACTAGAAGCTTCTTCAAAAATCCTCTTGAATTTCTCTACTACTACCTCTACTGGCATCAATTTCTCATGTGCATTATCTTTGAATATGTTGAGACATGTATCACTATAATGTTTCTCTACCTGCAAAATCTACTCTTGAGCTTGGTCCTTGAGCTGGTGGATCTTCGCATGTAATTTTTCCATTACTTTATTACTATCTGCCATCTTTTCAATCCAATCATCAATTAAATCTAACTCCTCTATTGTATATACATCTACAAGCATTCTATACCTCTGCCCCTTTATGGCCTATAGTACCTGTAAATCCTTTCCCCATGCATGTACTTCATCCATGATATTGAAATCCTGCTTCAAAATTGCTACCACTTTATTACATTTCCTGCATAGCATGTAGTAGCTTTAGATTTCCCTAGATGATCATAATGCCCTTCTCCTCAAAACTTTTCTGCCATTGCTGACAAGCATTCAAAAATGGATCCAACTGTACTCCTCCCCCATCTCTTCTCTTGAGTGCAACATTCAGAGTCTCCTTGGGGTGTTTGGGATCCAAGTGACCAACAACTTTGGCTAAATATCCTTTTAGGATTTCATTTTGCCTATGAAGTGTCATCAATTTTGTCCCTTCTTGTTCCAAACTCCTAAACACCTCCTTCATCCCCATTGTGACCATCAACTTGGCGATATCCAATGTGGGCTTTCCAAGCATAACCTCTCTAATTTGATAATCTTGTGGAGCCAAATCTTCTACATCAACATTAGGAGGAGGAATAACCACTTGTGCAAATAAATCTTGATTTTGATCATTCTTGATGAATGCTAACACTCTGGCCTCTTTTGATGGGGACGCAGGCTTTCTCAAAACCTTAATCAATTCAATCATATCCTCTTCATCAACATTGAATTGTGGCTTTTTACTTCTTATCATTTCTTTATGTAACCACCTTGGGACTCATTCCACCGAAGGCCTGCCTCTTGAGGATGAAGGAGTTTTCTTGGCCACCCCTTTTACCTTATCACTCCTTTCTGGGGTTCTTTCCCTCTGTGATGGTTCTCCCTTTGTAATTTCTATTTCAGTGGAGCTCACTGTTCTTACCTCAGTGTCCTGGGGAGCTTGTTGAGGATATTAAACCATTTTCCCTTCCCTAGACACTTCATCAATTGATATTTGTCATGGTTCTTCCTCCTGTTCATTTTGAATTTATTCTTCTTCAATACTTGGAGGCAGGGGAGTAGTAGAACCTTTATCTGTAACTAAAACTTGTAATGGGGATGAAGGAGTGATTTCTAGACACTGTAATTCTGGTGGCATTTACGTCCAATCTTCCTATTGGGGCTCATTTGTCGGGGTATCTCAGATCTTGTCTACCACCAATTTTGTCCCTATGGGCATAAAATCAAAATCTAACATCTTAAATATGTCAATACTCTCCACATCCTACTCATCAATCCATTGTTGCATTTCATCCTTTGATGTAGTTATTTGCAGAGGTTTTTCTGGGATTGATGGCATTATAATAGTGGAACTTCTTCTTCTTTCTTGTTCTGTGGCTCTTACTCGTCATGTTCTTCTATTCAAAGGTACATCATCCTCATCATCCTCCTCTTCGTCATTGTTAGGGATAGGTTCAAGGATTGATGGGATAAGAACCATTCTCTCAATCACCCTTTGCCTCTTCTTAACTAGAGTCTTGATCTTTCTTCCTTTCTTTAGGGCAAAAGGGGATACTTATTCTATTTTTTGAGGTGAAGAAACCTCTTGAATCTCAACTTCTATCTCCGCTTGACTTGGTCTAGCAGTTGGTGGAAGTTATAGGTCAATTTGAACCTATGGTGCCCCAGTATCCTTGGACCCTTGTACATTTACTTCTTCTTGCTGTGGGCATGCCGAGATTTCACCTTCCTCTGGCTCGACTCTTTGAGGAGAACTCCTCTTTCTTTTGCTCTTTCCTTTTCTCTCCTAAGGATGATAGTATCCAACTAGTCTGTCAAGTTGGTATATCATTTCAAGTTTTATTGGTGATTGAGTTGCAAAGGTAGGGATGATGACTTTCTTCCCTCTACCTTTGGTTGGGCAGGCTTTGCACAAAAAATTACTATCTTCGGTATTGGATCAAGTTTAAATGGTTTCTTAATCCAATCTTGCATCATTTTAATGATGTGCTTCGCCTGATGGTTAATATCAACATTCTCTTCTCGATTAACCTCAACATTCAAAATGGGTTGTTCTCCAATTTTATCTTCATTGAAGAAAGGGTGAAGCAACTCCCCCAAGTCTTGTTGCAATATCTACAATGGAATCTTTATTTTTAAGGCCTTTTCTACCAAATACAAAGTCATCCTACAATAATCCCTAATATGAACATTGTAGTCATTTGTGGCATTCATCCAATGGTCTTCAATAGCTTCTTCATGTGCGAATGCTTTACCTACTAGATACTGTACTCTCCCAATATTATCAAAACATGGTCATGGAGGATTGTACTCTTCCAAGGGATATTAATCCCATTCACACTCAAAAGAAGGAATATCTTGCTTCTGTTTCACTTGAAAAGGCTCTATGGTTAGAGGCCATGCCCAACATTATTTATGTTGTTTTCTAACTAGGTCGTATGTTAATGAGAGTTGTCGGGTGATCTTTAAGAGAACAAGTCTATCACTAGGATACCTTGGAAGCTTCTTTAGGTTGACCGTGGTACCATCTACCCTTAGAAATGTGAATGTTCTAAACTGAATGTAATATGCTCTGAGTACCGTTATCTGTGCCACTACATCATCTAATAACCTCTTCACATAATCTCCTTCTATGAATTTGATTATAGCAAATATCAAGGCATCATTAATAATTATGTATTCCTTGCTCTGCCCCAAGAGTGTCTTCTTCACCAATTGTGGATAGACAATATATGGCCAAGCATTAGGATCTTGCATGCTGCCTTTCTTGTGTAGCCCTAGATAGTCTGTCGCTCTTGCAGCTAATAAGTATACCAAGTAGGATGTCATGTAAAATTTCCTTTTTCTCTTTGTCACCTCCAACTATTGACACAAATTTTCACTCAAAGTAGTGGCCCAATCAATTGGCATCTTCACCATCTTGATAGTCTCAATAAAATGTACCATGAAGATATTTAGGTGTCTGGCTGCCGGCAGGCCCATTATTCTTCTCAAAAGTATGATTGAGTACCCAATATCTTCTTTCATATATCCCCTTGTCATGTCCACTTTACCAGTTGTCTTCCCTAGAGGAGTCTTCTCCATAAGATAAGAGAATTGGATGATCTCAGAAGCCTCTTCTGAGTGTTCTCTATACCATCTCTTTGTTGCCTCATAGGTCAACCTGATAAATTGATCCACCCTCAGGAGATGGAATACTTTCTCAATTTTGTTGGGTCATAGATTGAGAACGATCTCTCCTGTAACACTCTTAACAACCCTCTCTTCAGGGACAAAGTGTTTTGCAAGTGTCATAAAGAGCTTTGAAGATTGCACTGACACCGGGTGAGATGCTACATTTACTAAACCCAAATGAATCAAAGTGGAGAAAAATAGCAAATCTCTCAGTGGGTTTGTTACAAATCTTCAAGAATTCCCCCAAATATATGTGTCCTAACTTTGTATCTCTGATTTCAGAGTAATCATCATGAAACCTTGATTTCGCTGGAGGTATGCCTTGAAACTTGAAGACGACAGGTTTTCATGCCATTTTCTTGCCCAAGGAAGCCAAAGAGGATGCCATAATATTTGCAAAAAAGAACGTCCATTAGTGAAAGGTTGGAGAAAATGAATTAATTAAGCCTTAAAAATCGCTTGCACAAAACCCAAAAAGACTCAACCACTTGAAGACACAAAAAGCCTATTTTAGACCTCTAAAAGCAAAAAAAATGTACAAATAAAGGCGCAACAGGAATGTGTGCCTAATGCACTTTATTTAAAAAACATCTCACTGTAAGGTGCGCATTAGCACACCTTAACCTAGGGTTAATGCATTTTTGTTCCTTTTTCATTTTATTTGATTGTCTTAAAATGAAATTGGGTGCGCATCAATTGACCTGGACAGGTGCGGTGGTGCACACCCAATTTTGGATTCATTTGAGATGTAAAGTGTTTTGTGTTGTTTTTTCAATTTTTAGGTAGAGAGTTTGGTGTGCATCAGCGCACCTTGGGAAGTGCAGTGATGTGCACGAACCCTTTTAATGTTCTGTGTTTATGTGCTTAGGTTTTGTGGAGTGGGAGAATGCCACAGGTGGAAAGCGGAGCGAAACAAAATTGCACCTCATTGTGTGCGAAGCTGCGGACCTCGGGAGACAGTGCGAGGAAGGAAGGCACAAGGATGTAGATTTTGGAGTTGAAAGCAGATAGAATGAACAAGGTGAGGGGGAAATGAACCCCTCCCCCCTCTGCTCAAATATATTATGCAAACCTTTGGCACAACTGCACATTTTGACAATTTCCTCCTTTTCGGGTGCACTAGCACACCTCCTGTGGTGCACTTAGTGCCCCCAAAACTTCAATACTAAGCCTTTTTATTGATTTTTTGATTGATTTTGACCTTTGAGCTTTTCGACAAGACCCAGACCTAAACTAGGGGTTCGTGGAGAACTTCAAGATGACTAGGATCCCGATTTTAGGAGTCCAAAAAAACTTTGAAAAGTAGGGGGTCCCCATTTCATGATAGGAAATGGGGCATGCATTGTGGAACCATGAAAAGTTATACAAATCGATGGTTGAATTTTATATTCCCTATTTATATTCATTCACCACCCCCCACCACATATAGGAATTATAACAATTTCCATCATAGCTCTAGTCGTCTTCATGATAAGCCTAACAATTTAAGGAAAAGATCCACATTCATTGAGAGTTATATGTATGAGAAACAAAAGGAAAATGCAAACATAATGATTAATGAGTTGTAAGGAAAGATGAGGACATTGTTTGTCATAAAGAGATAACTCACTGACAAGTAAAATGAAAACCAAGATTGCATTGATCAATTATCCAAAAGTGACATGTCTAAAGAATATGAGGAAGCAATTGATAAACTAGTGGAAAAGAATCATAAGATTAAGGAAAAACTTTCAAATAAAAAAAATATATCTTGAAGGTCAGTATGTCAGGACATGTGAAGACATTGAAGGAAAAGAGCAGCTAAATATGCCAGGAAACGTGCAAAAGATTCCAAAAAAGTTGTTGAGGATGCATTAAAGGAAAGGAGTATTATTTTTCCAATTCAACTCAAGATAATTCTATCATGCATGAGCATCTTTATGCAAAAATAATGGAGAACTAGCAGATCATAAGTGAAGATGAAAGACTCGGAGAGGAGAATGAGAAATTGAAGAAGGTATTGCAAACTAAGAAACATGCAAAGGAAAACCTGAAATAGTAGAGTGAAAGCTTAATAAGCAATTGAAGAATTGAAGAAGACACAAAGACACAAGCGATCTTGTTTATGCAAGCCAAGAAACATTTGTGACTGAAGAGTTGTCTAAATCTAAATTGAAGAATCCACAACATGTTAAAAAAAAAAGTCAAAAACAATCCAAACAAAAAATCTAACAAACCTACTCATTATAAATTTGGTAACCTTGGTTGTACTACCAATCTCTATAGGAGAAAACTAGTGAATAAACCTTATTCATTTGAAGGTCATTTCTTTAATTGACATAGGTATGGTCATATTACTTATGAGTATAGATCTAGACCCAGTAGTTGATCTAGTGGTGGTAGTTTTAATGGACACTATTATACATGCAACAAATATGGACACAAGGAAGAAGAATGCACATCTAAAGTGAAATCTCCTAGGACACCATTCCAACATGTAAACTCTTATAGAATAGAGTGACAATTCAATGTTATATGATTGGCATGTGGTAATTATGGCCATCTAGCAATAAATTATAGGATGAGAACTGTGAGAGGAAATTATGGACCCTAGATGTCAACTACTATGGCTTATTTGCAAAGTCACAAGGTCGGTCACCTAGCTAGAGATTGTATATCCATGAACTGATATCCTAATTGGTCATAGGAAAAAAAAGAAAAAAAAGCTTGTGAATATCGATGAAGTCAGATGTGAGATGAAGAATACTTGGGCAAAGAAAGAAGAGCAATAGGGACAAGTCAAGTCACCTAAAATAAAGTGTCCATTCTCTTACACAGAGGATCCATCTTCAAACTAAGCACAATCTTTACTTAGGGGGAGCAGTTATAGACAAATCATTTACCGACCCCCTTCATTGAAGAGTGGTGAGATGTATTCACACATTATGGTGTAAATTCCTATCATTTTTGTTTTTTTTTATGACTTTAAGGATTGCAAATAATTTTATGGTGATCGCACTAAATATTTCATAGTGTACAACTATTTATTATCGGTCATAACCATTGATGAGTATCAACTAGTGAATATTTGTTAAACTAGTGACAAGATACTATTCCTACTATTGGGAAAGGTGTTATTTGACTATTGAAGTGTACACCATCTATTTCTCAATGATAAATAGAGGAAAGTCATTTCAATTTGCACCTTTACTTTTATATGAGTATTTGAGAGCTATCTTGAGTGATATAGAGAAATTGTTGTATTTGAATTGAGAATGTTCAAGTGAATTGCTATCAAGTTTTTGTGAACCTTAATTGGTGTATCATGAGATATTAGATTGGTTTATTATAAGATTTGTTTGATGTTCGAGTTTATTCAATTGGCAAAGAATGTTGATTTTCTTGTTTTGATTAACAATTATAAGATGCCCCAACCCATTTTCAAACTCCATGCAATCAAAGAAGTTGAGTTGATATGTTAGGTGCCTTAATGATTATCCCTATAAGAGCATTGTTGAAAAAGATGTTCAGTTCTATAACCATTGCAAAATTAAAGAACTAGGAGTTGAATCAATAAAGGAAGATGATATGTGCACATATGAGTCATTGAAAGATGAGCATAAACATCTACAAGTGTATGTCTAGATGGAAAACCCTTGCAAACCATAAAATAGTGGGGGGGGGGGCATAGAATAGTAGGGGAATAATCAGCCCATTTTTGTCTAGGTGGGCCTTACCTTCCCTATAATTTTATAGATTTTCCCATCCATAAAAAAGGGCTGAACATATGTGCTGGATATTCCAATTGAATTCCATCATGATTGGATTTGTTACATGTTGAGGAGAGTCCATGATTAGCTTACATGGCTAGATATAACACACAAAATTTCCAAAATAATAATTTAGTTACTAGTTTTTGAGTACAAGGTGAAGAATGTACATTGAGAATGGTGGTAGAAAATTTGGTTACCAAGCAAACTGAATCCATATATGATGACAAATCTATGATGATTGATGATATTAAAGACAAGGAACTTAAGTTTGCATCAATGGTGATAAGCTATAGAGTTTATCATTCAAGTCATATAAACAATATGCACAATGATGCTACATGTGCTACACATCATATTGTCAAAGATGATGTGTGTATGATGTTAGGATTAACAAGACAAAAATAACAATTACATGCAAATATATCCAATATCAAAAAAAAAATGTATAGAAGAGAATACAAGACACAAATATTTAATGTGGTTCACCCAATCCCTAGGTTACATCCACCAAACAACGAGTCCAATATTTTTATTATCTAGTGATTACAACCTGATTACAATCTGTAATCCTGTATAACTCAATACCATTGCAATAAGCTAAAATATCGTCATACACAATGAAATTCCTAACCCTGAGCCATTTTATACAAGATTTTTGTTGCTTACAAAATTAGGGCTAAAATAAATCATCCAACAAAAAAATAGCAGCTATCGCCTTTTATAATAATAAAGTTAGTTGAGCAAGGGAGTGCACCTAGGGTTCTTCCCTAGGACCCCACAAGGTGTCTGCCCCTTGAACTCATATTGGGGGTGCTTCCCCCTAACCCCCATAGAATAATATGGAGGGGAAACCACACCGAATGAAGTAGGGAGAAATTAACCTCCAAGTCTAATTGGCTCCACATAACAACAATCTGACACTTGGAGACTGATCAAACTCCACAACAATAACCTCCCACTTGGAGACTAATCATAACATTGCTTAACCTATAGCTCCCATTAGAATGTAAAACCACCCTAGACTCTATTGTTCTTTTATTATGTTCAGTCTAAACGACCAACTAAAATTGAAAAGGAGTTTAACTTCTCCCTTGTCACTACCTTTGTAAACATATCTGTTAGATTATCATTTGTATGTATCTTGTCCAACTTTAATTGTCCATCATCCAAAGCTAACTAAATGAAATAATATCACAACTATATATGTTTTTTCTTTGAATGCAAAGAAAAACTCTTGGCAAGATGAATGACACTCTGACTATCTATTTGCAGATAACTATCCCTCTATAGATGTCCCAAATTTTCCATGAAGAATTGAAGTCATATCATCTCCTTGGTTGCCTCTGTAGTAGCAATATACTCTACCTCTATATTAGATTAAGAATTCACCTTCTATAACTAGCAAATCCAACTCACTATTGTCCCACTAACAATAAATATATAACCTATAGTACTTCGCCTGGTATCAAGATTCCAAGCCAAATCTGAGTCAATATAGCCTTGTACATTAGTAGTAGAGCCTCCAAAATGTAAAATTTTATTGAACTTTCCTCTCAAATACATGAGTTACCATTTGACTACATTCCAATACTCAATTCCAAGATAAATCATGTACCTGTTAATAACTCCCACTGCATGTGCTATATCTAGCTAGTAGATACCATGACATACATTAAGCTTCCTACAACTGAAGCATAAGGTACCTTGGACACCTTATCCTCCTCTTCCTGTATCTTTGGACACATCTTCTTAGTCAATTTTAAATGATTACGCAAAGGTGTTATGACACCTTTAGCATTCTCCATGGATAAATGTTGCAACACCTTCTCAATATAATCAGTTTGTGATAATGTCAATTTTTTGTTCTTTCTATCTTTCCAAATTTTCATACCAAGGATTTGTTTTGATGCCCCCAAATCTTTCATAGTAAATTAATGTGCTAATTGTTATTTTAATCCCTTAATCTGATCCATGTTAGACCTAACTATTTGAGATTATGTGTGTTGCACACATTGCATAATATTTTTATATTGTATTATTTTATTTTATTATGTAATGTTGCACCTAGGAACACCTAGATGGACATCCAACATGTATAGATTCTAATAGAATATACTTGATGAGTTGTATTGTAATATTGTGGTAATATTTGATGTAATTATTTAATATTGGAAAAAATGATTAAATGTCTAGTATTAAATGTGGGGTCAATGGGTTAGGTAGCACATGGTTTATGTAATACCACTTGTTAGTTTTGTGGGAGCTTGCTACTATAAGAGAAACAACAAGGGTAGTTGTTATATGAGAAAGTAAAAAAGGCAAAAAAAAAAAAATTGAGCAAGAAAAGGCTTGACAAGTTAGCCAATGGAGCATTTGTGAAAGTTGGAAGCATGACATGGGATGTGTGAATTCATGCTTGATCGCATGGATTGTTTGGTTGTGATTATGACTTTGAAGGCTTCCATGGTTGTATTGCAATTGTTTTTTTGTTGAATAATACATGGTAATGGATACTTTTCGAGGTTAGGTTTTCTTCCCTTAAGGAGGGTTTCCTAGGGTATATCTTGTGGAACATTTTTGTGGGTATGTTATCTATTCTCTTGTATGTGGATTGTAATTGCATATTTTATTTCAGATCTATCATGGGTTATGTGAAAATGGTAATATTTTGTTGTTGTTGTTGTTTTAAGTTTCCTTACACTAGCTACAAGCATATCATCAACATATAAACATAAAACAATGTAGATTTCATCATCCAACTTCTCAAAATAAACATAATGATATGAATGATACCAAGTGTATCTGTGCTCATGTATAAAACTACCAAGTTTAAGATATCATTACCGAGGTGCTTGTTTCAAGCCATATAAACTTTTCTTTAATCTGCACACTAAATTCTCCTTACCTTTGATCTCAAATCCTTGTGGTTGTGTCATATATATCTTTTCATCCAAATCACCATGAAAAAAAGTGGTTTTAACATCAAGCTACTCCAAATACAAATCTTTAGTACCCACAATACTTAAAATAGTGCGAATAGAAGTCATTTTAACTACATGAGAAAATGTCTTATCAAAATCAATGCATTTTTTGTACAAATTCTTTTACAACTAACCTGGCTTCAAATATTTTCTTACCTCCATCCTTTTCTTTCATCCTATAAACCCATTTATTTTGTAAAGCCCTTTTATTTGCAAGTAACTTACATAAATCCAAAGTCTAATTTTTAGTAAGGAGTCCATTTGTTCCATCATTACAGACTCCCACTGAATCTATGTATCCACCTATACAACTTCATCATAATATTGAGGTTCACCAACATCTGTTAATAAACTAGAATAAAAAGAGGGAGAAATTTTTTTTGGAGGTCTACTTAGCCTCTTTAACCATCTAACATTTGCTAGGGTGTGTGGTATTTGTTGCTGTAGCTATTGCGGAGCACGAGGGATTGTTGGAACAACATCCTTTTGAGTATCATCTAACACTAATTAATCACTTTCTTTATTCTCATGCTACTGCAACATATCTTTGTACAACACTTTCTCATTAAATATGACATCCCTACTTTTTACAATTTTATTATTGTCAAAATCTCAAAGCCTATAACCAAATTCATCAATGACATATCCAATAAATACACATTTCTTTGACTTAGCTTCCAACTTGGTTCTATTTTTTAGAATTTATATGTGCAAATGATTCATAATCAAAGGTTCTGAGAAAAGAACACCTTACCTTCTTACCAGTCCATGCCTCTTTTGGAATACCATAGCCCAAAAGAGTAGAGGGACATATATTGATCAAATATATAGCAGTATTGACAACCTCTTTCCACATGTTTAAGGGAACTCTACCATACCACCTCATGCTCCTTGCACACTCCATTATTGTCATGTTCATAAGTTCAACCACTCCATTTTCTTGTGGAGTCCTTGGAATAATTTGCTACCTACAAATACCATTAGTGGAACAACAATATTCAAATTCATTATTGCAATACTCACCACAATTATCAAATCTGATACATTTTAATCTTTTACCAGTCTCATTTCAATTGGACATTTCCATTTCTTAAAAGTTACAAATACACCAAGTTTCTATCTAAGGAAATAAAGCCATACTTTTCTATTCATATCATCAATAAATGTAACATAATAATGAGATACACCAAGGAAAGATAGCTGAGTTTGTCTCTATACATATGTATGTACAAGCTCTAATTTATTGTTTTACTTGTCCTTTTTACTCTCCACAAAACTCACTCTCTTTTGTTTTCCATAAACATAACTTTTACGAAAAACCATATTGACACATTTCAAACATGATAACTTTCTTTGAATGAATTATTTTCATACCTTTCTCACTCATGTGCCCAAGTTTTTTGTGCCATAGTATTGTATTAGAATCTACAACATCTGTTTGTTCTCCCTGCTCAACTACAATAATTGTTCTTGAACATTCATTTTTCTTTGAAATAATTAAAGTAGAAGGAACAATATAACACTACTTTCACACATTTTGCTACTATAAGGAAAACTTTTGAAACCTTCCAATTTTTATTATTAAAAGTGACAGTGCAACCCTCATCACCTAGTTGCTCTTCTGAAACCAAATTCCTACTCAACCTTGGAGCATGTCTTACCTCTTGTAATAGCCAATGATTTCCATTCTATAACTTGATCTTAATTTTTCCGTTTCTAACAATCTAATAGGGTTAGTTATCCCCCAAATAAATAAGCCTAAAATCCCCTTGTACATAATCAAGAAGATGACCTCTATGGCGAGTAGCATGAAATGAAGCCCCTGAATCTGAAACCCATGAATCATCAACACTTTCTAAAGAAAGAAGCAAAGAATTCCCTTCAAATTTATTACTTACCACATTTTCCTCCTTATTTCCATCTTGTTTGTCTCCTTCATTTTTATTTCTAGTCCAACAATCTTTCTTCTTGTGCCCTAGTTTTCCATAGTACCATCAATCTCTTGGTCCTTTGGATTGAGACCTCTTTCCCTTTAATTTTCCTCTTGATATCTCATGATTTTTAGAATTGTTTCCGCTTTCATTCATTCTGCCTCTACTTTGTGTGTTCAAAACAATTCCTCATGTAGATCCACCGGACCATTTTCTACTAGTTTCTTCACTCAGAAGAACACAAATCACATCATTAAATTTTAGGGTATTAGATCCAGAAATAGAATTACTTACAACCATTACCAAGCCATTTTAACTTTTAGGCAAAGAACACAAAATCAAGACAACTTTAATTTCTTAATCAAAATTGACATTCATAGATGACATATGACTTGTAACCATATCAAAATAATTTAAATAATCAGCAATAGATCCACCTTCTACCATCTCCATATTAAATAAATGCTTCATGAGAAATACCTTGTTTGAAGCAGAGGTATTTTCATACAACTTTTCTAGGGTTTGCATCAACTCTTAAGCCATCTTTAATTTTGTAATATTAAATGCCATCAATTGTAATAGACATAATCAAATAATTCCAAGTGCCTTTATATTCAAAATATTCTATTCCTCATTTATCATAGTAGTCAGCTTCTTTGATTTCCCTTGCAATGGATTCCCTAAATCCTTTTGATAAAGATTGTCTTCCATTTTCATTTTCCACAACTAAAAGTTTTTCTTATTAAAATTCTCAACCTTCAACCTACCCTCCTCTACTATTGCTCCCACTCAACCGTGTGAATTTTATGCAAAGGATAACTAAAACAACTAGGCTTTAATACCACTTGTTAGGATTAACGAGACATAAATAACAATTATATTAAATATATCTAATATCAAAAAATAATGTCCCACACATAGGAGAAACAAGTCAAAGATTTAACGTGGTTCACCAAATACTGAATCCAATATTTTAATTATCCAATGATTACAACCTAATTACAATATGTAATCCCATACAACTCAATACCACCATGAGAAGATACAATCTTATCATATACAATGATATACCTAACCTTAAGCCATTTTATACAATATTTTTGCCTCTTACAAAATTAGGGCTAGAATAAGTCATCTAGTAGAAAAATAGAAGTTGATTCCTTTTAGAATAATAATGTTCATTAAGCAAGGGTGCACACTTGGGGCTCTGCTCCAAAACCCTACAAGGGGCACTACCCCAAAACCCTCGTAGAATAATCTAGGGGGAAATTGTGTCGAAAGTAGGGAGAAATTAACCGGAGTTTGAGTAGGCTTCACATAACAAGATATGATCTATGTGAGATGTTTAGAAGTTAATTTTTGGTTAACATGGAAAGAATACAGAGAGACAAGAAGAAATCACTCGAGTATGGTGCCCCATTAGTATTTCTATATCCAAAATTTATTTCCTGGTAGTGGTAAAGTTACATGGTCAAAGCATAAACTGGTAGTGACTCAAATAGGTGAATTCATATAGGAATTAGGTGAAAATTTTAACAATGTTATGTGGGGATACTTCAAATATTCAAAAATAGATGTATAAACATGAAAGAATCTTATCTATCATAGTGGAAAAGCACAAATAAGATATTTGTTTTCTAGTAGAGACAGGTACATGCACTGTGCAAGAAGTTGAATCTAGAATACTTTGGCTTCCACCTATAGGTTATGAAGTAGAGAGTGAGTCTATGAGATAATATGCACATGTATTACTATCAGAATCTTGGGACAAATAAGCAAAGAGATTTGGTACACATGAAGAATCCTTTGATAATGTCTGTAAGGAATTAAGGAAACTAGTTAATGGAAGAGAAAAAAAAAGGAGAACATTGGCCAATATAGAATATAAGACTAGTGGTAACAAAGTAGGTACATTTGTAGTAGAAATCAACCCATCAAAAAACATTCCCTCAACTTACAGAAGGGTGAAGAGTAAAAAGGCTAAGTAGAAAAGGAAACCAAACCAAAGGGTGAACCTACAAAGAAGAAAGAAAACCACACAAGGACAAGAAAATCCACATATAGAAAGTGTGATAAGAAAGAATTTGTTGAGGGTAAAGAAGACAAGATATAATCCAATATCAAATCTTTAGAATTGATTAAGAGATGAATGACAAAGAAGGCCTCTACCATAGATGATATTGTAAAAGGTATTATGGAATCGGGTTGGCTAGATTCAGTTGGAAAAAGATATAACCTAGGGAGTGATGAATATAAGAAGAAAATTGAAGATGTCATTATGCACCATCTTCACAAATTTAGCAAATTACCTTTGGAGATACACTCTTTTATTCCTGATGAATTGTATTAGTTGATAGATTCCATATAGACTACAACCTTGTCGTTTGACAAAGAAATCATGGAGAAAGGATTGATGCAAGGCACTGAAGATGCTAAGATAAATATAGACGATCACATAAACCAAATTAGAATAAAGAAACATAGCAACAAAGGTCTTGATTGATGACATGAAGAAGATACACAATGAGATTGTTGAGACATGGAAAAAGATACTCCAGATAGAGAAGAATGTAGCACAAGCAAATGAATAACTAAGTATATTTGTTGCACCTATTTAGCTAAAAGACACTTTTATTATTGATTAGATTTATAATTGGGAATGCTTTTCTTGATGTCCCTAAACAAGTGTAGAACATTGAGGATTTTTTTTTTGAGTTTCCATCAATTGGTGGAATTGAGGTTGAGATAGTAGACATCATAGTGTAGAAGTTGATGAAAGCCAACTTCACATCTTGCCAAGATCACTTGCATGAAAATAACCTGTTGAAGAGAAACCGAAGAAGGAAAGGTAGAGCTTCGAGAAACTAAACAGACTGAGAGAGAAAATATTGCAACAATGAAAAAAGAATTGCTATACAATATTCCTTGAAAATGAGTTGAAAAATACAATAAGAGAGCCTGAATATAAAGGTCTCAAGGAAGCTTGTAGAACAAGTTGGAAAGTGCTAGCAGATAAGGTTGACAACTAAGCATACGTCCACAAAAGGTGGGATATCCTCAATCAAGGTGAGGAGATAAGTATGACTTAGATAGGAACAAACTCTCGTGTTGTCAACAACTCCTATACTATAACTAATAAATAAATGCATTAACCTAAGTAAACTTAAGTAAAAATGTAAATAATAATTATTTACTCTAACACCCACCCTTAAGTGCAACTTAGGGGAATGCACTTAAGCTTACAAAAGCTAAGATGAAATGCAAAATGGGTCCTAACAACAAGGCCATATTAGGTACCCATGTATAATGCAAATAAATGCAACCTCTAAAAATGGGGAAAAAGAGAAAACTACATGCGAAAAACCCTCCCCCAAAAAGAGGTAAGAAGGAATGTCCTAGAAAACAGGAATAAAGAAGAAGATAATGAAGAGCATCATTGAAGCATGAAGAAGCCACAAACTCTGTCGGAAAAAAATTGTTGATTTAAAGAATCTCCATGGAAAATAGAAGGCACAAACCAAGTGTATCTATATGATAGATGATCCATCTCACCGAAATGCATAGGTAGCCAGCCACTACAATTGCCTAGTATATAGGATCAACTACTAAATACATAGTTCACACTATTGAACCATCGAACCAAGGAAGCATTAGAACAACAGAATCACCCCCCTTAATGCAAATGGAGTGAGATGATAGGCAACTACAAAAGTGGGCCAAAATCCTCTGCAAAAAGAACTAAGAATGACGAGAGAGTTGAAGAGGTACAAACACCTATAAAGACATGATCACCAACTTTTCATGGGGCTAATATCGTGGAAGAGACACTCACTTGACAAGGAAAGAGGGCACAAAAATGAGAACAACTATCCCCACATGGTGCTTTATAAAATAGTGCTCGTACAACTATCTCAAAACAACGTTCATGAACTTGAAATGCAAGAGTGACACTTTATCTCAGTGCGTTTGCATAAAGATACTTGCAAATGATATCAACAATGATTAGAGAAGGAAAAAAGCTGATACAAAAGATAATGCAACTCAAAACAAAAGATCCCATGCCATTAAAATGATCCTCAAACCTAGAATACCCAAGATATCCACCATAGAGCAAAAATGCCAAAAATATGATAGAAAGAGCATGGGGTAGAATGTAAAGGAAATGACAACATTTCTGAAAAGATGATAGAACCAGCTTTTCAAACATATAATGTTTTCAAAAAATGGATATGGGATGCACAAGATATGCTTGCCAGATTGAAAAATAGAACTTCAAACTTTGACTGCATAAACAATCCACAAAACTACATCAAAACCTTAAAATACCTGCACCAATGTCTCTGTCTCGAAACTAGCTTTTTGGTACTTCTTTTGGATTGAAAAAATATCTCTGTATGCTCAAGTTATGGCCAAAAAATTACGAGTATGTCAAAAAGGACCCTAGAGAGCCTATAAGTGTGATGATGTCATGTTGATGTTAGCAAACCACTAGGTTAAAATTGATGGCCTCAGGGTCATCGTAGCAAAAAAGAGCCATGTGCAAGTACCACGTGGCAAGTATAATTGTCTGGGTGTTGATGTGTTGTAGGTGACGTGGCAGGGGCCACGTAGTAGTGCCAATGTGGCACCTGCAAAATGGGCCAAATGGTGCTTAGCTGTCGAGTGGTGCAGGGGCCGCAAGTGGGTAGTGGTAGAGTGGAGGAGCCTTGGTGGAGGTGTTGCAAAAGCGGCAGGAACTAGGGGTGTCATCGGGAGGACGGCAAGGCGGCAGGTCGATGATGGTCGTGGAGCAACGGTCATGTTGCGGCTTCCTCGCAGCTGCATTGCCAGCGGCAGCGGTGTCTGAGCCACGTAGGGGCAGTGCGAAGGTGCTACTCTGGCTTTTTAAATTTTTTTTGTCCATCTTATACCATGTAGAAGTTGATGAAAGCCAAGTTCACAGCTTGCCAAGATCACCTGCATGCAAATAACCTGTTGAAGAGAAACCAAAGAAGGAAGGGTAGAGCTTGGAGAAACTAAACAGACTGAGAGAGAAAATATTGCAACAATGAAAAAAGAATTGCTATACAATATTCCTTGAAAATGAGTTGAGAAATACAATAAGAGAGCGTGAATATAAAGGCCTCAAGGAAGCTTGTAGAACAAGCTAGAAAGTGCTAGAAGATAAGGTTGACAATTGAGCATACATCCACAAAAGATGGGATATCCTCGATCAAGGTGAGGAAATAAGTATGACTTAAATAGGAACAAACTCATGTGTTGTCAACAACTCCTATACTACAAGTCATAGGAATTCTCCCTCGCCATCTCTTATGGAACAAACATAAAAAATGGTCCTTGAGAATGAAGAAGAAAGAGTCATAATAAGTTAGCAAGAAGAACATCAAAAAAAGGTAGGAGAAGAATATCATGTAAAGAGGAAATCGAGTTTTGGTGAGACAAGTGTGAAGAAGAGGAACAAAACAATACACATTTTTGAAGAAAAAGAAGATGAAGAAATTGAAGAAGAAGTTCCAGTTACAAAACTGATGGACATTACTAAATTAAATCATAAGAAATTGATGAAATACTCATAGCATATAAAGAAGAAGGCTGAAAGAGAAAATATGAGATCCAAGAAGAAGAAGGCAAGTGTTTTGAGACAAGTGAGAAATATCCTAGCTAAATTAGTCCCTGATATAAGATATAATAAAAATGATTCACTAATTGACTAGATGGATTCCTTGATAAAGGCACCGACTTGTAGAAGAGAACTTGATAAAACTATGACAGGTAAACTGATGGAAAAGGTTACTAAATATCAAGATATATTGACGAATTTGGTGAAGAAAACCATGTCAACATTGAATGAGGTAAGCTAGCTGTTTACTAAGATATCAAACTATACAGATTTTTTCAAAGACTTGGAGAAATAGAGAGGTGTTTTCTCAAAAGGAGTTGGAGAGCTTTAGTGGTTAACTTGATCTTATTTTAAGCTCAACCACTACTTACAATGGACAAGTGAAGCAATTTTTTCACAAGATGAAGCAACAACAACATGAACAAGATAACATAATGATTAATTCACTTGAGCTACTATCCTATCTATCCCTGACACTAGAGGTCATGCAACAAAATGTGAAGAAGGTTGAAGTGTCCTTTCCCTACCAGATACAAGTTATTTAGACAATACGACTAAGGTAGCTTCTAGCTTACGTGAGTAGCTTATAGCTTTAACCCATTCACAAAAGCTATAAGAGATATCCTTAGAGTCAACAAAGACACATTTGAAGATGATTTTTGATAGGATGTAGTAAGTAAGCTTTCTATTATTTGTACATACTTTTACTTTTGTACCTTTGACATTGTTGTCAAAGGGGGAGAATATGGATCATAGGGGGGTATATGGAGATAGGAGTGAATGTGTACACAATGGAGTGTGTAAGTGTATATACAAAGAAGGTTTTAGATAAATACATAGAAATAAATGAGTATAAAGGGGTAGCCATTAAAAAATTTGCATCTTACAAAGTTAGTTGTTTGCCTTTTATTTCCTTCACTTGCCCATTGAAAAGAGCGCTTCAACAATGCATGAACTCTAAATTTAGGGAATGGAAAAATTTAAATCCAATCTACTATTAGTCTACTATTCAAAAATATCAATTATGTTTCCTCCTATAGCTCATTTTTGTAAAATGACCCAGGAATTGAAAATATCTTAATGATTCCACCTACTAGAATGTAATGTCAATACATTATTTCTAAATAACCCAAGTCATTAATAATTAATGAAGAGTGCATACAAGCAAATTGGATAACATAAGTTGACAATTAAGTAGATCAATACATAACTAATTTTTCGATTCACATCATGCAAAATTATTTCAAAGTCATGGAAACAATTCATAGAGATTCATAAGTCTACACAAAATTTAAAATTGTTATCATATCATAAGGATACTTACCTTCATATACTAAGGTGGCTAGGTTCTCTTCTACATCAAGCAAACCTTCATCATTATTCTAATACCTAATTATACATGTTATGAATTCATATCTAAGTTTTAAAGTATTACACTTATACATATTTATTATCATTCCAAACTATTATCATTATAATATATTAATGTATATGATTTTTGTGCTTGCATTTATTTAACTGACCTATATTTACATCTTAAAAAGTACAATTTCTTGTACACTTCATCACCTTGACTTTGATTTTTTTCCTATATAAGCATTGAGAATATCCATGGTTGGAAGTTTTTCTTATATATCTTTTTTCATTAATAAATTATATCTATATGAACTTCTACAACTTACAAAAACCTAAAAAATAAAACATGCAAAGGTCATTTATATCAACATATGTTAATAAAGTGGGTGAATCTTCTTAGGGTGGATCATAATTTCATTGAGCTTGCTAAGTGCTTGAATGCTTGCTTTCTTAACCATGAAGAGGATGTTCTAATTTGGAAAACTGATCCCAGTGGTATGTACTCTATTGCCTCAACCTTTGCTAACTCTTTTGATGATCATGATGAACCTTGCTGGGCTATGGCATGGGCGAAAGGTTTGACTCCCAAAGTTAATATCTTCTTTTGGATTCTTTTGCAAAATAAAATATTAACTTTTGACAATCTTAAGAAGAGAGGCTTCATCATTGTTAATCAATGTGTTCTTTGCAAGAATGATGGAGAATCAGTGGATCATATTATGTTACATTGTCCCTTTACAAAGAAGGTTTGGGATACAACTAGGAGTTTAATGAATGTGGATTGGGTTTCCCATGCTACAACCTAGTTGTTCTTTTCTAGTTGGAAGGCTCCTTCCAAGAATGCTTTGATCATTAAATTGTGGGACTTTATCCTTCCTTAGCTGTGTTGGGGGCATTTGGAAGGAGCACAATGATAGGATATTTAGGGGGGTGGATTCCAATTCTACTCAGGTTTTCCACAAAGTCAAGGTCCTTTTGATTGAAAACATTAAAATTTGTGGTTCTAGATAGAAACCTTGTAATGAATGGGAAGATGGGGTGCTTAATAATTGGAATATAAGGAGTTTGAGTATGAGTACAAAGGATCCTAACCCAAGGGATTATGCTAGATGGGATTGTCCTCTAGTGAATTGGTTTAAGATTAACTTTGACGGGGCCTTGAAAGGGAACCCAAGCATTGCAGGATGCATAGATGTTATTAGAAATTCTAATGGTGACTTTGTTGGCGGTATGGCAATACCTTTAGGGAGTCAAACTAATTATGTTGCTGAAGCTTCTGCTACTCTTGATGGTCTTATTTATGCCAAAGGTATGAATTTGAAGAATATATGGATTGAAGGTGACTTCCCTCAACATCATTAATTGTTTAAATAAATTTAATCCACCTTCGTGGACTATTAGTAATATTATTTCCAAGGCTATTAACATTATTAATTCATTCCAAAACTGCATTGTATCTCATAACTATAGAGAAGCCAATGGTTTAGCTGATTGGGCTTCGAATGATCATAATATCATTTGGGAGTCATATGATACCTTACCTCCAGATGGCCACGATCATGTTAAGCATGATAAATGGAGATCTCAGAAAAAGTCCTTTAATTATGATGCTATCAGCAAATTATGAGATTTACTCCTTTGGAGTGAGGTGGGTTATAATTTTTAGAAAGGTGGGCATTTCGCGCGGATTCTAGGTTGTTTCTTCCTTCCCTCTTTTCAGTAGTGGTGTTCACATAGAGTTTTGGAGTTTTCAGAGAAAGAAAACCAGTGAATTCAGCATAGAGATTATGGGGGAAAAGAGGAAAAGGGTGGTGCCGCCTAGCTACATAGAGTGGAAGAATAAGCCGGAGGTGTGGGACAATCTAAGGCATGGAAATTTCAGTGGTTACATGGAAAGGCTCAGAGGAAATAACCTTGCAATTACACACTAGTTTGTCAAATCATGGAAGGATAGCTATGTGATGGTTGGGAACCTGTGTATGGATGTCACTTAAGAGGTCATTGTAGAGGCTATAGGGTTGGATATGGATGGGATAAATTTTTATAGGGAAAGGAAGCTCTCGGATAAGGCTATTGATGACTTTGTGGAGACAGAACATGAGAGAAATTGTTTGGTTAAAATAGGTAACTTGTATTTTAACCCGACCTCTATTTCTCGTCCTTGGCATTTTGTGCTCTTTGTGATTATGGAATATTTGACTCTAGATGGGAGATTCACTAAATTGTATGGTTATCACTTTATGTTGGCAAATCATTTCCGACATGATGTTAGGATCAATTTTCCTTTTTATCTTATGTAGTCTCTTAGTATTTCTACCTAGGCCATTCAAAATGACCTGAATGGAGAGCATGTTTTCCATGTAGGTCTCATGGTCTTGATCATGAATTTGTTAAAATCCAAAAAAGTTTTGAAACCTAGGACTTTGAAAGGGGTTGATCAGGATACAGAAGGGAGTATTCGGGATATGGGCTATGATTCAGAGACTCAAGATGAAGCTGAAGGGGGTATGGTAAGCTCAAAAAAGGGCTTGGGTGGAAGCTCAAAAAAGAAGAAAAAGACTATTGAGGATGTTGATTCTGACCGAGATCGGGAAAGTGACTTTGTGGAGGAAATTGTTAGAGACCATTTCAATAAGAGGAGTGGAGGTAAAGGAAAGGGTAAAGGCTATCAAGATGAGTGGGTCTCTCCTCCTTTTGATGATGAGCCTCTAGCTCAACAGTTGGAGAGGAAAAGAAAATCTTTAAGGTGACAAGAGGATAGGTATAATACAAAGAAGAATGGGGAATCAGACAATGAGGATGATAGAGAACAGGGGCATATGTCTAATTTGGGTGATAAAGCCAAAGGTGGGGGAGGGTTTTTAAAGGGTTTATTCGGCAACCCAAGTTCTATTATGAAGGAGATTGATATCCTCAAGCAACAAATGTAGTTGTTGGGTAAGGAAATGGAACAATTAAGCAAAACATCTAGAGGGGAGTGAACATTAGGCCAACATATTGACAAGCTCTCGGAGGTTATAGGGAATGCTGAAGAAGTGAAAAATCTCATGCATAAGATTCCATTGATTGAAGCAATACAAAGGGTCATGGATAAGGATATTAGCAGCATTCAGGAGAAGGTGTCCAAACTGGAAACTAGGCTGGGTAATATGGATAAATTGGTCAAACAGCTAGTGGACAATGTGACTATTCTCTTGAAGAGGAATGAGCCTGATAAGGGCCAGGATTCCCCTTTGAGGGCTGATACTCAGGGACCAAGTAAACATACCCATGCTCACTCTAAGAAGAATGAGGAAATTAGTAAGAAGGACGAGGTGAAGACTGTTGCTGAAAACATGCAAACTCTGGTGGATTAGGCTGTTGACCTGATAAAAACTTCTTAGACGATTGGTTGTTGTTCCAACTCTGTCTCATGTGACCTCTGGAATGTTTTTGTTGGAGGTCTGTCTCATGTTGTTTTTGGATACTTTTCTTTGTTGTTCTTTTCTCATGCTTTTCTCTAGACTTTTGTTGATGTAAAGGTTTCGGGTCCTTAAAAACCTATTTTTACTTAATCAAAACATATGTTAATAGATTAAAAAATGTGAGTGGTTCTCAATGTTATTATGTGAATATTTTATTTTTTGAAAACATAATTATATTATAATCTAACTAACAAACTAACCATAATATTTAATGATTGACTACTTGTATACAAACATTTATGGAGCTTGAAGAATAGTAGAGGTATAATTTAAGCGAGTTCTCTTAGCAATTGAATTTTAGGAGAGACAATAGTTTTGTTACAATTTTTATTCCAATTTTAAAATAAAATTAGAAAAAACATGCCCAAACCCACCACTTTCTCTCAAATGATTTGAAAATTCTTCCCTAATCATTTAGAAGATATTCAAAATAATTTAATAAAATTTATTTTTACCTTCAATACAATAAACATGTAATAAATGATTCAGTGATCAAAAGGCTAAGTTAATATTGCATTAATAATGCTCCACTTCCTATATTCAAGAGTTAGACTAGTTCATGTCTATAAAATTGAAGTAGCAAACATAATGTAAATGTTGGGGGAAGGGGGTCTAAAGCACCTAGATTCGATAAATCATCACTCAAATGTATATAATTTGAACTAAAAAATATTTTATTGGGTGTTTTAAGTTAAAAATAATTATCATGATAATTCATGCATTTGTAATGGTGATTAATTCAAATTTCAAATATATGTATGAATTATTCAGCCATTCACTAATACTAGTGATATTTTGTTATCCTTGTGGACACATTTTACTAGTACCAGTAAAAAATTATTATATGTGAAGATATTTTTTACTAATATCATAAAATATACATGCTAATCCTATGCCATGATTGCTATGATAATTACAATTTATGTATTTTTATCAAGGTTTGATTTTCCCAGCATTAATGAGATGAAGCATTTTCCATATATACACTCTTGCATTCCAACTTTTTGGAGGTGACTTATCCCTTGTTGATTAATTCTTTAGACTATTGGTACCTAGATTTTTGACTAGTAGTTTTCTCTTACACGATGAGTAGTGTTGTTAGGGTTACTTGTGTAGATTCACATGCCATATGTATTTTCAACAAACAAAAATAAATAAATAAATAAATTATATATATATATATATATATATATATATTTGAGTATTGTCTTTAGGGGAACTCATGTAGATTGTTGTCTTCTTGATCTTAACCATCACCTTTCTCAGAGGAGGTTATTCTTTCAATAATACAGTAGTTATCATTTGATAATTGTCTACTAATTTTTTGTACTTTAAGGATGTTCTTCATGTTCCTATTCATTTCGGGTCCACATTTTCTTTGAGAACTCTTAGTCCTTCCTTCTATATTTAAAGTTTCTATTATATAGTTCTTCTCTCACATTTGGGGAGGATTTTTATTGTATATGGATTTTCTTCCTTTTATATAATTTAAGAGGCTTCTATTGTACATTAGTTTCTCATCAAGCCCTTTTCATGTATTTCACGCCTAGATATTTTCTCTCCCTATGTCTCACTTAAGGGGTGTTAGAGTATGCATTTATGTTGCACATACATAGTCTTTTTACATTCAACACATTTGGTATTTTTGCATAATTAATTGCGCATATTCTCAAAGAATCTTCTCAAGCATACTCATGCATATTTGAAAACACGTTTTCACATGCATAACTAATGTAAGTTCACTTAATTGAACTTTATTTGAGCCTAATTTAGCTTAGTTCAATCTATTTGTGCTTCAATTTAATTTTTGAGCTCTAGTTTTCTTTTCATGCATATCATACACCTTTAGTTTGCATATATTTATTTTAAAAGCTTTTCTTCTCTCTATTTTTAGCTATAAAAATATCACATTATATAAACTATAATTCATCCTGCAATATTGTAATTTTTTAATCTTACAATCTTTTCTTTTAAGAAATGTAGCAATTATTTTCTCATTTATCTCCTTGTAAAAGGTGTTCTTGTGTTTCAAATTTCAACATGACCTATTAGAGCTCCATAACTTCTATAAATAAATCCTCATGAACTTGAGACTTCATACAAAATTATGGACTAAGCTCTTCTTTGGACAAAAAATATTTTCAAAGAACTCAATCTTAGACATACTAAGGATTTTGAAAACTTTATGATCAACTAAATCTTAATGTATTTTGATGAATTAGTATTTAAAAAAATAAAGCAACTCATGAACTACTATTTTGAATGAAAACAAACTTGCAAACTCTTCCTTCTTTTTAACAAAACATTTTAGTAAACTTTATTTTCAAAGAACTTTACTTTAAAAAATTGATCTTTTGAAATTTTACTTGGAAAACATAACTTTCACTATTTTATTTTTATTGAAATTTTATTTTGGTGAACTTATAAAACCAAAGGCATTATAAATGTTCAAAGACCAAATCAATGGCCAAGGATCTAGAAACCAATATACAATCTTCAGTTAAAAAATAGATCTATAAAAAAGAAAGGTTGAAGGTTGATTGACATGGACTTAATAAAAATGTTCAATGACCACCTCTCATAAGATATATATAATAAATACTAATCAAGAGAACCAAAATCCAAGGTATGATAGATTCATGCCCATGATGTTATATTTAAAACAATGTAATTTTCTTGCAATGTATTTCCTACAATAATTTCAAAGGATGTACCATCAACAACTTTTGATATCAATAATGCCATATCCAATAGAGAAATACAACATCAACCTTAGACATCAATAATGTAAGTCACCTTTTGTAATGTCCTTGGATTTTGTAACACTCTCCCTAAGTGTATCTCCTCCCTTTGACATCAATTGAAAGGGATTCTTAGTACCTTTATAACGAGTTCATAATATTAAATTGTTTTATTCCTCTTTCAATATATATATATTTAATACTCTAGGTGATATTTTATTAAGAATAACTTTAGGGTTGAAAAATACAATGTTGAACTAATTTCCAACATCTCCCTTTAGTATTCATGACATGGTTTAACAACGTCATGTGTCTTCTATAAGTCTAGTGGTTGTATCATGCATTGACATGTCAATCTTTTGGTGCAATGACAACAACCGCTCTAACAAGTGGTATCAAAGCTTGGTCACACGTTCAAATATTCTTGGGTGAGGTTGAAGGGGGATTGTTGGACTAATCACCAATGTATCCCTTCAGGATCCATTACATGGTTTAAGTCTAGTGGTTTTTATTGGTATTGACATGTCAATATTTTGGTGCAATGCAACCACCACTCTAACATATAATAGTTATTAGCTTCTTCCAAAATTTACTTCTCCTTACTCCTCTCTTGAGAAATGTTTATTATGCTAGTGTTATCATAGACTATTGAAATTATATGATTATACTCTACCTTAACTCCCTTCAATGTCCACTTGACCAAAATAATTTTGGTGCAACATGACATTGTTACTATCTTATCTAACTCTACAGTGTATTAAATTTTTGTTGACATAAAATATTTGTACATTTTAGCACTACCATATCTAGAAGTATTATTTTTCAAGTATTAATTACCGAGCTCTAGGGGTTTTCTTTAGCCCATAAAGTTCCTTCATCAGCTTGCACACATAATTCTAACTTTTTTAACTATCAAAACCCTTCTAATTCTTCAATGTAACATTATTTCTCCAAATTTCCATTTCAAAATACATATTTAATAAATGTTTGACACAATTTGTTATTATTAAAACAAACACAAAAGCCAAAACAATTCTCAACATGACAATTTTGGTTTCTTCAAAGTCAATGCCTTCAACATGGTCATAATCTTTCATTTCATTTTATTACTTGGTCTTTCTTGACTCATCTTTTTCCTTAATCTACCCACTAGGTATTGATGTAGGAGCAGCTGGGGTGTAAGAGAAAATCTTGCATCACCCAAAAATATTTCCTTCTTTTTGAAGTTTCATTTGTATAGTTTTTCATGACCTCAAGGTTACCGCTTCTTAGGATAGCCCTGATATAGGTTGAACTAGTCGACCCATACTGGTATAAGTTGAAACAATAAACATATACGTGTATAGGTTGAACCAATTGACCTATATTGGTATAGATAAGCCCAACAACCTATACTAGTATAGGTCAACCATGTTGATGTTGGGTGTTCATTTTGCACGAGGTCAATAGTAGGAATCCATTGCGTAATTCCTCTCTTGAAAAGCAAATCTTTTTAAGGATCCACTCCAAGGTTGAGTATTTGTCTTGTGACGTACCAAAATCTGCTCAGTAGAAGATAAATGTGAATGTTCATGAGGAGACCTTTGCTAGTTCTAAAAACTCTTTTATCTTGGAATCGAAGTAAATTTGTTCGCTGTCTCAAAATATCACACCAAAAGAACAATATTTTTGTATTTTCTATTTTTTATAAATGCAACTCTAACAACGCAACTACTATGAGGTCCAATTCTAACAGGGGGTTAGTAAAGCAAATAAAAAAATTGAAAGCAAATAACATGAAATCAAATGACTTGAAATTGAAATTCCTAAACGGACATAAGCTATAGAACACAACACGTTGCGAGTTAAACCTTCCAAGAAATTGGTAGGAAACCAATGAAAATAGGAGCAACACTTCCTAGAATCCACTGATGCAATCGTCAGTGAGAATCTTTAACAAATCGAATGATGTTTCACTCTTTATCAAATCACAAGGCCACGAAAAGTGTGCTCATGTGAGACAAAAAGCTATGTAGACACAATCGGGTGATCTCTTCTCAAGCTCGTTACGTCAGCAGAATTCATTTATCTATAGCAAACACCAAAACTAAAAGATCAAACAACTAGAAAATACACAATAAACCTTTGGCTCAATCATAATCTCATGAATAAAATCCACAAAACAATGACACATTCAGGAAAGAATAACTACACTTTGAATGCTAGCACCAAAAGCATAATTTTATTGCATAATAACGACGACCCTTTTTACATTTTACAATATAGTATTTATAAGAAATTGTTTCCTCAATTTGTGTTGAGAGTGAGAGATATCTTACATGCAATAAAATGCTTTTAATAATAAAAACAAACTAAATATATACAAAGTACCAACTAATCTGGTGCTTAGAGGGACTCCATCCACACTTTACTCATTATTTGGATGCATAAGCCCTTTACATGTCAAAAACAAAGAAGAAATGACAGATAAAGTAGGAGGAAGCCATCAGTCAAAGTGGAAGTGCACAGAGGCATAAAAAATGGAAACTGGTCCTTCACATGATGTGTGTTGGAGTTAATTTGCCATCAAAATGTGCTCCCGATGCATGGAAAGTGCAATTTTTTGAACTAGCAATTAACTATTGATGCACCTCTAAATTATGGAGCTACATGAAAATGTAGAGCTGCAGACCTGCGAACCTCGACTAGGTCAAAATTTCAAAATTTTACTAAGTGTCAAAATTGAAATTCTGGGATTTGGGTTTTGTTCATCTTCACCCCAAAGCTATGTTTGGATATTTGCCCTTGAATTTCTCTATCATCTCAATAATCTTAGCCACATCTGGAAGATCTAAAGCCTCATACTTGTCCTTGACCTTCTGTCTGTAGTTGTTCACCTTAATTTGAGTCTCTGCAAAATATCTGAGTTTAGTGTCCAACTCTAACAGTGCTTCCTCTATCCTGAAGGCTTGTCCGATGTCTTCATCATTGGATACTTCCTCTAAAGTCTTCTTGAAATTCTCCATGACTACCTCAACTGGCAACAGCTTCTCTTGTTCTTCATCTTCAAAAATGTCCAAGCATGCATCACTGTACAAATTTTCTGCTTCCAAAATTTTCTCTCGGCCTTGGTCCTTGAGCCGATGTATCTCATCATGCAATATTTCCATCGCTTTATTTTCATCTGCAATCTTCTCTATCCAATCATCTATCATGTCTAACTCTTCTCCAGTATATACATCAATCAAAATGCAGTACCTTTTCCCTTTTATGGCTTGTAGAGTTTGCAAATCTTTGCCCCATGCCCGTACCTCATCCATGATGCTGAAGTCCTACCTCAAAATTGCCACGATCTTATCCACATTCTCTTGCATAGCATGCAACAACTTCAAACTTCCTTTGATTATAGTGACACCATTATCCTCAAGGCTATCTCACCAATCTTGACAAGCTTTCAAAAATGGATCGAGCTATACACCTTCCCCTTCTCTAAGAATGGTATTCAAAGTCTCCTCAGGGCATTCAGAATCAAGAGGACCAATAACTTTGGCCATATATCCCTTTAGGATCTCAACTTGCCTTCAAAGTGTTTTGATTTCAATCTCATCCTGTTCCATGTGGCTAAGAACCTTTTTGACTCCCATAGTCATCATCTATCGAGATGTATCCCATGTAGGCTTTCCCAACATAATATCTTTCACTTCATAATCCTCAAGACTAACAACTTCTGCATTTGTACCTTCAGGAGGGTGAGCCACTTGTGCAAATAAGTCCTAGTTCCATGTAGAGTGATGAATGCAAATGGTGTTGCATCATGTAATGGAGACTCGGGCTTGTTCAAGATCTTTGCAATATCACAAATGTCATCCTCTGAAGCACAGAACTGATGCTTGGCACTTCTCATTATTTCTATGTAAAACCATCTTGGGATATGTCTCTCCACAACCATGGCTCTAGATGATGAAGGGATGTGCTCAACTACCTCTTCCCTTTATCACTCTTGCTCGAAGTCTCCTACTGTGAGGACTCTTCTTCTGTAGTCTCAATCTCTGTAGATCCTATAGTTTGATCCTCAACTTCTTGAGAAGGTTGTTGTACACATTCTACTATCCGTGCCTCTTTTGATGGCTCATTAGCAACCCTTGGTTTTGGTTGCTCTTGTAATGATAGTTCCTTTTGAACATGTTCCTCTTCTGAAATTAAAGGTGGAGGAGTTACTGAACCCTTATCTAACACTATGACTTGTGGTGGAGATGGAGGAGCGAGATGAGGACCTTATGTCTCTTGTGGCATCTGCATCCAGTCTTGCTGTTGAAGTTCACCTGTAGGAGTGTCTCTAATCTTAACCCCAACTAACTCTGTACCCATAGGCATGAAATCAAAATTTGGGATGGAGAGAACATCTTCACCTTGTTCTCGTGCAAGACTTGAGTGCCTATCTTAGTTGGAGGTTTAGCATCAAACTAGTAGCGTAGGCATCAAGTATTCTCTAACCTATGAGAGAAGTAACCAAGAGGTGGATCCTATAGCTCCGCAGAAGGAGAGTCACCCCACACTTGAGCTACCACCTCCACCTCCGACGGATGGCACTACTAAGAGGATGTTAGAGGCAGTTGAGACAGCGATGGGGACATAGGAGCAACCCACATTAGACCCATCCACAGCCATGGGGGAGGATGTAGAGGCATACTTGGCTGACATGGTGATTCGAGGTCACCAAGTGGTGATTTTTGCGCAAGTACGCACACTAGAGATAGTAGAGCAAGATTTGGAGCAAGTTTTATTCTCCATTCGAGTCGGTTGCCCAGCTAACTTTACAATATGTTTCGAGGCAGGAGGGTGGCCTAACACAGAGACTCTGGAGATGAGGGAGGAGTGGACTACTAGAGAGCCCATAGTAGAGAGATGAGTGGAGAACCTGATGCGAGAGATAGTACAAGTGTATTGGGATGCATACTATGCTCTACGGAATAGTCAGGCAAATTAGGTATCAGCAGAGAGGGCTCAAGAGGAGACAACTACCTGATTAATGGTAGTAGAAGCCAGTTTGGCTGGGCAACAATCAGCTTGGGAGTCAGAGTGGGCAGCACTCATTAACGAGTTGGAGACAGTTAAACAGGAAAGGTATCAAAGAAGGCAACATTCTTATCTCAACTTGAGGATGCAAAGCAAGTGAACAGTCAACTACAAATGATGAAGTCAAGTGCAAAAGAGGTGGAGCCCAGGAATATAACAAAGATGATGAAGAGAGACTATAGAGATTCAAATGCAAGCTAAAGCGGATCTGAACACTTGGACCAAGCAGGTGCACGAGTTACGAGCACAGTTGAAGGCTACTGCACCCCCACCACCAGGGACGCACCCTTCTTCTTCTTAGTCTTGTTTTGATGTACTTTGTTGTCTTTATTTTTTTGTTTGGAGATGACTTTTCTTCTGGGGGGGATGATGTTATCGGCAAAGTCTAACACAAGCCGACAAGATTAGTATCTGAAAGGTTGCATGACAGTTGAGTCACCCCTTCTGAATATATATGTATGTCGTCCGATGGAACTATCAATCATCATTGTTGTACTCGTGATTATATACTATGCTTATATGAATAAAGTAATATCTTGTTATGTGTCATATTCTAGTCTCTAAATGCAATAACTATCTGTTTACTCTATACAGTAAACAACTTTATATAAGTCAATATAAAGAGCATAGAAATTTTGCATATTGTCAACAATTTGAAGTGAAACTTTATATATCAATCTGATCACAAAAATCAACATGGTATCAGAGCTGGTCTGAAGAAAATATCAAATTAAATTATTGAAGATTATCATAATTATTACTAAAATAATCACACTATTTCAAAACAGTAAACGGCATGAGACTCGAAGACAAACTTGAAAGTGCTGATTTTGAATTGGAAATTACAAATGATGCTAGTTCTAAAAAAGCATGACCTAATAATTATATTGAATTCTCCTAAACCTAAGAAAGATAATGAAAAGAATCTTAAGGAAAAGGGCAACAAGAGAGCAATGGAGTTATTGGTGGATGGAGTGAAAAATCATTACTACCTATTATCAACTTGCTACTATACAAATGAATAAAGAAGAAACCATCACCTCATACTTTATGAGGATAACGGAATTAAGAAACCAACTCTTAACAATTGGTCACATCTATGATAGTAAGAGTTAACTATGGTAACACTAAATGGATTCCCTACTTCAAGGAGTATGTGCTCATTCCAAACTCCCTAAATTCGATTACCTAAAGGCTGACTACATTCAAGAAGAATGTAATCTACTATCCAGAGGAATCAGTAATGGGTCCAAAATTGAAGACATTAAGATTCTCACCACTAAATTAAAAAGGAAAAAGGGCAAATACTCTAATGGTAAACATTCACACAAGAGACAAAGAGACTACTCCAAAGAACAATGTTATAGATGTGACTACTACGGGCACACTGCAACAATATGTCCTGACAGACTTAAACATCAAGCTACCTTTGCTAAAGTCAGTAATCCAAACTTGGACTCGTACAATTCTCCAATCTAAAGAAATATCCTTAAAATTAATGTAATTTTGGATTAAGAGGGAGTTTACAATCATTTACTATCCACACAAAGCCTCTGAAAGTGGAACACTGTCAAGGTAAAACTTGGTATGTTGTAATTATTTAGAGGAGTCTCAAAATATTTGATTATTGTACTAATAAATTACTTTTTTTTGGTTCATATGGGCCCTATGTACGCCATGAGGAAGTGACAACTTCCAAATGATTATCACTTCTATTGATAGAATTTATTGAAATGTAATGATCTTACAATAACTTAATTTCTATTGTGATGGATATCTCATGATACCTAAGCAGATCATGATAGAGTATATCTTGCATGGTGGATTAAGTTCCTTAATTAGACCACAGCCTTCCATCGTGATGAACATCTCATGATGTTCATGCAGATCAGAATAGAAGATATCTTGCATGGTGGAGTAAGTTCCTTAAACAAACCATGGCTTTCTATAACGAATATCTTTTATATCCTTAAAATTGCTAGTTGTAATATTTACTCTTATGTTTATCCTTCCTAGGTAATATATATATATATATATATATATATATATATATATATATAATATCCCATACTAATTAATATTCATCTGTAATCTTATTAATATTATTATTATAAAAAAAAGATGTTTTCATATGTTAATAATATTCCTATTCAAAAAAGGGGGGGAAGGTGTTGAAACCATCGAGCATGTACGTCATCGGTCTAGTTACACCCTCGAACATCTATTCTTGCACGTGACTTGAGCAGCAAATTAAGCACACTCCCTTAAGGCACATTAGTGTCTAGTTGTACCCTCACCCAATCATATGGTGGGACCCTTGATCGACATCCCTGCATGATATGGTGATTTGACCGTTGCCACCTTGTACACGTCAGCGTTGAATATCACATTTGATTTCAGTATTCATTAACAGTCCCGAACTTGTGATTTGTTTATTCGCCAAAGGGGTGTCACATCCCTCTATATCTTTGCATATATATAACAAGTGCTTTGCATTATTCCAAGGCAAAAATTGGACAACAAAAATCACTTAATAAGTCTACTTCGTGGGATCTTGACTACCGATTGGAGATTGAGGATATTTGTCACAATAAATAAGTTGAAAACTTATACATCTATTAAATACAAGTTATTTCAAAAGAGCATAGAACTTTTTCATATTTGCAACAATTTGAAGTGAAACTTTATATATCAATCTGATCACAAAAATCAACATGATACCTGAAAACATTACTACACCTAACACAGGGACTAATAAGTTGTAGTAGAAGAAAATTTTGTGTTGGTACCATGCTTGGATATGTGTTGACTTTCAAAGAACATCTATATGTAGGGTCCATAGAGTCCTTGGTTTGGCTTCATTTACCTTTTTATCAACTATCAACTTGGTTTCTACTCAGTTACCTCATAAGGATTTGAGCACTGACATAATTCTTTTCAGTTATAAACTATGTATAAGATGTATACGAATATTGTAGGAGATTGTATTTTAATCTTGGTTCTTTTATGAATCTTGCTAGGATTAATTATTGGGTATCTATTTGTTTATTAATTTAGCACTTGTAGTTTGTAACCTTGTGAAGTAATCCATTCACAAACAATTCTTCAAAAAATATTAATTATTATATATAATTAGGCATTGACCAGGTTACTCTGTTCAATCATACAATGGGAAGGAAAACGCTTTGAGAGTTTTTGTTAGCTGAAAGGTAAATTGAATACAATAGTTACTTTTCTGGATCTTCTTCAGAATTAGGTGAGTTGGAAAGACCACCTACTGAAGACACCACATGGAAAGAAGAAAACATCCTAAAACATCCAAATTTGGAATGCAGAAGGACAAACAATCTAAGGAAATGAGGATTGTCATGTCTTAGTGAATCCCAGATCAATCCCTAAGCTAATTTTTTATTTCTTGTGGGCCTAGTGAATGTATCATTACGAATTGTATGTGCTTAAATTGTATGCTCAAATTATGGGGGTCATGGGTGTTATGTAATAAACTAATCACATTAAAAATAATAGTGTCGACAAAGAAGTGTGAGCAGGCGTATTTTGAAGGGAAGTAAGAAGAACTTGAACACTTTGTATTTAATCAGGAGAGCAATTGAAAGGAGGGATTATGCTCACCTGAAGCATCCAAATTTTAATTGCTTGAGCACAAGCAACCTTTGGAAAGGAGAATTGTCATGTCGTCTTTTCCCCCAAGATTCAGGATCAATCCCTAAGCCCATTTTTTATTTCTTGTGGGCTTAGGTGCGCATATAATTAGGAACTGAAAGTGTTTCAATTGGATGCTCAAATTATGAGGATCATTGGTGTTATGTAACAAACTAATCACATTAAAAATAATCACGTTGACAAAGAAGTGTGCAAGTGTATTTTGGAGGGAAGAAAGAACTTGAACACTAATGTATTTAATCAAGAAAGCAATTGAAAGGAGGAATTTTGTTCACCCATTAATTTAACTTGAATAGATTTGAGACACTGTTTGTCTATCACTATGGGTTGGGATATGGAAACCCGCTAATTTCTATAGGTTGTTAGTGGATGAAACTCCCTGAACTAATCATGAGCAATTCCGCACAGGTGTTGTATTTGTTGTTTGGGAGACTTTTATAGCCCCTGGTTGTCACTGAAAGGCAATTCTTGTAGTGCTTAAGGTTTTTAATTTTAAGGTAGCCCCTATGGCACCATTTGCTGTAGATCCATCATAATATTGCTGCTAGTGTTCCCCAAAAACTGAATTGTTCATTTTGCCAGAGTTCATAAATTATAATTCATTTGTGCATATTTTGTCAAATATATTATACATTGCATTAGATCTAATTGGAGTTATTAATTAATATTCAAACATTGGTGATATGTGGAATCACATAAATAGAATTATATGATAATTATAATGAGGGATATTAAAGTGACAATAGAATACAATAATGATACCAAATTTCTAAATAAAACAACTAATTGCATATGAAGTAACAAAAACTATATCCACTAATACGTAGAAATGACAACAAAGACAACAAAAGCACTAACATGATACAATAATCAATAATGACAGTAGTCCTCGTAGTTTTCAAAAACAACAGTGGTAATCACTCTAATCAAAATAACAACAGTCACGTCCCCAGCTCACAAGGTTATTAAACCAAATTATATCAAGTGTATTTACCAACTTCAATAAATATGTTCACTTTTTAGATAACAACAACAATGAATTCTATTATTCCTTGAAACAGATTTAAACTTCTATTCCATAATTGTAGCTGGAAATCTTAAAAGCTACTTTTACAACATTAAAGGTGTATAAACTGTTTATAATGTTCCAGAAAAGAATGATAAAAAAACCACACGTCTTACACCCGTTTAAAAAAAGAATAGTAACAATATTTTTAACTAAATGTCAAGAACCATGCTGTGAAAAGATATTCCCGAATATAAAGTGTATTTCTATGCTTCTAACTTATATGGTATGAGATAGTAACAAGAAGGAGATATTTTGGTTCTCCAATTAAGGTTAGGGAAAGTAACTGATACTCAAGAATTGCAACATCCATGCATCTAGAAGGGATAAAAAAATTTACTGTTTACATGTTAAAGGATAAGTATTTCTTGGTACACTGAGTTGCAACTTGCAACTGTGAATTTACCTCAGATGTCTAAAGATCAATTCCTCAAATCATTGCACATCATAAATCTTAGTATTAAGATCCTCTCCTAGATGTACATATACTGCCAGAAACGATTTGATGATAGATCTCAGATCACACTCTGTGATCCATCATCAGGATGAGAGAATGCAAGAATAGAATGATGATACGGATAGTTTGTCATTCTATTCTTGCATTCTCTCATCCTGATGATGGATCAGAGTGTGATCCAAAATGTTGAAGCTAAAAAAATATACACAATCGAATCGAGAAACATATCTTGCATAGATCTTATCATCTTTTCAATCTTTGTGTTAAAAACTTACCTCCACAAGACCAAGTCCCTCAAGTTAAATAGATCAAGCAGGTCTAAATTCCTAAAAGATTTAAAACGTTCAATGTTTTATGGCTAGTATCCTAGAAACAGTTGCTGGTTCAGATTCGGGTTCAAATGCAGGTTCGAGATTTAGGATCGAAGCACCTTGCGCAACTGTGAATTTACCTCAGATGTCTAAAGGTCAAATCCTCAATCATTAGACATCATAAATCTTAGTACTAAGATCTTCTCCTAAATGTACATATATCATTGCCAAAAATGATTTGATGATAGATCTTATCATCTTTTCAATCTTTGTGTACAAAACCTGCCTCCACAACACCAAGTCTCTCAAGTTAAATAGATCAAGCAGGTTTAAATACCTAAAAGATTCCTTCTTTGTTTTAAATGTTCAATGTTCTATGGCTACTAGCCTATAAACTAGAAACCATAGCAAATGCTTCAAAACAGCTCATCATTAATGTTGTTGATACTTTGATGCCGTTGATACTTTCACCTCTAAAGACTGTAATGAACCCAAAATAAGTATATATGTATGTAATTTCCCTAATAAATGGAGAACAATTTTCTTTTATTACTAAGCAAATAATATACAATATATGATTATATTATAATTATTTAATTATAATATAATAAATGTTTAAAACAAATAAATATTAATGAGTAACATATTACTATATTATAATATATTTATAATATAATAAAAGACTTTTCTATCCTTCTAAACATTACCGAATGGCGAATAGTATCTTACCAAACTAATCATATACTCCAAACGACACGTCCATCCACATTCGAGGGGTATAAGCAAAGTTGCATGGGTACTCGTACCCACATGCATCATAGCTAAGGACCTTGATTAAGATTTCTGATTTTTTTCCAGTTTTTTGTTTGCATATCAGCTTCTTGTTTATCAAGCTTAATTCAATACCTAATCAATTTGAAACTTTGATACAATATTGACTAACAATAAACTTTATCACTGTTCAAGTCAGAAGTTTATCATTTGCAATATGTCATTGTCATATGATTAATGATCATCTTGGTCATGTTTAAAGTCTGCCTTCTCTGTTATGCATCTAAACATTTATCATATATTATTATTACAAACATATAGCAAATCTGAAACTGAAAACAACACATTACATTTTTTAACTTTATCACTGTTCTTGTTTTGAAAAACCATTGTCATGACTCGTAATTTCAGATTTTCTATAAATATAAAAGTATAATTATAATACCCAAGTACCCTCGTCCACTAGTACAAAAAATTGTCGTACCCATACCCATACCCATTCCCGTGCAACCTTGGGTATAAATATCGAAGGAGTATCTCGTGTCTTGGGCATCAGAAAAATGAAGAAGGAAGTGGATGGAATGAACACACCGCTATCCGAGTATTGCAATGAATATTCAGTGTTACAATATCCAGAAATAGACGAACTGATCAAATAAGGCCAAGCGAATAAACCTTGTTAGTCACAATCCAATCTTCATCCACATGGGTAACGGCCAAGTGAGATCCAGCAAGTGTGTCCAGACGTGAGTACACGACATATACATTATAAATAAAGACGAGTGTTTGCAAGAGAAGGGTCGCATAGTATCTACGACCTCCATTGACCAAAGACAAATCTAATATCATGTGTATAACCAGTGCGATCAACACAATCTACAGAATACGCAAAACAAATCTGAAGACACCAAACTAAACATGATCCAGAGGACAATATATGTACAAAGATTACACTTAGCGAAAGGAATACTCAGGGAAATGCACCACACCATATAAGAGGGAATCTCCATGATTCAATAGCAGGTCAAATAGTTAAGACTAATTGGAAGGGATCAGAGTAAAGGCTGCAGTAAATATTTCCAAACAAAGGTATGATGCTTAACTATTAGGAGAGCTCATATTCTCATAGACCAAGAAGCCTTGGTGTAAGGCTTTGTGTTGAATAAGAAACTCAAAGATTAGAGGACAAGGATGCGAAATTGGATCCCACGGAGGGATTTATAGAGAATCCCTAGGGACAATATATATTTTGTAGTGGTCAAAAATATGCATATGTCAAAGACTTGGTTAGAGGTGGGATGTCTACCAAGTCAAGTGTTAATCAGAGATCCCAAAACAGCGGCCTTAGGAATATACTCTTCATATGATGATCTCCTAATCAAGAAGTAATTCTCACTAGAGGGTTAATGAATCTGAGAACAGTCTCTCTCTAAGGGATTAGGAGGGATTAGCAAAAGGGTATTAGTGAGTCTAATGTTTAACTTGTTCGATATTTTTTGCATGTTAATATACAATTTTCCTTATATCATACTAACAAATTGTTATAGGATACAACATTGAACATTGATCCAAAGACGAGACATTATAGTGGTATCAAAGCATAATCTTGCCACCCTCTGAGTAAAGGCCTGTGCAAACCTACGAAAGGAGAACAAAAACTGCAATGAACGACTTAGCAAATGAAGTGAGATCATATATGAAGCAAACCAACCAAACTAATCAAACTTTATTAAATCAAATGGAGAAATCAAATCAAGCCCTTCTACAAGCCTTACAAAACATGGGAGACTCAATTAATAATCTAAGGAGTCAACCAAACGTAGGATGAGAAACTAGTTCAATCCATTCTGAAAATAATAATATAACTTCAAGCTCGAGCCTACCCCAGCCTACATTACTACCTAGAAGAGAAAACCCAAGGGAGGAGGAAGGGGTAGAGCAACCCTTGTCTAGCACTAAAGATATTGCAAGGGTATAAGGCAGCCCTAGAACCACACATTAGAGAAGCAGTCTCTTTTAGGGAATTTTGTGCAGATAAGAAAAGAGATATGGCTAGAGGTTATGTGAATGAAGAACTTAAATGCAAAAGAAACAAGGTCACAATCCCAACTTTTAATAGATTAGGGGAAATGTCAGCCCATCAATGGTTAGAGAAACTAAATACATTTTTTATCCTAAACCCCATGATGAAAGAAGAAGCCCTCCAATTTTCCATAATCCTTTTGGGGGGAACAGCACATGACTGGTGGACCCAAGGGCGTATCTCATTAGGACACAAAGATGTGCAGTCTTATGAGGAATTCTCCCAAAAACTCATGAAACGATTTGATGAGAAAGATATTGAATGGTACTTCCAAGAACTAACCTACCTTAAGAAAACATGGACATTACATGAATATGTTAAACAATTCCATGAAATTTTTGTCATGGTTCAAATTTGTCCCAAAAGAGACACACACGGATGTTTATCGGTCTTAAAGAATCCACAAAGACTATGGTGAAACTCCATGAGCCACAAAATCTAGAAGAAGCTATAAGAAAAGCAAAAATGATTGAATCCAATAATAAGGAAAGAACCTAAAGCTTTCCCCCCAAAACAGTTTACCGGAGTGAAGGGACTAGGAAAGATAACCAAGATAAACCATTCTATTTATGTAACAAGCCATGGAGCACCGGACACAAATGCCCTCAAAGGGAAGAGTTGATCCACAAAAAACTATGCTTTAGATGTAGGCAACATTGGGGACGAGATCACCGATGCAAAAGAGGACAAGTAAACCAAATTGAAGAAGCAAATAAGAGAGCAAGAAGGGAGGAATCAGAACAAGAAATATTGGCAGTCATATCCTAGGATGAGAATAGGCCTTTCTGCATTAAAGGCATACTCAAGGGACTGCACTAGTGGACACAGGAGCCTCTCGTGACTTTATCAGCAAACACTTGGTAGCAAAAACAAGGCTAAAAACTCAAGATTTTGAAGGTTTTAGGGTCAAGTTGGCTAATGGCACCCTAGATCTTTAAGAAAGATGGGCACACAAGTGGAAATGCCACTAACGGGCGTGTGATTAAAAGAAACTTTTATGTAGAAAACATACAAAACAATGTCATCCTAGGAATGCCATGGATAAACTCCCTAGGTTGTTTCATCATGGATGGACCAAATCTGGAAATTTTCTTCAAACATGAAAGACATAACCTGGAAAGGGATGCCCAACGAAACGGCAAAGATAGTATCCTATAATAAAATGGAGAAAATATTAAAGCATGACCAAGGAGAAATGATAGCCCCAATGTATGATCTTGGATAATAATCTCACTAACAAAAAAAAATTCCATGTGGAGATTCAATCCATCCTCAAGAAGTATAAAAAGGTGTTTGAAGATATACCCCCGAGACTTCCTTCTAAAAGAGGTTTTGAACACACCATTGAATTGGAAGGAGCAAAACCTGTAATCACTACACCTTATAGGCATCCCCACAAATATAAAGAGGAAATAGAGAAAGCTATCAAGGAGCTCTTAGAAATGAGACATATACAACCAAGTAGCAACTCATTCGCATCATCAGTGGTATTAGTCAAAAAGATAGATGGAACTATGAGAATGTGCATCGATTATCAAGCATTAAACAAGAAAACTATAAAAAATAGATATCATATCTCTAGGATTGATAAACTACATAGAGCTTGCTATTTCTGCAAAATTGATTTAAGATCAAGATACCACCAAATCAGAATGAAAGAAGATGTACCAAAAACCGCCTTCAGATGCCATTATGGACATTCCAAATTCCTTGTCCTTCCCTTTGGACTCACAAATGCGCCAACAACTTTCCAATCCTGTATGAACCATACCTTTAGACAACAACTACAGAATTCCTTATTATATTTTTTTATGACATTATTATTTTATAGCATGACATAGGAGGAGCACCTAGAACACATCAAGGAAGTCCTAAGTGTTTTAGAGAGAGAATCTCTATATGCCAAGATCTCAAAGTGTGAGTTTGGACTTGAGGAAATACTTTACCTTGGACACAAAATCAATAAAGGAGTAAGTGTAAATGAAGAAAAGATCAAAGCTATAAAGGAATGGCCAAAGTCTAGAAGCCTCACACAACTTAGAGGATTTGTGGGATTATCCAGTTACTATCGAAGATTTGTTAAATGGTTCTCAAAAATTGTAGCCCCTCTTACAAACTTGACAAAGAATGGAGCTGTTACTGGGGATGGAAGAGCACAACAAGTTTTCGAACAACTAAAAGTTGCTATGAGCTCATGCCTAGTATTTGCTATACCAAATTTCTCCATACCATTTGAACTATAGTGTGATGCCTCAGGAGAAGGCATAGGGACAGTGCTAATGCAAAAGAAACATCCTATAGCTTTTGAAAGCCGCAAACTCACAAAAGCTGAAAAACATTATTCCATTTATGACAAAGATGTTGGCAATAATGCACGCCTTGGCAAAATTCCATCAGTACTTGGTTTGTGGAAAATTCATAGTCAAAACCGACCATAATAGTCTACGCTTCTTCTTGAATCAAAAAAATCTAAATGACAGGCAACAAAAGTGGGTAAGCAAAATTCAAGCCTACGATTTTGTTATCGAATATGTTACAAGCGTTAATAATGGAGTAGCAAATGCATTATCAAGAAGGTCTCATATTAACACCATTTCTAGCATCTCCAAGAATTGGAAAGATATGATAATAGCAGATTATGTCAAGGATGAATTTGCAAACAAGGTATTAGAAGGAAGGTACCAAATGACATTATCTTTTACAAAGAAAGGGTATATTTGACCCAAAAATCCAAAATGAAAGAAAGAATTATGAAGGAATATCATGATAATCTCTTAGTCAGTCATCCAGGATATTACAAAACATATAAACATATAAGGGAAAGGTAGTACTCATGGAAAGGCTCGAAGAAGGATATTCCAAAATATGTACAAGAGTGTATGACTTGTCAACAAAACAAGATCAAACAATCCCATACAATAGGATTACTACAACCTCTACCTATCCCAAATCAAAAGTGGGAGAGTATATCTATGGATTTCATTAGTGGACTACCAAAACTCCAAGGGAAAGACAACATCTATGCAGTCATGGACAGACTCACAAAATTTGCTCATTTCTTTCCAGTTTCTACAGAATATAAGGCACCTCAAGTAGCGGAAGTGTTTTTTAAAGAAGTCTTTCATCTCCATGGGTTGCCCTAGAATATATTAAGTGACTGGGACAGCAAGTTCCTTGGCCAATTTTGGCAAGAACACTTCAAACTAGCCGGAACCTCACTCACTCCTAGTCTATCATCCACAAATGGATATAAGGATACCTAAGGAAATGTGTCACAGGACATCAAACTCCATGGATCAAGTGGTTACACTTAGGAGAGCACTGCTAGAATACAACATATCACATATCTATAGGAATGATCCCCTTCAAAGCATTATAAGGTTATGAAGTCTCCACATTTGAGGAATTCACTATCTCAAAAAGTAAGGTACCCAACGCTCAAGAATTCATCCAAAAGAATATCAACATCATGAGAGAATCAAAGGGAAACTTGCACCATGTAGAAAATCAGCAAAAGATGTATGCAGACAAGAAGAGAGTGGAACAGTCATTTGAGGAAGGTGACCTAGTGTTCTTACGATTACAACCATATAAGCAAACATCCATTAAGAAGAATGGGACAAAGAAACTCAAACCCCGATTTTATGGACCATATAAAGTAATCAGAAGAATGGGTGAAGTGGCCTATGAATTAGAACTTCCAAATAATTGTCGGATTCACAATGTCTTTCATGTATCCAGACTCAAGAAGGTTTTGGGGCAGCAGGTTGTACCATGTGCACAATTACCACCTCTTGATGATGAGGGACAACTCACATTAGCACCAAAAATCATCCTTGAGACTAGAGAAAAGCCATTGAGAAACAGAGTAGTGAGAGACTTTCTAGTAAAATGGAAAGGTCTGTCTAAGGAAGATGCCACTTGGGAAAGAGAAGAAAGTGTTAAGTTGCTTGAGGACAAGCAAATCGGGGACAGAGGGATTGTATTGAACCCAAAATAAGTATATATGTATATACTTTCCCTAATAAATGGAGATAAGATAAGATAAGATAATAATATTAATGTCCAACAAAAAACCACAAGGGTTTATCGGACTAAGCATACAAACAAAAGAGCCAGCCAAAGCAAAGCACCAAACGGTGACTAAGAACAAGCAGAACAAGACACAAGACTAGGAAACACAAGGTAAGGACTAAGGATCCTTCCTTGGTACAAAGAAATCAGTCACAGAAGGATATAGCCATGGACGATTTTCAAAGTCATAGATCGTTGCCAAGAACCGCTGGAGGAGTGTCGCTGCCTAGAAAGACTAGGACAATGTCTAACTGATCTAGAAGGAGTGGCGTTGGATGGCCTTTTCTAGTGCAGAGCACCAAGGCACTTGGTTTATATTTTGGTTTTCATGTTTTTTTTTTCACCTACTTAGGCTAGAATAAACAAACCTTGGATGAAAAGTCCATGGTTGTCAAAGAAGACACCATTTTGTATGCTTAAGGCACTTTATGCAATTTACAAGCAAAAGTTGTCCATCAGGCAAATTTGGGATTTTTAATGTTTTTGGTCAAGAAAGCCTAGGATTAGTTGTTTTTAGTTGGTTTTAACTATATTGGAACCTTTTCCAAGTCCTAGAAGTGGAATCAAGTGAAAAATGTAAAAATTGCACTTTTTGTGCAAAGTTACATTGTTGAAAATTGTAAAAGTTGCTCAAATTTGCAACTTAGTGGGAAAAGGGTTATAACTATTAAAATATTGGTTGTTACCATTAAAATAGACATAGGAGATATATATACCTTATTTTTGACGTCTAGAGGGCATTAATGTATGGATTGGAAGAAGTTGCGAAGAAGATAATTCAGTTTTGGAGTCATTTTTACAGTTGTTTGCACGTTGCACGAACTGTACGGACTATCAGACCTGATCTAATGGATGTTTGAGATAGATCTTTGAATTAGCTTTCTTTTGCTTCTAGTCTCATCGTTCTACGTGTTTTCTAACTCAAGTTATTGCATTTTTAGTGAAACAAGGTTTTTAGGACAGCATTTTGGTACACACAGCAAAAATGGGCCTCTAACTGAAATTTCCTTGGTTAAAATTTCATGGCCACTTGGGAAATGGTAGTTAGTAGGGTCCTTTTGAAGATTCTAGGGTTACAAGACTGGAGGATGTGTTTTGTGATTTTTCCAATCAAGCCCTAGGTCAAGTACCATGATAGATTTGACCTCTTGTAGCACGTTGATTTGTGAATGGCAGGAGTTTGGGACTTGGTGAAGGGCTGAGCATTTGGAAATAAGTTATTTTAGTGTTGCCAAACCTTCCTGAGCATTGAGTTCATTTCCACGAACCCATTTCCTACTGGTTGCTTTGTAAACCAAGCCTAACACTTAGGTTTGTGTTGCTTTGTGAAGGAAAGGGAATGCTGGAGTGGGGCTAGAACTTAAGGCTTTGGGGTTTGAAGTAACTTTGAAAAGGGTATTCAAAAACCTAATTTGTTTTGGGTCTTGTTTGAAACTTTGTGAAGTTAGATCCAAAAAACCATTTCAGGAGGGCTAAAACGGGCTCACAGGGCCACTAGGCCAAATTGGGGTTTGAGGCTTTGTGCAAGTGTATGATTCAAACCAGTGATGTAGTCTATAGTAAATAGACGCCCTAAGATCATTTAACCTCTTACAACCCTTGGCACAAACTTCTAGGGTGTTTTCCTAGTATTGACCTAATTGTGGGAGATTGGTGCAAAACCCATAAAGTGGGCAAGTTTGGTTCTTTGTCCTTAGATTCTTGGTGAAGTTGGAGAGCGTGTTTTTTTGAGTCATTGGAGGATTGGAGTGTGCTGAAACCTTGTAATAAGGCTAAAGATTTGATAGCCAGTTGGTTGATTTCAAGAGTGGGGAGCCCATTTGAAGCTTCTTAGTTGTGCTCTCTGCATTAGGTGGTATCAGAGCCACTAAGTATCTTTTGGGAAAAAAAAATGGCAGAAGGAGAAGATATCACTTTGAGAATAACCAACATTGAGTTGGCAAAAATGGCTAAGAGCAAGGCAGTTAGAGAGGAAAATATACCAATGAGAAGAGAAATTGATAAGTTGAAAGGGCAAGTACGGAGAGGAGAACATGAGGAGTCTGAAGAAGAAGAAGAAGAAGAAGGAGATAACTTGCCTAATATGCAAAAGATCATGGTAGCAGCCCTATAGAAGGTAGGAAGAAAAGACAGAGGGGATTTACCTATGTTGGATGGAAAGATGGAACCCAAGGCATGCATGGAATGGTTAGAGGCTCTTGAAAACCATTTTGAAGTAGAGGAGATACTTGCAAATCAGAGGGTGAAAGTGGCAAAATCCAAGTTGAAGGGACCAACCCTAAGTTGGTGGAACTTTCTCCAAAATGAAAGGATAGAAGAGGAGAAGCAACCCATTTCCACATAGAAGAGGATGATGGCAGAAATCATGAAGCAATTTGTTCCAGAGGACTATGAAGTGATGCTCCACAAAAGGCTGCATAACCTCAAGCAAAAGGACATGGATGTAAGTTCTTATACTCAAAAATTTCATACTTTGACTCTTAGAGCTAAGTTGTATGAAAATGAAAAGCAAAAGCTTGCACGGTATATTAGTAGGCTTAGATATAATATACAAGATGAACTAACCTTGATGACAGTAGAATCAGTCCACAAAGATTGAGGAGAAACAAAAAAGAAAAGGTGAATAAACTAGTAGAGGAAGAGGAAACTACCCAAGAAACCAAGGGGAAGCTAATAGCAGTCAAGGGGCTAAGAATGATAGCAGCAGCAGAGGTGCCTTTAGAGGAAGGAGACCTAATCAAAGAGGCAGATTTGGTGGAAGGGGAACAAGTGTTTTTACAAGAAGGTGTTGCAATTGCAATCAAGTGGGTCACCAATCTTTTAAGTGTCCAGAGAAGCAAGGATCAGTGAGCAGCCAAAGTGAAAGAAGAATTAATTTGCTGCAAGATGAGGATGTACAAAGTATAAGTTCTCATGCGAAGACAGCCGATCCAGAGACAAGAGAGTGCCTCATGCTGAAAAGAACTCTCTTGAAAGTACCCACTGATAAGGAGCCACCACAAAGAAGGTCATTGTTTAGAACCACATGCAAGGTAAGCAGTAAAGTTTGTAAAGTTATTGTTGATTCTGGTTCAACTAATAATTTGGCTTCTAAGGAGATGGTAGACAAGTTAGGATTGCAAACAATACCTCATCCTTACCCCTATAGAGTGTCTTGGTTGAACAAGGAGCAGCATGCCTTGATTAGTGAACAAGTATGTGTAGAATTTCAGATTGGGGAGTATAAAGATACAATTTTATGTGATGTGACTAAAATGGATGCTTGCCATTTACTTTTAGGGAGGCCTTGGCAGTATGATGTAAATGCTAGGCATGATGGGAAACAAAACATTTATAGTATAACCAAGGATGGAGAAACCTACACTACAAGGCCACTCCTTGATGATGGAAGCCATAGGGTGACTAGTGTCATGATGGTAGGAGGTAAAGAATTTTTGCAGACCATTAAGGAGGATAAAACACCATGTTTTTCCATCATAGTCAAACCTAAGAAAGAAGTTAAAGTTATGCCCCAAGCCAAGAGCATGGAACATCAAGTAGGACCTAGAGAGGTCAGGGAGTTGTTGGAACATTATAAGAGTGTTGTTGCAGGCAAGGAACCAGAATGTTTGCCAACAAAAAGGGAGATAAGCCATTGCATAGACTTCATACCAGGGGCTACATTACCTAATAAGGCAGCCTACAAGCTTACCCTTGAACAAAATGCAGAATTAGCAAGACAAATTGAAGAAATATTGGCCAAGGAGCTTCATAAGGAAGAATGTTAGTCCTTGTGCTGTACCTACCATACTAGCTCCTAAAAAGGAAGGTACATGGAGGCTATGTACGGATTCTAGAGCCATTAACAAGATAACTATCAAATATAGGTTCCCCATGCCACGAATTGAAGATCTTTTAGATTGTCTTGCAGGTGCAAGTCACTATTCAAAGATGGACTTAAAGAGTGGTTACCATCAAATCAGGATAAGGGAAGGTGATGAATGGAAAACAGCCTTCAAGACAAATGAGGGACTATATGAATGGCTTGTGATGCCATTGGCCTATCTAAAGCACCTAGCACATTTATGAGAGTTATGAATGAAGTCTTAAAGCCTTTTATTAACAAATTTTGTGTTGTTTATCTGGATGACATTCTTGCTTTTAGCAAGAGCAGGCAGGAGCACCTAAAGCATTTGGAGTTAGTCCTTGAAAGGTTACATAAGGAGCAATTGAAGATAAATTTGGATAAGTGTTCATTTTTGCAAGAAGAGTTGGTGTTCCTTGGGTTCATTATTTCCAAAAATTAGTTAAAAATGGATCCATCTAAGATAGAAGCAATTTTGAATTGGCCTACACCTAGGACAGCTACTAAGGTAAAAAGTTTTCATGGTCTTGCAAGTTTTTATAGAAAATTTGTGAAGAACTTTAGTGGTGTTTGTGCCCCTATTACTGATACTATAAAAGGGGGAAGAAAATGTAAACTTGTATGGACCAATGAGGCAAATAAGTCATTTGAGTATCTTAAGAGGAGAGTTGTAGAGCAACCAATCTTAGCATTACTTGATTTCCGCAAGGTGTTCAAAGTGGAATGTGATGCTAGTAACAAGGCAATAGAAGGAGTGTTAAGCCAAGAAGGGAGGCCTATAGCCTTCTTAGAGAAAAGCTAAATGAATCTAAACAAAAGTATTCAACTTATGATTTAGAAATGCATGCTTTGGTTCAATCCTTGAGAAAGTGGAGGCATTATCTCTTGCCCAAAGAATTTATTGTTTTTGCTGATAAGCAAGCTCTTAGCTTCTTGAATAGACAGGAAAAGCTGAACCACAGGCACATGAAGTGAATGAAATTCATCCAAGCTTACACTTTCTCCATAAAACACAAGAAGTGGACAGCAAAGAAAGTTGCAGACGCCCTTAGCAGGAGGAATTTGACAGTAAAAGAAATTCAAGTGAGTAGTATTGGTATTGAAGCCATGAAGAACATGTATGCAGTAGATGAAGACTTCAAGGAGGCATATGAGGTTTGTCAAACAATGAATAAAAGGTATCATACTGATTTTTCTGAGTTTATATTACAAGATGGATTATTATTTAAAGGTAATCAACTTTGTGTACCTAAAGGATCAGTTAGGGATAACATTGTCAAAGAAAAACATTGTGGGAGTCTTGCAGGACACTTTGGCATTGATAATACTTTAGAGTAGGTTAGAAGATTTTTCTATTGGCCAAAGATGCAGGCACATATTAGGAAGTTTGTAGAATGTTGCATTATTTGTCAAAAGGCCAAAGGGAGATCATCAAATGCTGGCCTATATACTCCTTTACCTACACCCACTAAGCCATGGGACTCCATCAGCATGGACTTTGTCATGGGGTTGCTTAGAACTAAAAGTGGATTTGATAGCATATTTGTTGTTGTTGACAGGTTCTCTAAGATGGCTCACTTTCTACCTCATAAACAAACTCATGATGCTTCTCACATAACTGGTATCTTCTTTGAGTAAGTTGTTAGACTCCGTGGATTACCTTTGAACATTGTGTCAGATCAGGATTCTAAATTTCTTGGACATTTTTGGAGAACATTATGGAAGAGGCTAGGCACACAACTGTCATTTTCTTCAGCATACCATCCCCAATTAGATGGCCAAACTGAAGTTATCAATACGTCATTCGGTAACATACTGAGATGTCTAACCAAAGAACATGGAGTCGCTTGGGATGTTGTTCTTCCACAGGCTGAATTCAATGAATAGAAGTACAAATTTCACTCCATTTCAGATTGTATATGGAGGCCATCCAAGAGAAGTCTTGGAGTTGAGAGACTTGGGAGATAGTCACATGAAGAGTGCACACGCTGAAGATTTTGCAGAGGTTATGAAGGACATCCATCAGTAAGTTAAAGATAAGTTGGACCTTTCAACAAGCAAGTACAAGGCACATGCTGATAAGAAGAGAAGGGACTTACATTTTCAGGTAGGGGATCTAGTAATGATTCACCTAAGGAAGGAGAGAATGCCAAGGGAGAAGTGTACCAAGTTAATGATGAAGAAGAGAGAACCATTCAAAATTCTGAAGAAATGTGCCTACTGATTTAGGGATCTCTCTTATCTTTAATGTGGCAGATATCTATGCATTCAAGGGTGCAAAGGATAATGAGGAAGTTAAGGCAGTGCAGCAGCAAGAAGAATCAGATTTACTACAAGAACTCCCACAAGTGCCTAAACCTACCATTGAAGCCATTTTGGGCAAAAGGCGAACACAAAAGACAAGGAGGAAACGATATTATGAGTACTTGGTCAAGTGGGAAAATAAACCAATAGAGAATGCAAGTTGGCTTTCAGAGAATGACATCATCAAGCTTGGGAGCAGACTTGAAGACATTCCAACTCAAGAGACTTGAGTTTCTTTTCACCTGGGGAGTATGGTGTAGAGCACCAAGGTAATTGGTTTATATTTCCATTTTCTTTTCTTTTTTCACCTACTTAGGCTAGAATAAACAAATCTTGGATGAAAAGTCCATGGTTGGCAAAGAAAGACACAATTTTGTATGCTTAAGGCACTTTATGCAATTTATAAACAAAAGTTGCTCATTAGGCAAATTTGGGATTTTTAATGCTTTTGGTCAAGAAAGCCTAGGATTAGTTGGTTTTAGCTATGTTGGAACCTTTTCCAAGTCCTAGAAGTAGAATCAAGTGAAAAATGTAAAAATTGCACTTATTGTGCAAAGTTGCTTTGTTGAAAGTTGTAAAAGTTGCTCAAATTTGCAACTTAGTGGGAAAAGGGTTATAACCATTAAAATAGACATAGGAGATATATAAACCTCATTTTTGAGATCTGGAGGGCATTAATGTACAGATTGGAAGAAGTTGCAAAGAAGAAAATTCAGTTTTGGAGTCATTTTTACTGTTGTTTGCACACTGCACGAACTGTATGGACTGTCAAACCAGATCTGATGGATGTTTGAGATAGATCTTTGAATCAGCTTTCTTTTGCTTCTGGTCTCATCATTCTACATGTTTTCTAATTCAAGTTATTGCATTTTTAGTGAAACTAGGATTTTAGGACAGCATTTTGGTGCACACAACAAAAATGGGCCTCTAACTGCAATTTCCTTGCTTGAAATTTCATGGCCACTTGGGAAATGGTAGTTAGTAGGGTCCTTTTGCAGATTCCAAGGTTTCAAGATTGGAGGATGTGTTTTGTGATTTTTCCAATCAAGCCCTAGGTCAAGTACCATGAAGGATTTAACCTCTTATAGCTCGTTGATTTGGAATGGCAAGAGTTTGAGACTTGGTGAAGGGCTGAGCATTTGGAAATAAGTTAATTTAGTGTTGCCGAACCTTCCTGAGCATTGAGTTCATTTCCACGACCCCGTTTCCTAATGGTTGCTTTGTAAACCAAGCCTAACTTGATCACTTAGGTCTGTGTTGCTTTGTGAAGCAAAGCGAATGCTGGAGTGGGGCTAGAACTTGATGCTTTGGAGTTTGAAGTAACTTTGAAAAGGGTATTCAAAAACCTAATTTGTTTTGGGTCTTGTTTGGAACTTTGTGAAGTTAGATCCAAAAAACCATTTCAGGAGGGCTACTAAAAGGGGCTCACAAGGCTACTAGGCCAAATTGGGGTTTGAGGCTTTGTTCAAGCGTATGATTCAAACCAGTGGTGTAGTCTATGGTAAATAGATGCCCTAAGATCATTTAACCTCTTAGAACCCTTGGGACAAACTTCTAGGGTGTTTTGCTAGTATTGACCTAGTTGTGGGAGATTGGTGCAAAACCCATAAAGTGGGCAAGTTTGGTTCTTTGTCCTTGGATTCTTGGTGAAGTTGGACAGCGTGTTTCTATGATCCATTAGAGGGTTGGAGTGTACTAAAACCTTGATAGCCAGTTGGTTGATTTCAAGAGTGGGAAGCCCATTTGAAGCTTCTTAGTTGTGCTCTCTGCATCATTTTCACACCCCGTGGTGGAGACAAGGGGGAGAAAAAGACGGTGATGAACTAGTCAAAGGTATGGCCTTGAGGTGTGACTCCTATAGGGTATGCTCATGAAGCTAGGTGGCCTCCCGAAGGTAAAGTGCAAGACATCGTTGGTCAACATAACTGAAGAACTCTAAAAGCGAGAAACAATCTCTGAATAAACAATAAAATATTCTTCTGATCTCGTACTAGATAGGACAACGGAATATGAAGTGGGTCTTAGTCTCAACCTCTACCAAAGTACACAATCTACAAATCCGATCTTCTCTATCCATATGGTGATCAATCTGGACTCGAAGACGATGAGAGCCAACTCTAAAGGAGCCCAAAGAGAATTTCAGGGCGACACCAGCGATGATAAAGATAAGCAGGACGCACAATAATACCATTCTAAATCTCAAGAAAAGGCTCTGCATAAAAGGCCAACTTACGACGTAATCCACCAGGAGGAATACTCCAAGTAGTGATAATGTATTGTCTATAAATATCCTATCTAACATACTCGTTCAACTCCTGGTGTGAGGGGAGGAAATGAGTAGGAGCATCCAGCGAGAACTGGTATGGAGGAAGACGAACAATGTCAATCCTGATCGAACCCAACAGAGAGGTGGCCTAGGCGTACCAACAACGAGGTCTAGTGCTAGTGTCGGATCTCATAATCTGAACAGAACAACAGTATGCTAGATGAGAGTATCTATGACGGTCAACCTCAGAATCCATAAATCCATGAAGCCGATGGAGAAACCAAATCAAGTCCAAAATGGCCGCAAGTCTAAAAGGATGAGCACCAAACTCAACTAGCTAAGACAATGTTGTGGGGGGTGAATCTGTGACACCTAATGATGCGCCAAAAGCAACGTCTGAACATGCTCAATAGAGGCCTAATCAGAAGCAAGAAGAGAAGGCCCCCAAACCACCAAGCCGTAAAGAACAATCAGTCTAACCGAGTCGTCCAAGAGGGACAGCTTGGATGAAATGTCCTATAAATGATGTCTAAAACACTATCTCTCAATCATGGCCAGAGACCCCATGCCCTTACTAATTCTGGTCTGAATATCCAGTCTCAAACTGAAGCGGGGTCCTGAAAACTTTACCTTGAGATACGTGTAAGAAGACGTGATCTCAATCTCTTGCCCCTGAAGAAAGAAATGAAGATGAGAGGTCTTTAAGTACTTAAAGATCATAACATGAGTATTAGCTAGATTGACCATGAGCTAACGCTGATCACAAAAAGAAGCCAGACCATCAAGAAGTCGCTGTAAACTCCAAGGAGAAGAGGCCAAGAGAACAACATCATCGGTAAAAAAGAGAATGGAGATCAAAACCTAATGCAAATAGCCCCCGTCACCAGGATTCAATGAGTTCACAAGGAAATCCTCGAGCTCATCGATATACAATCCAAACAGAGTAGGCGAAAGAGGGCGAAAGAGGGCAACCCCGCTTCACTCCAATGGTGCTCTGAATCGGAACAGAAAATACCTCTAGAGTCCTGAGCCTACCTGTCACCCTCTCGTACAGTCTCATAATAGCAATCAACAGCATATATGAGATCTTAATCTCTCTAAGTCTTTGAAATAAGGCCATCCTAGGAACATAATCAAAAGCCTTATGGAAATCCACAAAATAGCAGTAGACTTTCTGAAAGCGATGCCTAGCCTCCTCAATTATAGCCCTCGTCATGAAGATGTGATCCATAGTCTGATAATTAGCATGAAAACCAGCCTGTCAAGCTCTCTAGATAACATGGTGTTTAGAGCAGTGGCATAAAGTTTGGCAAAAGTATGACCGATCATGATAGGAAGAAAGCTCACCATCACCCTCGGAATAGCAGAAGCGAGTAGGGGTACAGGCAATGTATGTATTATTTTAATTATAAAATAATAAATGTTTAAAACAAATAAACATTAATAAGGAGTAACATATTACTATATTATAATATATTTATAATATAATTCAAGACTTGTAATATATTTATCATATAATAAAAGACTTTTCTATCCTTCTAAACATTACTGAATAGCATCTTACCAAACCAATCATTTACTCCAAACGAAACGTCCATCCACATTCGAGGGGTATAAGTATCGAAGGAGGATCTTGTGTCTTGGGCATCAAAAAAACGAAGAAGTGGACGGAAGGAACACACACACCGCTATCCAAGTATTGCAGCGAATATTCAGTTTTACAATATCCAAAAACAAACAAACTAATTAAATAAGGCCAAGCGAGTAAACCACGTTAGTCACAATCCAATCTCTATCCACATGGGTAACAGACAGGTGAGATCGAGGGAGTGTGTCCAGACGAGAGTAAGCGACATATACATTATAAATAAAGATGAGTGCTTGCAAGAGAAGGGTCGCATAGTATCTACGCCCTCCACTGACCGAAAACAAATCTAATATTGTGTGTATGACCAGTACGATCAACACAATCTACAGAATACGCAAAACAAATCTCAAGACACCAAAACTTAACGTGATCCAAAGGACAATATATGTACAGAGATTACACTTAGCAAAAGGAAAACTCAGAGAAAAGCACCGCAACATATAAGAGGGAATCTCCACGATTCAATCGCAGATCAAATAGTTAAAACTAATTGGAAGGGATCAGGGGAAAGGCTGGAATAAATAAAGGCTGGAGTAAATATTTCCAAACAGAGGTATGATGCTTAACTATAAGAAACTCATAGATTAGATCCCAGGGAGGGACCGAAAATCCCAGGGACAATATATATATTGTAGTGGTCAAACATATTCATATATCAAAGACTTGGTTAGAGGTGGGTTCTCTACCAAGTTAAAATGTTAATCAGAGATCCCAAAACAGAGGGATTAGGAGTCTAATGTTTAATTCATTCAATGTTTTTTGCATGTACAATTTTCCTTATAAAGTACTAACAAATTGTTCAAGAGTCTATGGCTAGTATCCTAGAGGCTAGTATCATTGATGCCGTTGATACTTTCACCCTGATCAAGTGTATCATGAATTAATTAAAACCTGGTTAAAGAATTCTCACTTCCCATTTCATTCTGAAAAACAGCCAGTCACATGCCTATTATTTCATGTTTAATTGATAATTAACACAGCTCTAGGAAGCAACACAGAGATGGATTCTAACATGATTTAACCTTAGAGTTCTAGGTATGCTGAGCTCCAACTCGGAGATTCATTCTTGGCCAAAGAAAAAAATCAATCCTTAAGAAGCACAATGGTCTTCAATTGAAGCTATTACATGTGTAGGCTTTAGTATAATAAATAACTAATAAGTAGTACATTTCTGACATCTAAAATCATGCACTCCTACAAAAACTAGTGTCTCTTTGTGTGGGCGATCAAAGATATCTTGTACCCTGATCAAGTGTATCATGAATTAAACAAAACCTGTTTAAAGAATTCTCACTTCTCAAACATTGAATTATGCATTCACTTCTTCCCTAAGTTAACTCCATTCTGCAAACAGCCAGTCATCTGCCTATTATTTCATGTTTAATTGACAATTAACACAGCCCTAGGAAACAACACAGATGGATTCTAACAAGATTTAACCTAAGAGTTTCTAGGTACACTGAGCTCCATTTCGTAGATTCACTGTTGGCCAAAGAAAAAAATCAATCCTTAATAAGATAAAAAGGGTGTTCAGTTAAAGCTATTACATGTTTAGGCCTCAGCATAACAAATAAGTAATACATTTCTGAGTTCTAAAATCATAGCCCTCTCAGGTGTAGTAGATTGAACTGATATGAACATCTACACAAATATGATAGTAAATAATATGGTGTACGTATTTATGGAATGTCCCATAGCAAGAAACCAGAAAATGCTTTGCAATAGTTCTAAATTATTATAGCCTGTTAAAGATATATATACATGATCCTCTACTTCCATCTCTGGAGACATGATTTCTAGAATTTACTATAAACAACCAGTCACATCCCTCCAATTTTTGAGAGCAACAAAACAACCAACATCTTGAAATACTTTCCATTCTACGAAATCAATAAAGTTTCCACTAATTTTAACCTTGATTAATCAATAATTAGGATCCATGAATACATGTCAAAGCTTAATAGTTGAGAGAAGCTACCAAAAGATGCAGAGTCTACAGATAATATTATTGATACTACATATCTTTAAAAAGTATGCAAAAACAGAATTTAACAATTTGTAACTTCAAAACTTTAAAAATGTATGAAAACATGAAGTTATATTTCATGATTGTAGTAAGGAGAAGGAACAATAACTTGTATACTTTGGGAATAGCAATAAGGAATTATGGAATCAACCCAACCTCCAACCCAATTTTGAATAGATGCCTGAACTCAACAATATCATCAAACCTACTCACTTAGTAAAAATCAAGATGTAATAACATGATAAAATAATCAGTTTCACTTAAGTAGGTATATTATCACATATGAAAAGTAGATAGTCCACAACAAAACAAATATACATCAAGCCTACTCTCACTTTGTTACAAATCAAGATGAATAAAACTGATAAAACGATCAATTTCACTTGAATACATATATTTTCATGTATGGATATTCAATAGTCCACATCAAAAGAAAAATACATCAATCCCACGCTCACTCTGTTAAAAATCAAGATGTATTAAAATGACTACAATCAGTTTTACTTAAATACATAGATTATCATATATGGAATCCACATCAACAAAGAAGTTGGTACACCCCCACTTCCATGTACTGTCTTAGTTTGTTTCTCAAGCAACAGGTATAGTGCCAGTGACTTGTTTATAGGAAGAATATCTACATATTACAATTAAAAGTTTGAATGCCATAATGTCTTTAGGTGTACTTATTGCAATAAACATTATTTATCTTGAAGACCTTGTTGCTTCTTCATTAAATTGGTGTATTTATTTATTTCATGAATGCCTTAAAGCCACTGTTTAAATTTAACCTGCCCTATGAACTGGCCATTTTCAAACAGCCTTTCTCCTAGCCAATATTCATAAGGCAAGACAAATAGAAGGAAACTTAAAGAAAACAACACCCTACAACATGAATGAAAGAAGAGCTTGGAAATGCAAAAAGATACATGCCAAAAACTAAATTGATTGAATTGCACAACAGAACAACTCTTGCTTGCACCAGACAAATTGCAAACAGGCTAGTAGATTTAGAAAGGCGTTATTGTTTCTATATTGTTGTCAACAACACTGAGGTTATGTACTAGATATTAGAAATTGTCACTTGTATTGAATGGACTATCCAGCACATTCAGGAAAGACGTAGTGGGCCAGTTAATCTGCATTCTAGATTCCAGACATTATTTTGGCCACCTATGTAAATAATAGAACAATTACCAGATGTCTCCCTCCATCTCGTTGCATTGACTTCTTGACATAACATTGACTCAGAAACCGACACTAGCTTATAAAAGTTTACGCATATTTTTATGTGATAGTCAGATTGAAGGTCATTTGGTAAGGAACTTTTGTATCAAGATCACAACTAAAAAATTCTGTGACCTTAGTATGAATGGTTAATAAAGTTGGATCACAAAAAGATGAAATTAACAAGATCACCGTGACATACAAGAGCTGTATGATAAACCATGTAATATACAAGCTCCATGGCTACCATATATCTATGTTAAATATTGTGCTAGTCTCACATGCTAAAATGATTTGACATTATAGCATATACATAAGCTTCTGGTTTAAACTGTGCATGATTTGTTTTTGCCAATACACAGTTTAAACTAGAAGCTTATGCATACTATCTAATAGACTGTGGGAAATCAATGCCAACTAATAGGTTGATAAGAAATATCATAATTTATATTAACCTTAGACCTGAGGAATTATTAATAATAAATCCAATAAGTAATACATTCGTGAGCTCTAAAAACACACTCCTATAAATACATTGTCAGATCACATTTTTGCTTATTTCTAGTGTCTCTTTGTGTGGACAAAATTGAACTACACAAGACTGACTCTCTCAGGTGACATAGATTGATCGCTGAACTAATATGAATATCTACACAAATATGATAGTAAATACTAAATAATGTGGTGTAGGTATTAATGAGAATGTCACGTGGCAGGCAACCAACAAATGTTTCACAATAGTTATAAAGGCATGTTTTCTAGAATCTAATGTAAACAGCCAGTCATATCCCTCTAATTTTTATGAGCAACAAAACTTTCCATTCTACTAAATCAGTAAAGTTTCCACTGATTTGAACCTTGATTAATCAGTAAATAGGATCCACGAGTATAGGAAAAATGTTAAAGTCTAATAGTTGAGAGAGGCTACCAAAATGTGACCATAGAAAATGAAAGTATGTGCAGTGGACAGATTGCGTTTTTTAAACTCCAATATTCTCAAAAGGTATGCAAAGACAAAATTTAGCAATTTTAAACTTCAAAACCTTATAAATAAATGCATTGCAAACATGAAATTATCTTTGATGATGGCAGTGAGGGAAGAATACCTTGCACCCATTGCAGATGAGAAGTCCATCTGTGTTACAATATACTTTGGAAATGGTAATAAGAAGCTCTGGCTTTGACCCAACCTCCAACCCAAATTTGAATTGATGCCTAAAACTCAACAATATCATTTAAAGCAAGAGATCATGATTACATTTTATTGGAAAGGTTCCATGAAAAGATTGTTGCACAACTGAAGAAAAATACATCAAACCGACTCTCAGTCTGTTACAAATAAAGATGTATTAAAATGGTAACAATCAACTTCACTTAAATTAACATATATTATCACATAGGGAAACTATACAGCCTTTATCAACAAAGTAGGCGGTACATGCTCACCTCCATGCCTACTTCATGTATTTGATGTATCTATTTCAGAAATGCCTTAGCCACCAATGCACATTCTGTTTGAATTCAACCCACCTTACGAACTGGTCATTTACAAATAGTGATACATTTTTCTCCTAGTCAGCATTCATAAGACAAATATGAAGAAAAAGTGCAAAGATGGATTAAAATGCAATAAAAAAGAATGGTCATGAAATAGAACACCCCACGACATGAATTGAAAGAAGAGTTGGAAATGAAAAAGGCTACAGGATAAATATTAGATTGATTGAATTAAGAGACTTCAACAAATATCTTACAAAATAGAACAACTCTTGCATGTATCAGATAAATTGTAAACAGGTTAAGAAATTTAGAAAGGCATTGTTGTCTCTATATTATTTTCAACAATATTGAGGTTCCATAGTAGACATTAGAAATTGTCACTTGTACTGAATAGACTATCCAGTACATTCAAAAGAGACATAAGAACTAACCGCAGCATAATTAACAAATTTAAAGTGCATGAAAAAGATAAGTTTAAATAGGCCTACCATCATGCATGCTATCCTCTGTTAAGAACTTGGTGGCTTCATAATCCAAGGGAGAAGAAACTGAAAACAAGCAATGTTTATAAACACTTATAATTTCCTTTTAACTATAGTATTATATAATTTTAAAAAACATCAAACAGAAGAATAGAACGTCCCTGAGAAAAGCAAAAGCTTGACAGAAATATCTCCAACTCTAAGGAACAAAAGGAAAAATGTGAGAAAAATAAGGTAACATTACAGCGATTGCGTAGAATGGAAATATGATCCTCCTGCAGAGTAGCCAGCCAAAAGCAACCTGACTTGTGTGCACCTAAGGAATTGAGCACATTCATTCGTAGATTAATTTTTCAATATCGACCAACAGTTGCAAAAAAAATCTTTAAAAAGCCAACTGATTACCTGAGTACCCGTCAAGAGAGACCCCAAAGATTGCTGAGCTCCATTGAATTTCAAAGGATACGATGCTGCTGATTCCTCCTTGCATATCAGGGGAAATAAAAATGGAAATGCAACTGCAATTGCTAATATCATCCCACTTGCGAGGATGCATAGCATTCCCTCACGGTTGCCCCATTCAAAATGCAGCATGAACATATCCAAAATACAGTAGAATAATTGAAAATAAAAATCTAAAAACGAAAAAGAAACAAAAACATAAAAGGAGGCATGGCCATGCCAGAATGACAATAGAAGGCAAATAAAACCCAAAAAAATTGAATAGGGAACAATGTACCATGTTTCCAAAGAAACTGCCCATATATAGAAGTAAAATGGTACTTTCTTAAACGGCTATATGAAAAAAAACGATAATTCCATGTATGCCCATGATTTGTTCTCATCCGATGGCTCTGGTTTGAGTACCGTTGAGAAAAAACTCCATGCATCTTTTTAAAGCATTAACGAGAAAAATCAATACATGCTTTTTAAAAAGATCATTCCATGTATGCCCTTGATTTTCTCCAATCCGGTGGCTCTGGTTTGACCACCGCTGATAAAAAAATCCAAGCATCGTTTTTAAACGGTAACAAGAAAAAAAATCAATCACGTTTTTTTTTACTTTAAACTGAGCATTCCATGTATCAAACCTCTTTCTTAAACGGTAAGAGAGTAAACAGCATTCCATCTATCATCGATTTGCTTAGCTGTGATTTCAATACCGTTTGGGGTTCGCTCGGCTCCACTGCAGTCTCCCTAAGTCTTACAGATGTTTATTTATTTTCCGGAATTTTACAAAATATTCAAATTACACTAAAATGGGATAAAATGTATTTCAATTTAAGTCGAATCAAATTTTATCATTGTAATTTAGCAAAAATTATCATTATAACTTAGCCAAATTTTATTAGTAAAATATTTTTTCTAAATGAATAAGATCATCTAAATATTTAATGTTATTCTAAAAATGTCATCTTAATAGAATTTAGTATAACATGTTAATATCAATTGTCATGTTAAACACAGTAAGCAAACATGTGATCTAGCTTAGTTCTTCATTTACTGTGTCAAGTTGATCAGTGTATCTTTTGTTTCCTAATCACCTACAATACAAAATTATCTTTAAAAAGCATGTAAGATCCCCTAGTCCATATAGTCCTAGTGTTAGATTAAGAACTCCTAAATAAATGTCATTTACTTGACACACCGATTAGAATTTTCGATGGAGGAGCATCTTAGGTTCTCGGCAATCTTGCATCATTTTATTGAAGTTTTGTTCTTTTGTTCATGTTAGCCAATTTGGATGGTTGAGTTTGCAGTTCATGGCTCGTGTGTTTTAGCTTGTGTGATTTTGGAGGCTTATTATGGACCTAGTGAGGATCATTCTTCTATGGTTGCACATAATGGATTCTTATTGGCTAAGTTATTGGTTTTTTTCTCTTAGGTAATATGTTCTTCATAGGAACTTGGAGTGATGAAAAAAAAATTGTTGTGCGATGCATGAATTAAGTTTGTAATGGTTTGAGACTCTTCATGATAATTCTTGGATCATGTGTGGACCGATGGGTTGGAATACACATCTCCATGTATTTGTGTGATCAACTATTGATCTTGTCTTTAGGGTTGTTCTAGTTGTTGTAACGTGTTTTCTTGTTATTAGGAAAAGTGGTTCTTTTTGTATCAACTTGTTGAAGGTTGTGTATAAATGAAATGTAATAGGGAGTCCTCAAATAATGAGATAGGAAGGGAGGGCTAGTAGAGGTTGTCTCTCGAGTTATGAGGGAGCATGAGGAAGATCTCAGTTTGATTTCCTTTGTAATGGTTGTAACTGGGAAGGCCTTACAACCGAACATGTTTGACATTGATTTGATGCAATAAGATAATTTTTGATTTAAAAAAATCTTATTTTAGTTGTATCTTTGTGTGTTTCTATTGTGTGACTCATTGATGCAAGGTTTGGACATCTCCTTTGGGGATTCTGCTACCTTGAGTTGCATCAAGTGGTATCAAAGAAAAGATCATGTTGTGAACCCTATTTTGATGTGTTGTTTGGTAGCAAGGTGTGGACCTGGCCCACATTGTAGAGGATTTGCACATAGGATTCCAAGGAAATAAAGATGCCTCCAAGTAGAGTTAGAGGTATTGTTGATGAAAGTTTAAGGGCTTCGAAGAGGCAAATACAAGCTTTACAATATGAATTGTAAAGGAGAACTACAACACAAGTTGATCAAGATAGTGATGAAGATTCTAAGAAGGACGGGTAGAAGAAGCTATTGAAGATTACAGAGATCCCAAATTTTGAAAGCTATGTCTAATATAGGAAAGAGACCTAAATTTGAAGTTTCTACATTTGTTTGTAGCCTTAAACTAGAAGATTTGCTTAATTGGATTAATGATATGGGAGAATACTTTGACTATGAAGAAGTGAAGAATCTTGATCAGGTTCATTTTTCAAAGAACATGTTATAAGGTCATGCAATTATTTGGTGGAGAGAATTTCAATTGGAAAGGAACAAGAGACTCGGAAAAAATAGATTTCTAAATGGGATAGGATGGTTTAAAAGTACAAGGGTATATTGAGGAGTTCTATAGGGTCATTATTAGGGTTCTCCATTCTAAAGTTGATAAGGAAAAGGTTGTTAGGTACATCTTTGGTTTGAGTCCTATTGTTCAAGGGGAATTACTTACAATTTGGATGACAACAATTGGTGATGTTTATTAGATGGCATAAAGGATTGAAGAGAAGTTAATAAGAGATTTGAAAGCATATAGAGTAACCATAATAGGAGTGGTAGAGCTAGTACATCATCTTCTAGGAGTAATATGGTGGATATTCCTAAGGAGACCAGTGAAGGATCTGGCAACAATCAAACCAATAAGGGTTACAATGGTGGACAAAGAAGAAGAAGTAAATTCAAGGGAACTTATTTTTAGTGTGGTAAAACATGCCATAGGGATTTTTGGTATCCTAAGAGAAGTATTGCACATTTGGATAGAGAAAATTAATACATTGAACATTTTTGAAGAAGGTGAAGTACTTATTGATAGAAGGGTTTCTACATATGTTGGAGAACCAATGTAAAGAAGAAACTTGTTCAAGACCAAATGTGAGTGTAAGGAGAAGGTATGTAATGTTATTGTTGATGGTGGAAATTCTTCCAACTTTGTTTCTAAGGAAATGGTTAGTGAACTAGAGTTGGAAAGGAGAAGACATCCAAGTCCTTATCTAGTTAGTTGCTTACAAAATCATTCTAGGGCTAGGGTAGATGAGCAATGCCTAATTAGTCTCAAGATTGGAGCTTATTATGACGCGATATTGTGTGATGTATTGCATATAGAGATGTTTTTCACATGTCGTTGGGAAGACAATGAAAATTTGATAGCCATGAGTTATTGAAGGTCATTCTAACACTTATGTGGTCAGACAAGGAGGTTCCAATCATAAGTTGTTAGCTTTGTAGGAAAAAAAGGATGGTAGATGCAAAGTCATTAGGATTTTCCCCACTGGAAAATTCAAGCACGAGACTCTAAAAGAAAAAGAGACTGATAGAGAGAAGGATATTTGTGGTGAACTTGAGGATTTTAAGGCAAAGTTGGCATCATTGACCTTATTAGTTCAGGGGACGATGACAATGATGAGAGTGGGACATCATTGTGAAGCTAATACTAGAATATAGAAGGATCTTGTGGAAATGTTTGGTGATAGGTTTTGATGAATCAAAGTGGTGAGAGCATACAAAAAAAGGTTCGTAATAGGGTTAAGTATGTTGCACAAAAGACAATGATGGCAATAAGGATCAATTGTCTGTTGTTGATGAGAAATTCGAAGGGAATGCTAGACAAAATTATCTTTTGAACCTAAAGAAGTGTAGAAAATATAAAGTTGAGATTGCATATGAAGAAGACTTGTGGATCACAAATGAGCATGGGATTCATGTTTCAAATCTTGCAAGATGTTCATAATTCCTTCTTATGAAACATCAATTTTTCTTGAGGTGTATAATGCAAGAGCATCTTAGGTTCTTGGTGATCTTGCATTATTTTGGTAGAAGATTCATTCTTTTGTTCGTGTTATCCAATTTGGATTGTCTAATGTGTAGTTCATCAATTATGTGTTTTAGCTTGTGCAATTTTTATGGCTTATCGTGGACCTAGTGAGGATCATTCTTATATTATCACACATTATTTAGATTCTTATTAGTTAATTTATTGGTCTTTTTCCCTTGAGTAATGTGTTCTTCATGAGAACTTATAGCCATGAAGGAAAATTCATTGCATAATGCATGAATCAAGTGCATGGTTTGAGACTCTTTGTAGTGATTATTGGATCATGTGTGGACCTATGGGTTGCCTTGTGCATCTCTATGCTCTTGTGTGATCAATTGTTGATCTTGTCTTTAGGGTTGTTCTAGCTATTGTAACACATTTTCTCGTTAGTAGGAAAAATGATTCTCTATGGGCTGACCTATTGAAGGTTGTGTATAAATGAAATGTAATAGGGTGACTTGGAATCATTAGAGAGGAAGGGGGGCTAGTAGAGACTAACTCTTGGGTCCTAAGGGATCATGAGGTAGATCTGAGTTTGATTTTCTTTGTAGTGGACGTAATCAGGAAGGCCTTACATCCTGACTTTTTTGACATTGATCTGATGTAATGAGATACTTTCTAATAATAATAGTGTTGTTTTAGTTACATCCTTTTGTATTTCCATAGTGTGACTCATTGTTGCAAGGTTTGGACATCTCCTTTGGGGATTCTCCTACCTTGAGTTGCATCAATTTCTCTTTCCTTTAAATTGTCATAAAATGTTTCGAATCAATACTAAACAAACCCTAATGAGTGCAATCAATTATCAATCATACAAATGGTATGTCATTTATACTCTCTTATGTATTAGATTAGTGCACACCAATATACAATATGAACAAAAATAACTACTTTTGCTAAATTATAATACTAGAATTGGATATCTTCTTATGGTCCATTAATGTAATTCTTTACAAAGTTATCTTTTAAAAGTATACTACCAACTCAAAATATGTTCTTGCATATGCAAAGTCACCCATAAAGCCATCAAGCATATTGGGAATGTTTCACATATTTGGGTACAATCTTACTCTTAAATTTATTGATAAATGCACATATATTAAATTATTCAATGATTTGATTGTATCCTCTTTCAACCTTTCCAACATATAATGTATTCACAACATTTTTAAAACAAATCACATCACCTAATTTTTCCCAAAATTATTTCCTATATTCTCATGCAAATATTCACCTAACATTGAAAGGTTACCATATATATTAAATATACTTGAAAAACACATCACACATTTAAAAGAAATAATTGCTCATTAGGTGGCTTAATAAACATATATGTTATAAAATCCTTTATTGTTTGAGGTCACATATCAATATCGCATTCCTGCGACATCATGATAATAACAAAATTGAACATGAATTTTACAACGATTGAAGATATTTTCCTTGTTAATTTTTACATACCAATGTTTGCATTTTTCAAAATATCTCTAGTTGATGCCAATAATTGTTAACATTGAATCATCCACAAAAATTTTATATAGTTCAATTTGAGTCACGCCTTAAAGTTTCTTTGGTTGTGGATCATTTTTTTTCTTCTTACCTCTTGAGTTTAAAACATTACTAGCATTAAGTGCAACCCTTTTATTATCATGATGTTGAAGTTGATTAAAGTTTAACCCCACAACTCCCAAGAATCACCTTTATGCAAACACCTGTCACAAAAAGAGAGAAGAAAAATCTATGGAGTTTGGAATTCACAGATCCCTAGAGGATGAAACATTCTTGATGTGCAAAAATTATATTACAATTGTATTGAACGAATGAATATTACAAAGCTAGATTAATCCTTATAAAAGGAGATAAAAACCCTAAAAGGTAACTAACTTAGGTTGCATGAATATAATTAATAAAAGAATATATTATTATATACCCAAAGTTTAGCTTAATAAACTAGAGATAACAAATGACTTATTAATCAAATAAAATATGATTTAATTAATAAGAAAATGCTTTATCACTCTAACACCCCCCCTTGAGATAAACTTGGGGAGTAGCTAAAAACCTAGAAACTACTACTAAAAGTAGATTTGGGTCCTAGAAACAAAGGCTTGATGAGGTACCCAAGCACAACCAAGTCTCTGAAAAGAGGAAAAATAGAGAAAACCACATGGGAAAAACCAAACTCAAAAAAGACATGGAAAGAATGTTGAAAGAATGAATGAAGGATGGAAGAAGCCTCCAAAATAGGGAATGTACTAGAATATAGGAACAAAAGATGATCATGTAGAACACCACTGAAGCATGTAGAAGCTGCAAAGATATGTCAAAAGTAACTGTTGATTTGAAGAACCTCCACTAAAATAGAACTTGAATAGGTAGAGAAGACTATAATCTGCATGAGGGCCCTCAAAAGACACTACTCAAATCAAGAGGCACACAAAGGCAAACAACTAAACTCAAAGATATAGATGGCATGGAACACCAAAACCCGAGGAGTTGATCAATTGAACATGAAAGGATAAAACTAAAGCAGGAATGAAAAGAAAAGTCTCTATATGGTAAATGATCCATCTCACTAAAATGCATAGGTACCCAACCATTGCACCCGCCTAGTACATAGGAACAAATACTAAATACATAGCTCACTCCATCAAACCAAGGAAGCATAAGAAACAACCAAAGAACTCACCCCCCTAATGTAGACAAGGGTGACGTGACAAGAAATTGTAAAATTGGGCCAACAGAAATGCATGTCAAGGAACCATGATCAAGTTGCACAAAACAACACATATGTGTGTGCTAAGATAATCAATTTCAAAAAATTCCTAAGGCTAATGTCAGATAAGGTAATCAATTTCAAAATAAATTCATCTCTGTTACAACATACTTTGGAAATGGTAATAAGAAGCTTTGGCTTTGACCTAACCTCGAATCCAAATTTGAATTCATGCCTAAACTCAACAATATCATTTAAAGCAAGATAGCATGCTTACATTTTATTGGAAAGACTCCATGAAAAGATTGCTACACAACTAAAGAAAAATACATCATACCCACTCTCAGTGTGACACAAATAAAGATGTATTAAAATGATAACAATCAACTTCACTTAAATTAACATATATTATCACATAGGAAAACTTGACAACCTTCGTCAACAAAGTAGGTGGTACATGCTCACTTCCATGCCTGCTTAATGTATTTGATGTATCTATTTCAAAAATGCCTTAGCCACCAATGCACATTTTGTTTGAATTTAACCCACGTTACGAACTACTCATTTACAAATAGTGATACATTTTTCTCCTAGTTAGCAATTATAAGACAAAAATAATAGCAACAAATATGAAGAAAAACTGTAAAGATGGATTAAAATGCAATAAAAAAGAATGGTCATGAATTAGAACAACTAACAACATGAATTGAAAGAAGAGTTGAAAATGTAAAAGGCTACAGGCTAAATATTACATTGATTTAATTAAGAGACTTCAACAAATATCTTACAAAATAGAACAACTCTTACATGCATCAGATAAATTGTAAACAGGTTAAGAAATTTAGAAAGGCATTGTTGTCTCTATATTATTTTCAACAATATTGAAATTCTATAGTAGACATTAGAAATTGTCACTTGTATCGAATAGACTATCCAATACATTCAAAAGAGACATAACAACTAGCCGCAACATAATTAACAAATTTAAAGTGCATGAAAAAGATAAGTTTAAATGGGCCTACTATCATGCATGCTATCCTCTATTTAGCACTTGGTGGCTTCATAATCTGAGTGAGAAGAATGGATCATCCCTGAGAAAAGCAAAAGCTTGACAAAAATATCTCCAACTCTAAGGAACAAAAGGAAAAATGTGAGAAAAATAAGGTAACAGTATAGTGATTGCATAGAATGCAAAAATGATCCTCCTAACTTGCGTGCAATTAAGGACTTGAGCACATTCATTTGTAGATCAATTTTTCAATATCGACCAACAATTGCAAAAAAAACTTAAAACAATCAAATGATTACCTGAGTACCCATCAAGAGAGACCCCAAAGATTGTTGAGTTCCATTGAATTTCAAAGGATACGATGTTGTTGCCCCATTCAAAATGCAGCATGAACATATCCAAAATACAACATAACAATTGAAAAAAATAAATTCCAAAAATGAAAAAATAAACAAAACATAAAAGGAGGCATGGCCATGCATAAATGACAATAGAAGGCAAATAAAACCCAAAAAAAATGAATAGGGAAGTTTGTTCCCAAGTAAATGGTTAGTAAACTAGAGTTGGAAAGGAGAAAATATCCAAGTCCTTGTTGGTTAGTTGCTTACAAATTATTTTAGGGCTAGGGTTTATGAGCAATGCCTAGTTAGTCTAAAGATTGGAGTTTATTATGATGAGAAATTGTGTGATGTATTGCAAATAGATGTTTTTCACATGTCATTGGGAAGACAATGACAATTTGATAGCCATGAGTTATTTAATGGTCATTCTAACACTTATGTGGTGTAGCAAGGAGGTTCCAATCGTAAGTTGTTATCTATGTAGGAAAAAAGGGATGGTAGATGCAAAGTCATTAGGATTTGCCCCACTAGAAAATTCATGCACGAGACTCTAAAAGACAAAGAGACAGACAAAGAGAAGGATATTTGTGGTGAACTTGAGGATTTTAAGGCATAGTTGGCATCATTGACCTTATTAGTTCAGGGGATGATGACAATGATGAGAGCAGGACAACATTGTGAAGCTAATAGTAGAATATATAAGGATCTTGTGGAAAGGTTTGGTGATAGGTTTTGATGCATTAGAGTGGTGAGAGCATACAAAAAAAAGGTTCATAACAAGGTTAAGTATGTTGCACAAAAGATAATGATGGCAGTAAGGATCAATTGTCTGTTGTTGATGAGAAATTCGAAGGGAATGCTAGACAAAATGATCTATTGAACCTGAAGAACTGTAGAAAAATATAAAGTTGAGATTGCATATGAAGAAGACTTGTGGAACACAAATGAGCATGGGATTCATGTTTCGAATCTTGAAAGATGTTCATAATTCCTTCTTATGAAACGTCATTTTATCTTGGTGTGTTTGATGCAAGAGCATCTTAGATTCTTGGCGATCTTACATTATTTTAGTAGAAGTTTTATTATTTTGATTGTGTTATAAAATTTGGATGATCCAATGTGCAGATCATCAATTGTGTGTTTTATCTTGCGCAATTTTTATGGCTAATTGTGGACCTAGTGAGGATCATTCTTATATGATCACATGTTATTTAGATTCTTATTAGTTAAGTTATTTGTCTTTTTCCCTCGAGTAGTGTGTTCTTCATGAGAACTTATAGCCATGAAGGAAAATTCATTGCACAATGCATGAATCAAGTCCATGGTTTGAGAGTCTTTGTAGTGATTATTGGATCATGTGTGGACCTATGGGTTGGATTGTGCATCTCCAAGCTATTGTGTGATCAGTTGTTGATCTTATCTTTAGGGTTGTTCTAGCTATTGTAACACATTTTCTTGTTATTAGGAAAATTGATTCTCTATGGGCTGACCTATTGAAGGTTGTAAATAAATGAAATGTAATAAGGTGTATTGGAATCATAAGAGAGGAAGGGAGGGCTAGTAGATGCTAGCTCTTGGGTCCTGAGGGATCATAAGGAAGATCTGAGTTTGATTTTCTTTGTAGTGGTTGTAATCATAAAGGCCTTACATCCTAACATGTTTGACATTGATTTCATGTAATAAGATACTTTCTAATCATAATAGTGTTTTTCAAGTTATGTCCTTGTGTATTTCCGCAGTGCAACTCATTGTTGCAAGGTTTGGACATCTTCTTTGGGGATTCTCCCTCCTTGAGTTGCAAAAAATTATCTTTCCTTTAAATTGTCATAAAATGTTTTGAATCAATACTAAATAAACTCTAATGAGTGTAATCAATTATCACTCATGGAAATGGTATGTCATTTATATTCTCTTATGTATTAGATTAGTGCACACCAATATACAATATGAACAAAAATAACTACTTTTGCTAAATTATTATACTAGAATTGGATCTCTTATTATGGTCCATTAATGTAATTATTTACAAAGTTATCTTTTAAAAGTATAATACCAACACAAAATGTGTTCTTGAATATGCAAAGTCTCCCATAGAGCCATTAAGCATATTGGGAATGTTTCACATATTTGGGTGCAATCTTACTCTTAAATTTATTAATAAATGCACATATACTAAATTATTCAATGATTTGATTTTATCCTCTTTCAACCTTTCCAACATTTAATGTATTCACTATACTTTTTTAAAAATTCACATCACCTAATTTTTCCCAAAATTATTTCCCATATTCTCATGCAAATATTCACCTAACATTGAAAGGTTACCATATATATTAAATAGTCTTGAAAAACAAATCACACATTTAAAAGAAATAATGGCTCATTAGGTGGCTTAATAAACATATATGTTATAATATCCTTTATTGTTTGAGGTCATATATCAATACCGCATTCATGCGACATATGATAATAACAAAATTGAACATGAATTTTACAAAGGTAGGAGATTCTTTCCTTGTTAATTTTTACATACCAATGTTTGTATTTTTCAAAATATCTCTGGTTGATGCTAGTAATTGTTAATATCGAATCATCCACAAAAGTTTTATATAGTTCAATTTGAGTCACGTCTTAAAGTTTCTTTGGACGCAGATCATTTTTTTTCTTCCTACCTCTTAATTTTAAAACATTACTAGCATTAGGTGAAGCCCTTTTATTATCATAATGTTGAAGTTGAGGAAAGTTTAACTCCATGTCTCCCAAGAATCACTTGCATGCAAACACCTGTCACAGAAAGAGAGAATCAAAAGCTATGGAAGCTAGAATTCATAGATCCATAAAGGATGAAACATTCTTGATGTGCAAAAATGAATGAATGTTACAAAGAGAGATCAATCCTTATAAAAGGAGATGAAAACCCTAAAAGGTAACTAACTTAGGTTGCATGATAATAATTAATAAAAGAATATATTATTATATGCCCAAATTTTAGCTTAAGTAAACTAGAGATAATAAGTGACTTAATAATCAAATCAATATGATTTAATTAATAAGAAAATACTTTATTAATCTAACACCCCCCCTTAAGATAAACTTAGGGAGCAACTAAAAACCTAGAAATTACTACTGAAAGTAGATTTAAGTCTTGGCAAAAAAGGCCTGATGAGGTACCCAAGCACGACTAAATCTTTGAAAACAAGAGAAATAGAGAAAACAACATGGGAAAAACCCAACTTGAAAAAAGAGATGGAAAGAATGTTGAAAGAACTAGTGAAGGATGGAAGAAGCTTCCAAACTAGGGAATGTCCCAGAAGATAGGAGCAAAAGATGATCATGTAGAATACCATTGAAGCATGTAGAAGTTGTGAAGCTCAGTCAAAAGTAATTGTTGATCTAAAGAACCTCCACTAAAATAGAACCTAACCAAGTAGAGAAGATTATAATATGCACTAGTGCTCTTAGAAGGCACTACTCGAATTAGGAGGCACACAAAGGCAAACAACTAAACTCGAAGATACAGATGACATGAAACACCAAAGTGCAAGGAGTTGATCAAACTAACATGAAAGACTAAAACTAAAGTAGGAATGAAAAATAAAAGCATCTATATGGTAAATAATCCATCTCACCAAAATGCATAGGTACCTAGCCACTATATCTACATAGGAACAAATAATGAATACATAGCTCACTCAATCAAACCAAAGAAGCATAAGAATCAACAAAAGAACCCCTTAATGTAGACAAAGGCGAGGTGACAAGAAACTTTAAAAGTGGGCCAATAGAACTGCATGTCAAGGAATCACGATCAAGTTGAAAAAAAGAACACACGTGTGTGCTAAGGTGATCAATTTTAGACACATCATGAGGATAATGTCACAGAAGGGAAACTTACTAGACAAAGGAAGATGGAAAGCTAAGGCAAAACATAAACCCCCCATGTCACTTTAATCAGAGTAGTGCATGTACAATAAGGCACAAGATATAATGAATCCTAAGAATACAATAATCTATATGAGTGTCCTCAAATGACACTACTCGAATTAGAAGGCAAAACAATTGAAATGAAAATAAAGATTTAATATGACACTTTATCTCAGTGCATATGCAAAAATGTATACAAATGATATCTACAAAGACCAAAAGAAGCATAAGGCTGTTCAATACCATAGATAGTAGAATCCATGACAAATCATCTAAAGCAATGAAATTGATCCTCGAACCTGAAACAACCAAGATATCCACCAGAATGCAAAAATAAAAAAATTCAAAATATTGAATAGAATGTTCTTGGAGTAGCATATGAAAAAAAAACCATCATCACTAGAAAAATCTCTAAAGGACCTTTCCAATGATATAAAGGATTCCCAAATCGGAGATCGGATGCTCAAGTTATGTCTCCCAGAGTGCAAAATAGAATCCCTGGCTTTGATTGCATAAGTAGGAAACCAAACAACATCCAAAGTCCAAATATCCTAAACCATCACGATAGAGTCAAAAAGAGCTTTCCGACAATATAAGTTTTGTCAAAAAATACTTGTGTATGACAAATATATGACCAAAATACAATCAATAGGTCTCTATGACAAAACAAATCAAAGAAATGATTTTTTGAAGGTCGTCAAATGATAAAAGTTTTGACTTTAATAATTAGTTTCAGGTTAGACCTTGAGAGCTTATCACTAAAACTCCATAATTGGGTCATTGGATCATTTTAAATGCTTCCTCTTTATGTCTCTTGTCAAAAATTTAAAACGTATATTTAGACACCCACTTAAAGGTTATTGGGTAAGTACACCAAGATGTTGTCCAAAATGTTGGAATGTTCAATTGGGAAGAATACTTCTGAGAGGGGAGGGGGGGGGAGGGTGAATCAGAAGTACCAATTGTTCTCCTTTCAAACCCTTAATAACATATAACTGAAATTAATGTGCATGCAAGTAAACAAACATAAAATAAGAGTATGCATCAACACATAACACAAGAGATTTTGGTGACCTAGAAACCCTCTAGGAATAAGAAGGTAAAACTGGGGTGGGGATGACATCCACAAAAATTTACTACAGCAATGAGTTCAACCACTTCTAATGGTTTGCCCTGTTAAAGGTCTACCTTGTAAAAGGCTTTACATTGTGTCAAAAACACTTAACTAAGCATTTATGAACTTAGCCTAATAACTCCCCTGAGTTGATTATGCCTTTGAAATTAAAATTCTATGCCAATGTGCCTAATCCTCTCTATCCTTTGACCTGTTTCTGCATTCTGACCCTGTATACTATATCTGATCTGTGTGATGTGCCTGTATTCCATGTGATTACCACAAGTTTACATCTCTTCTTCACTTCTTTATTCCTTGTTTCCCCTTTTTAGCTATTTACAATCATTCCACTTTATTCTCAAAATGAATGAAAGAATGGAGTGAAAGAATGTAATCAAAATGATCAAAATTCGGTGTCAAAATTTGGTAATTACCCATAGTATCTACATATCTCCTCCTTTGCTTATTACTCCCCCTATAATATTACATCTCTTCTTTGTTCATTCTCCCCCCCTTTTGACACTGATGGCAAAGGGTTTTATGGAATAATACCATGTTTGGCCAAAAATGAGCTGTTGACTTCAGGGAGTGTCTTCAAAGCTGCATCCCAATTGTTTAATGCAATATCCAATGACTTGTATTGGATTGCAAGCTCTGCTGCTAGTTCTACAAGTCCTTTGTGTGTAGAAAGATTGGGATCTTTCTTCAGGACTATCTCTGCATACATTTGCTCCTTGTGAAGTACTTCTAAGTGAGGGGTAATGGAGGATTGAATTTGCATCAACTTAGCTTTTATATTAGCCTCCTCTACTAATAATACAACTAGTTCCCTTTGAGTATGAAGCATCTGAGAAAAATGCTTCTCACTCTCAGCTGGATTGATTTGGAGTTGCATACTGGAAATCTTTAGATTTCTCTCCAAGCTCATTATTTTCTGGCTAGTCTCATGTGTGAAGTTTGAAAAGTCACACAATTTATTGTAAAGGGAGAATATATTCCCTCATACAATTTTAACCATATCTATTTTCTTACCTAGATCAACTTGTCCTAGTATGATAGTATTTGCTATCTTCTCATTGAACTTTCCTTGGAATTTCTTTTCTAACCATTCCATTAGTTTGGCATTGGTGTCATGGTCCTCATTTGTTACCTGATCAACTATATCTAATAGTTGCTCTATACTTGGTCTTGATTCATTTGGAGACTGTAGACTGAAGGCATCCATGAATATGTCCTTGATTTCAGTCAATGCTTGCCTGTATTTGTAATCCTTTCTAAGTGCCACTTGTCTCCTTCTTCTATCCAATGCACTCTGAATTTCATTCATCTTTTCCTCAGTTAGAGTACTAGATTCATAATAGGGTATCTTTATTTCTTCATCAAGCTCAGGAATTCCATAATGAATTGTCCTGGCTACCCTAGTGGAGCTCGAGCCTGGTGTTCTATTTTGCAGTTCTAGTGTTCCAGTGCTCGGCTGCTGAAGAGTTTTTGTTGGAGTACCTATTTTTGGTAGTTTAGCCAAAGTTTGTATTGTAGATTCCTCCTTATTTCTTGTCTCTTCTTTCTCTTCAATTTGTTTCTCTTTTTCTACCGTTCTGATTGGGGGTGTACCTGTTGACTGTATTGATTTGTCTTTATCATCCCCTGCTGCTGCACTCGGCTCCTGAAGTGCAACTATGACTTCTTTTGGTGGAGATGGTGGTGGAAGAAGTAAAAGTCCAGTAGATTATATGGTCACAGGTAGTTCTTGTGTTTGCACCTTGTTTTCTTTTAATTTAGCTATTGCCTTTTGGAGTTCATCAACACTGACCAATATTGGGCTTGAACATAGCCTAGCCGCTTGTGTTGATTGGTCAAGGATCTTTTCTAGATCCTCTATAGTTAATGGATTGATGTTTTGACTGAAAGTGTCAATGACATCTTTTATCTTGATTGCCTCTACAGGTGTGATGGTAGAATGAGGAGGGCTAGGAGGTGGTAGTTGTGTGTTCTGTTCACTCTGTTCCTGTTGCTCACCTGTCCCCTTTTCTTCTTCTTAACCAATTTCCTCCTTTTCTTCTCCATCCTTCTTTTCTTCCTCTACTTCCTTCTCCTCTACCTTCTTTCTTCTTTCTTCTTTTATTTCCTTTGCTTTGACACTTGCTTCTACCTTGTATTCTTCATCAAACACATCATCAATTTTCTTGTAAATAATTTTCCATACTTTTGTGGTTTTACTCACAACCTCTTCAATTTTATTCTGTAAAATACTAAATACCTTGTATTTGGGAGTAAATCTACTATTGTGCCTTTTGACTGCATTTATTATTTGACTTTTAGTCAAATTAGGCAACATCCTTGCTAAGGTAGACTCCCTTATTTCTTTCTTAGTTTGCAGACAAAAATGCCATTTTTCTTCTACAATCTTATATAATTCCTTTGGCAATGAACTATCCAGTTAAAGAGGTGTATGTTTATATTCTGCCATCATATTATAGATAGATATCTCTATTTTATTTTGCTCATCTTTTGTGAGCTTATTAAAATTTACATTCTTCAAATCATTTAAGTCTCCATTCCTAATCTTAGCACATAAGTTATCAATGGAAGACTTTGGGGAATGACTCACCACTTTAAATTGACTATGGTCTTCTGATTCTGTCTTTTCTTCCTCTGAATCAGGTTGTGCCACAAATTTTCTTCTTTTTGGTGAATTCCTTCCTCTTAGCTGCCTCTTCCTTTGCTTTTGTGTAGTAGCCCTTGTAGTAGCTCTAGTTGTAGGCTTTTTGGGTGCAGGCTTTGTCACCTTCTTTGGCTTGGGCTAAGGAGTAGGTGGTGCTTTAGATTTTCTCTTGGTGGCCTTGGTTTTGATGGGTGTTCCCTCAGCTTCTTCTTTCTCTGTGTCTTCCTCTTCATCTTCTCCTAATCCTTGAGTCAATTGTAGAGACTCTTGTTCAGGCTCGTCTCCATTGTGATCTTCTTCTTTGTCATCACTTATTTCTTCTGCTTCTTTTACAGTACCTGTCTCTCCAATCTTTGCCCCAAATTTCTTTTTGATCTTCTTAATCATTTTATCTTTCTTCTTTATTGCTATGGCTATTTTGAGGTCAGTTATCACCCTTGATCTGACAACATTATAGGTCCCAAAATGCTTTGCAGTTTTATCAATTTCCTCTGCAAGTAATGTTGTAATACCTGTTGATGCTTGATCCACATCAAGTTCATAGCCCAGTGGTCTAAGCCATCTAACTCTAGGGATGACTGCTTGTATATAGGTATAGTCAATATCTACTAGAAAAAAAAAAAGTCTTTTTCATGTTGCTCCACTAATGAGACTGGAATTCTTACTCTCTGTTTCATGGATTGTTTGAAATCCTCAAAATAACTAGTCATTTGGGCATCAAAATTTTTGCCCGTTTGATCGATGAAACCATTTATCTGATCAACAATTATCTTATTTGGATCCAATTTCACCTTTCCTATTGAAGGGAATTCTTTCATAATGTAGAAAAACATGCAAATCAATACTACACCAAATTTGCATTGAGCCCCTTTGGATTTCCTTATGGCTCCCAAGTTCTCATTTATTTGTTGCATCATCAATTCTGCAAGATCATAAGTGTGATCCTTTTTTACTAGCTTGTAGGCAACATCTACAGCTATGTAGGGTACATTGCTTAACCTATTGGATTGATAAAATTTGTGAGATATAATCCTCACAACAAAATCTAGTAGGGGGTCTTTGATGGTGTCAATTTTCATACCCTTGTTGTTCCACTTGGCACCAGTGTTTTTCTCAATTGCCTCCCTCTTATCACTCCTTAGGGTTTTGGGCAGATCTAGGGTTGGAATACTAGTAACCCTATGTACAGTCTTCTTCGTGAACCTTACTGGCCCAATTTCTAACCAAAAAGCTCCATCATGGATTCTGCTCAGCACAATGCGTATCCATTCTATTTTAAAGACAATGGGGAAAACTACAGTTTTGGTTAGACCCTTCTTCTCAACTATGGAGAATTTGTCTTTAAGTATCCCATTTTTACATAGTTTATCAAATGCATTGAAAATCTCCAAATCTCCTATTGCACCTATTTTATAGTTATAACATTTACGTATATCCTGAACCATTACCACTTTATCAGGAATCACGGATAGGGTACCAACGGGATCGTTTTTGTAGGCAACTTCAGGGATGGGTATGAACTCTGGTCATTTAACTTCATTACTAACTAGTTGGATTTCCAATCCTTCCTTTTCATTTGCAGATTTAGAACTAGATGCCATCTTTAACCAAACTAGGGTTTACTATTTTAACTAACTTTTCAAACTATGTAACTCGGCTCTTGAATGAAATACCTGGTAAATTGATGAAAATGAGTTGGGTTGCTGTTGAATTGCTATAAATTGTTTTTTGATCGCTGGAGAATCGCTTAATCACTCTGCTCGACTTTGCTCTTTGTTCGTATGATGAAAAATAAATGATTTTTACTTTTTATTAGGCTTAAAACTTAGCATTTATTGCTTTCATGCTTACAGTTGTCACTCAGCTTCCAAAGGATTTTCCAACTCGGCATCAACTATATTTCATTCATTCAGTAGCTACTATCTTGTTTCACTTAGCATCTACTGATCTTGTTAATTGCTCAGTAGCCACTAGCAAGTCTTACTCGACAGCTATTAGACTGTTCATCTCGTCATGTACTGTAGTTTTACCAAGCAACCAAAGGCAACTCAGCATCATCTTTCAAATTTTATCCTAACATCTTTAATTATGCAAATTTCTTCTTTGCAGTGTTCCTATGTTCTTTTTGGGCTGATTTATGATACATCTTTATATGTATCAATCCCATATGCCTTTCTAGTGCTTAGTTTGTTGAGGTGTGATCACTTGACCTTTTGGGTGAAGTGATCTCTCCATTTGATGTGCTACATTCACCTTTCTTTTGACATGTCTTCTTCATAGCTTTCCTGGTGTGTTCCACATCAACTTTTTCTTTTCCTTGTTAACCTTAGTCTTGGGTGCCTAGGCCTTTGTTGGACACTTCCTGCTAACATGTCCAATCTTTAAGTAGCTAAAATAAGTAATTTGACTCAACCATCTGCTGTAGTTTCCCTTGAAGTGTGTTCTTATGCAATTCTGAGTTACATGACCATATTCCTGACAGTAGTGACAATTGTGCCTTGTATTATAGTCCCAATTGTAGTGATGTGCATAGTTGTTTCCTTGTAGGCTGATTAGATGTCCACATAGGCATTGATCTGCATTCAGATGCTCTATGTCCATATTTTTTGTAGTTGTAGCAGTGACCCTCAAATCTTGGTGTTCTCATGGTCTTGGTTTTGCAGTCTTGTGCTAAGTGTCTTTGGTTTTTGCACTTGTGACAGAAATTTGCATCTTTAGGGTTATCATGCTGATGACTACTCTTACTTCTGCACACATTAGAGGTATGTCCCTTTTTACCACAAAAATGACAAGTAGGTTTAGTGTTCTTACCTTTGTTGCCTCTTTCTTCTACAACCTTGGATGATTCTCCTTGTTCAGTGCTGATGTAGCCAAGTCCTGTAGTGTCATTACTAGCCCTTGGTGATTTTAGCAATTGTTCAAAGTACTTGATGGCCTCATTAGGTTTGTTGAAGCTTTCTTCTATTTCCTTTTCTCTCTTCAATTCATTCTGTAATTTTTCATTCTGCATCTTCAAGGTGGAGATCTCAATGTCCCTCATATTTAGCTCATGATGAGCATTCGTCATTTAGCTCAAGGTGTTTAACTACATGTTTGAAATCTTTTCAAATTCAATTGTCTTCTCTTCCATCTTATTGATGAGATTTTTCTTATCACCTTCTACCATGGCCTTATCTTCAATAGCTCTTTTCTTTTGTTCAGTCACTTCACAAATTAATATGGCTTGTGATTCTTGTTCAAGCTTGATTAATCTAATTTCTTTAGCTCGTGCTCTATTTTTCTCCATTAATTCTGATATTGCTGCATCAAATTCCTTGGAATCTCCCTTGGCAAATACGTGTGTGGTGTCAATTTCTTTGTAATGTATGTCATTTTTAGCTATGGCTATCTCCTTCCTTCTTTTCAAAGATTTTCTCAGTTCCTCCCTAGCTTCCTCTACTTTGTGTAGAGCTTGTTGCACATCAATCACCTGATTGTCAATGATCTTCCCAACTTTGAAAACTTCCATCTTTCGACCTTTTTCTCCAAGTTGTTAGGCTTCTCCTTGTGAGGACTAGAGGCTCTGATACCAATTGTTGGAATGTTCAATTGGGAAGAGTACTTCTTGGGGGGGGGGGGGTGAATCAGAAGTACCAATTGTTGTCCTTTGAAACCCTTAATAACATATAATTGAAATTAATGTACATGCAAGTAAACAAACATAAAATAAGAGCATGCATCAACACATAACACAAGAGATTTTGGTGACCCAAAAACCCTCCAGGAATAAGAAGGTAAAACAGGGGTGGGGATGACACCCACAAAAACTTACTGCAGCAATGAGTTCAACCACTTTTGGTGGTTTGCCCTGTTAATGGCCTGCCCTATAAAAGGCTTTACACTATGTTAATAGTGACCTATTGAAAAGATTTACAAACACTTTACAAGAAGTGTCACCCTGTTAAAAGATTTACATAAAGGCTGTTAAACCCACCTAATTACATAGGATTTTCTTAACCTTCTCCAAAGGCTCTCCTACCTAGCTGTTAAGCTAACCTATCCATAGGATTTAATCCTCTAATATAATTGTGAAAGAGTATTAGAACATTTGACCTAATTGAATGCAATCTCGAATTACTGGGTTCAGGCACTTGATCTGCTCTTTCTCTTCTAATCTCTACTAGATCTAATCTATGAATATGTCCCTTGTTTTGTTCTGATTAACTGGATATATAAATGCTATCCCTTCCACTAAGTCTTTTCTCTTCACATTGAAATTCCACTATAGTCCCCCCTTTTGCTACTTTTTTTCATGCTTACAATGGTACATTCATTCTCCTTATAAAGAATGTGAAGACTTAGGATTAGGTATGGATCTATGATCCAAATTGGGTCTTAGATTCCTGCTCATACTTTGCATTTTTCTTATTAGTTGCATGCCTTCACCATTTTTCTAATTGGTTGCATGCAAATTTCATAGGGAATGCAAACGACTTGTCCTTATCCTTTTTCTCCTATGAAATTTCTCTAAGTTGGCTCCAAAAAATATGGTTTACATCTTAGTTTGTACAAGTACAAACTCTTATGTTGATTCTACATTACTCGACACATAGAGTATTGCTAATGCTCGACACACACTATTTCTGGATAGCTCGACATCTACTACATTTCCTAGTTTACTCGGCATCTATTGTATCCTGTATCACTCAACATATGTTGTTCTAAGTTGCTCGACATCTGAATGATTATGTTACTCAGCACATGAACAACTCCTGGATCACTTGGCACATACTATACTATAATATGCTCGGCACTAACTATGACTCGACACCTATTAAAATTCTAGCTCGGCATCTATTGTGTACTCGACATGTATGATGAAAATGGTTAAGTGTGTTGACACTCATTTGTCAATACTTTTTATTTGACCAACACAAAAGGGGGGTATAAGTGGCCATTTTTTTTTGAGATTAGGTAAACTTGAATTTTGAATAGAAATTTGATAGTTGTGCACTCAAAATTAAGGGGTGTGAAAAGAACAAGAATTTTAGTACCTTGAATCTAGTTTCTAAACTACTAAAGTTTTTAAAAATGGGTAAGATTAAGAGGGTCAAACCCATTATGCACAAAAAATTATTCCTAATTTTTTCATAAAAAAACATAACATAGTGTTTGGGTGTGTGTATCACACAAGATATAGTTAGATTTAGTATTTTGAAAAACCCTTTGGTAGAATGATAGGTAAGAGTAAGAGCTAGAAATTGTGCATTATTTTGTTGAGATTTAAAAATAAAAATTGAAGTGACACATTCTAAAAATCAAGTGTCTATCCATACCCTGGACATTAATTGTATCAAAATAATTAAAATACAATTTTTTTATTATTAGTGTGTCGAATCAAGTCTAGAACAATTATATATATATATATACACACCAAACTCTCTCTCTCTCTCTCTCTCTCTCTCTATCTATCTATCTATCTATATATATATATATATATATATATATATATATATATATATATATATATATATATATATATATATATATATATATATATATATATATATATATATATATATATATATATATATATATATATATATATATATATATATATATATATATATAGATAGATAGATAGAGAGAGAGAGAGAGAGAGAGAGAGAGAGAGAGAGAGAGAGAGAGAGTTTGGTCAAGTAGATCAAAAGTTATTAATAAAATGGTAGACATATATGTCTTTGAGAACTATGAAGACACTAGTAAAGAGAATTAAAATTTACTATGCTAATGTTGTCCAAACATAGAAAATGATTATATGGTTAGAAAGCTAATAAGACAAGTGAAATTATGGTGGTGATTTCACAAACACCCACTTGATGATGTGTAAATGTAATGACAAGGACGTTGAAAAATCACCCTAGAAGAACACAATACATGTAAATGGAGAGAAATGGAGGGATAAAAGGCTCACAAGCCTTGGGGCCATTGTCCAACCCTCTTACCTAGACTTATCACAATCAAGTTCTTACCTATTTAAAAAACCATTTGGGTTGTATCCAATTGATGTTTTTAATAGTTAAGAACCTGATCACATTATGGTTAGGTAAGAGGGTTGGACAATGACCCTAAGGTCTAGGAGCAATTTTCCCTTAATTTCTCTCCCTTGCACATCTTTTATTCTTCCAGGACTCCTCATCATTAGATTTACACATCATCAAGTGGGTATTCGTGAAATTACCACCATAAAACTATTCGTCTTCTTAGATTTCTAACCATATTTTTTAATCTATTTTTGGACAAAATTAGCTTAGTAAATTTTAATTTTCTTTACTAGTGTCTTCATAGTTCTCAGAGACACATATCTATAATTTAGTATTAATAAATTTTGATCTACTTGACCAAATTCAAAGTCATTCTTCCTAGTTCTTCATTACTCAATTGGGTTATGTAGAACTAAAAGCATATGTTTTTAGCTCTACAAAACTTGATTGGGTTATGTATAATAAAAATGTATACTTATAAACTTGATATACACCACATATTTTGAAATAGTTACATATGTCTACATATATGCATGTGTGTGTGTGTGTGTGTGTGTATAACACACACACACACATGTAGGTATGTATGTATTTACATAGGTATATAGTTATATATATACATGTATCTCCTCATTTTCTCTATCTCTTGTCTTCCTTCTCCCTTAACCATCTTTGTCTATACTAAGCTATAATTATCCTCCTTTTCAAGCTCTATCATATCTATATCCCCCTCCCTCTTCTCTCTCTTTTCATTGTATTATCGCTTCATGCCTCTCACCCTCTTCTCCTCCTACTCTCTCTATCTCATGTATCTCACCTCTCCTCCTCCTCTCCCTTTGTACCATTGTCTTCCTCTCCCTCCCCTGTCTCAGATATTAGGAGTGATGGTGAAAGCAGTGCCCCCTTAAGAGACTCATTGGCTGAAATTGAGACTAGTATGTCTCTTGAAAAAAAAAGGTGGCAAGAGAAAGATGTCTAATAGCATATACAATATGAATGGGAGAAATAATGTTGTGATGATGTAGACTTACACATCATCAAGTAGGTATTTGTGAAATTACCACCATAAAATTATTCGTCTTCTTAGATTTCTAACCATATTTTTAAATCTATTTTTGGACAACATTAGCCTAGTAAATTTTAATTTTATTTACTAGTGTCTTCATAGTTCTCAGAGACACATATCAATAATTTAGTATTAATAAATTTTGATCTACTTGACCAAATTCAAAGTCATTCTTCCTAGTTCTTCATTACTCAATTGGATTATAGATAACTAAAAGCATATGTTTTTAGCTCTACAGAACTTGATTGGGTTCTGTAGAATAAAAATGTATACTTGTAAACTTGATATACACCACATATTTTGAAATAGTTACATATGTCTACATATATGCATGTGTGTGTGTGTGTGCACACGCGCGCGTGCGCGTGTGCGTGTGTGTGTACACACACACACATGTATGTAGGTATGCATGTATTTATATAGGTATCTAGTTATATATATACATGTATCTCCTCATTTCCTCTATCTCTTTTCTTCCTTCTCCCTTAACCATATTTGTCTATTCTAAGCTATAATTATCCTCCTTTTCAAGCTCTATCATATCTATATCCCCCTCCCTCTTCTCTCTCTTTTCCTTGTATTGTTGCTTCATGCCTCTCACCCTCTTCTCCTCCTACTCTCTCTGCCTCATATATCTCACCCTCTCCTCCTCCTCTCCCTTTGTACCATTCTCTTCCTCTCCCTCCCCCCTCTTAGATATTAGGAGTGATGGTGAAAGCAATGCCCCCTTAAGAGACTCATTGGCTGAAACTGAGACTAGTATCTCTCTTGAAAAAAAAAAGGTGGCGAGAGAAAGATGTTTAATAGCATATATAATATGAATGAGAGAAATAATGTTGTGATGATGTAAATACATGGATAGACTAGATATTGAATTGGGATGGGACATGTATTGATTGATGCTACTAAGATGACTAGATGATAAAATACTATATGACATGAATGTATGTGTGTGACAGAATGCAATAATGAAAGGATATAATGAGACAATAAGACACCATATATGTGGATTAAGAGAATGGGTGATGGATACATGATATCATAGAATCATCATTAGAAGGAAATGACATTTATTTTGATGTAACACTTAGTGATATGCACCATGAAATAAGGGATTATGAGGATGATGCACCATGTGCATATGTATCCACACACAAACAAAGAAGTTTCAACTAGTATAATTATTCTAAGGACTTGATTTAATTATCACACCATCATATAAATGATGAAGGTTAGCATGACATTGTGATGGATGAACATGTAAAGCTATAAAAAAAAAAAAAACACAAACCCATACAAATAAGAAATAAAAATATGGATAAAACATAAGTTGTTAGCTTGTAACATGCTAAAGCTAATGGTGTATAGGAACACTAATATATTTGGTGTAAATTTTTTATGATAATTTTTGATGAAGTCTTTTGTGTCACCTTTTTCTTTAAATCATGCCCTAGTGTGTTAGACTATGGCCATCAAAATTTTGACATCATTGGGCACTATTTTAAAAAAATCCATTAGCACATATATTATAAGCAAGTGGACAAGTGATGATGGTAGTCAAGTATTCCACACAAAAAAAACCCCTTTATCATAGAGGTATTCCATGCCCCATTTATAGATGCATCAAAGGAAGAGTCTAAGTTTGGTTCTTTTGGTGATTTTTTTAGCTTGAGAACTTTCAAAGATCTTGGTGCTAGCAAGGATATGCTTCAAGCCCTAAAGACCCAAGGAATTTATGTCCTTCATACATTCAAGTTTGTATTCCTTTGCTTATTTTCTTGATGTTATTGACATCTACCTATTAGGAGCATGGATTTTGAGTGATGCTTTTGTTTTTGGTTATTAATGTACATTTATAAGTCAAGCTTTGGTCTTGGAATTTACTATTTTTGGTGATGGAGAATTTTTCCAGTAGCATTGGGTTTTTGGTAGCTATATGTATTCCTTGGCATTTAACTATTGTGGTTTTTGTATTGAGTCATCATTTACAGTGTTGTTCATATTCAATGTCTATAGAAGATTATACTTAGTGTTTATTGAGTATTATTGTAAGTATATATGTAGCTATTGTGCATAGTATTGAGCCTAGCATGAGTATTTTGTAGGTGATAATTGTGTGATCAACATTGTGTAAATAAATTAACTCTTATGTGTGCTAAGGATATTATCATTATTCTATGTCAATCAATATGATTTTAAAGAGAAATATAGTGTAGCATTCATAAATGGGTGTGTATTTTAAGTAGTTTGAATATTTTATTTAGACCTCTTTTATTATTCACGGAAGACCTTGCTTGTATCAATGTGGTGTTTTGTTTTCCATAAATCCATATTGTCTTGTAAACATTGGTATACCATTTTGGAATGAGGGTTTTTTCATTCTTCTCTACTTATGTTTTACCTTCTTTTATTGCTATTTACATTTATTTTTTAATAAACTCAAGGTTTTCATTTTCTCCATGCTCATAAGATGAAAATTTTGGTTTGTAGAAAACCATGTATTGGCTATAATTTTTTTGTATGTAGAGAACTTGTCCTAACTTTATTTTTGTACAATATAAGTTGGGTAGATGGACACAATCTATAGTTCATAAAAATGCTAAAACCTATTATTACAAATGCTCCAAAACAAAAGAATTGATTTTAGAGTGTACATGTCACTCGAAACGACCTTAAAAAATAGAAGATATGTATAGTTCCTTCAATGAAGGAGTCAATGAGAAAATCAATATCAAAATCCATGGTTTTTTTTTCCAAAGGAAGAGATTAAGGATTATCCTTTTATAAAAAGAATCACAAAAAATATGAAAACTCCTACTAAGACTGGAAGTCTCCAAGAGGAACCAAAAAAACAAAGTTGACTTCTGAGAGTGGAGACCTATCAAGGAATGTGTCATGCGCCCAAATTAATATATAATAAGATATATACTTTAGCACTTGAGTCCCTAACATAATATATCAAGGACTAAGTCAATAATATATGGTGTATTATGAATTAATTAAAGATTGATATTATCCATATCAAATGATTATAAGTGACAAAGAAACCATTGAATAAATGATCATGATACTTGATCAAATAAATAAATAAAATTGATTAACAATTACTATAGCCCTTGTACACATTATCATTATACAAATAACATAGATACAAACAACCATTCAACAAATATTAATATTAATAGGTCAAAATAATGCCCAATGAAAGGGAACCTCGTACACTTTGGAAAGACGTGTTGCATGGGGCCCACTCATATAAATGAGTGGGAGGGCACCGTGATTAAGGCCCTATTTGGTTGCTGGAAGATGAGGGCCAAAACCGAGTTATCAGGGGTAAAACCAAGTTTTGCAAAAAAACATGGGCGTTTGGTTGGTTAAAATTATAACTTGGTTTTCAATTTCATCTTCCAATTTTGGTCAAAAATTGGAAGATGTTTCTTCCAATAAAAATGTGGAATTCGAAATTAAAACCAAGTTTTGAATTTTATGACAATTTTTTTAATAATATTGTGGGGTCCACGGTATATTCATCTTCCGTGTCAACCAAACGGACCATTGGCTTTCCAAACCACAAAACCAACTTTTCGAAAACCTGGTTATAAGATAACCTGGTTATGCCACAAATTCATCTTCCCCAACCAAACGGGGCCTAATGGAGACAGGATGGGTAGAGAGTGGAATAAGAAGAAAAAATCCAGACCATTCAATTGTGAGCCACACACAGTTTACACGACATCAAAACAATGATTGCATACGGGGACAAGGAACATGGGTGACCAAGCTGGAGTACAACCACATCATCGATGTAAGAAGATTATCAGACTTTTTCACAAGGCGAGCTTAGGTCCAAGTCAAACCACACACAAAGGTCGAGGGTGAACGAAGTAAAATATGTACTAAAGGATTATATGAAGAGTGGGCCCTTATTGGTATTAAAGGCATTGTTTCCCCTTACCTAGGTAAGTCATATAGGAACTTCTTTCAAATTATTAATAAATTAACAAATACGTATAATGGAACCAATAATTATGTAGTAATATATTTTAAATAAGATAATAAAAATAGGTTCAAGTTCTATTATATATGTGACATTAAATGATTATATATATATATAATGAATTCAATCATTAAAATTATTAAATAAGAATAAGAATATCATCTTGATCCAAATTAAGTTTGGTGGAGGGCATTCATTTTGAATGTCATAATACGATCCAAATTATGTTTGCTGAAGGGAATTCATTCCAACTGTCATAATACGATCCAAATTATGTTTGGTGGAGGGCATTCATTTTGAATGTCATAATGTGATCCAAACTATGTTTGGTGGAGGGTATTCATTACGAATGTCATAACTTGATCTAGGTATAACCTGGTGGAGGGCATTCCTTACTAATGCTATAATATAATCCAAGGAAACTTGGTGGAGAATGATCCAAGCTCAACTTGGTGGAGGACATCTTGCATGGATGTCATTATATGATCCAAGTTGTCTTGGTGGAGGGCATTCAAAGATGAATGTCGTATATAATTTGGTCTATGCCACTAGACAACATTTATTGCATATGATAATGAATTATTCTTAAGGATATGGAAACCTTAGCTAGATTTATTGTGATCAGGTCAATATTTTACAATTATCATGTATTCTAATGTAACCCTAATGGTGGGGACATTACAAAATGGAAAATTCCAAGTCTTGCTACTCTTAGCTCAAGAAATATGATGGAGAGTATTTTCTCAACAAAAATAACCACCCCTCAAGTTCTTTATTTGAAACCCACCACTCATTTCCCATTCATGAAGAAAATTGGCTTATCATGAAGTATAACCATAAGTGCTAGTGAAAAGACATGTGAGGAGGACATATAATGCAAAAGAAGAAAACTAGCTAGAACTAAAGAATTAATGTGGATATGGAACCTAAAACAAATGCCCCTTGTGCAAAGGCTCACAATATAGAAGGAAGTTAAGGAAATCACTAATGGAAGGTAGATTACCCTATATTCATCCTTAAAAATTAAGAAATGTATTTCCTCTCATGGAAAATGAGGGGCCTCAATAGACCTTAGAAATAATACGCCCTTAGGAGTTTCTTTGACCAGAAAATTGATATAGTATTATTATAGGAAGTCAAAATGGCAATAAGTACTTTCTTCATTATCATTGATTATAATATAGGAAATTATTTATAGCTTCGTCAATAGTCTGATAGTGAAATTTTCCTTTCCCAATAAACCATGGTATTTGGTTGATCTCTATGCTCTTAGCTCTTTTTCTTCCCATAAGGTTATTTGGGATGAATCTCTTCTCTCATATTGGAAAATAAAGACAATAATTATATGGTTCTGGGGGATTTTAACTCTCCTTTATTCCAATCAAACAAGTTGGCAGGGTTGATGGATTAGTTTAATAATATGGTAGATTTGGTTGACTTCATTAGCATAATGGGCTTCCTTGATATTGAAGTGATTGGTCAACTATTTACTTAGACTACTCATAGGAAAGGGAATCATATGATATATGTAAAGATATACATATTCCTCTACTTGTTGTTATCATTAGAAAATCCACTCTTTGGGCCCTACCCACAAGTATTTTAGATTACAACTCGACTCTTTTAGATTGGATTGACAAAATAGGGAATGAAGCCCTTAGCTTTTTTACATGAGATCAAATGGGATTCACATATTCACTTTAGGGACTATATATAGACCTATACAAGTACACTTATTTTAAGGGACACCCATATATTGGTTATAAATTTTGTTCTTCCTTAAAATTTCAAGCTACAATTTCTGAAGAAACAAGTTTTTTAAAGATGATTCATGACATTCTCTCATGTTTTTATCTCACTCATCTGTTGTAATTTCCATCTTGGAATGGTCATGTTTCTAGTTTGAGCTTTGATTTATTCTAGAAGGATATTTGATGTGGGCTAGGGAATCAATTTATTGTCATATTCTATATCATTTAATCTAAAACCAAACACAAGTAATCAATTCATAAGTCTATTTATAAATTCCAAAGTTTCATATTTTTTGACTGGTTGCATTTGAACTTATCATTAAACCCTTGTCACTACTGCATTTTTCCCTAATTTCTGACAAAGGGGCAAATTTTCTAAAATTGACATTTAAAGAAAAATTCCCCCCCAACATTGTTAGCCATGCAACTACTTACTTCGTAAATTGTTGGAATTTATGACATTAACATGCTATCATTTAAAAAAGAGACAAATACCAAATCATTTTCACCCAAGACCATGCATGAAAGGTAGGATTCTTGTTCAATCATGAAAATGTGACTACCACTCAATGCTACGAACCCATCAGTGACACTACTGGGGTAAGGACATGTATTACTTCAAGTTTATGTGATTTGAAAATGAAATTGCTTTAAACATGATTTATGTGATTTGAAAATGAAATGGTTTGAAACCTAATTTATGTGATTTGAAATGAAATTTCTTAGCTTGAAACCTAGTTTAATTTGAAAATGAAATTGCTTGAAACGACAAAAAAATGTACAAAAACACCATCAATTACACCCTAAGAGAAATATAACCCTTGCCACATTTGAGAAGCATAATTTGTGGCACCAATATTTTTGAGATGAATTATTTCACCACTAAGTGACAACACAAACACAACCCCATGTCCCAACTATACAACACACCCAATCTCATGACATTCGCATATTCATTTAGTATATCTGCGCACTGACCTTGATTATGGTTTTCTAAATTTTGGTTTGTAGGGTTTTGATTTATAAAGTTAAGTGGAATTTGATGAGAAATAGAAGGGATTTTTCCAAGGTGGGTAAGAATATAAACAATTATAAATGACTAGGTACTGAACAATGTAGTTCCTTGTTGTACATAGATTTGATGTAGTGTTCTAACTACAAGATCCTCTCTCTCTCTCTCTCTCTCTCCCCCCCCCCCCCCCCCCCCCCCCTCTTTATATACAATAAGTAGTCCAAATAATCCTTTATCAATCTTAGCTACATCCCCACAAAATCCTTTATGTTCCCATGTAACCTAATTTTGCATTTACTTACTTTTTACCATTGTTGAGAACACATATTCATGCATGCACACATTCTCTCTCTCTTAGGATTTTTAGATACATCATAGGAGGATCTTTTAATAACCCCCCCTCCACACACACACACACACACACACACACAAAACCAAAACCTCCCCTTCCCCCTCCTATAATGATAATGATATATGCACACACTCTTTTGACACCAAGAAATCATGTCTATGGCAATGCTTTTCTTAGACACATATAAACCAAGTCGAGGGATTCCATTTTAGACTAGCAATAGGATTAATTCATATTCATCTTTGATCTATGTCTCTCAACACATCCCATCATGCCCCATTTTCCCAACTCTCCTAACACCCATATAAGAAGTCAATACAACATCTCCCCACAACCCACATATCAAATTTTGCAAAAGGCTAAGTGGGCATCTGGCAAATTGGGAAAGGCTACCTTAAACTATATAGTGGAGGACAATTGAAACAATCCATTTATTTTTGTGTGTTTCTGTGAGAAAATTGGAAAGAGAATTCAATAATGGAGGGTCTTAGCTTTGATTATAGTCATGATAAGGGTGATGCACATCCATGGTATTGATGAAGAGCTCATAACAAATTATCTCATTAGAAAGGTATTAGACAACAATTTTACAGTTATTTTTTGGGTTCATCTATATGTGTGTGTGTGTGTGTGTGTGTGTGTGTGTGAGTAATTCAATGTTGTAAACTAACATACCATCAAAACCACTTGGGTAAGGACGTGTAATGCTTCAAGTTTACATGATTTGAAAATGAAATTGCTTGAAACCTCATTTATGTGATTTGAATAATGAAATTATTCAAAATTAGATTTATGTGACTTGAAAATGAAATCATCTAGCTTGGAGGGATAACTTTAAGAAACCCCCTCCTTGAAATATATATAAATTTGTGGCGAATCCAATGTTAGTTCTTGAGTGGGGAGGAATTCATTTCTATTGGCTATTTTTTTTTTATGTTAGGAAAAGTTTAATTTTAGATGTAATTTTTCTCTGACAATTACAAAATTTCATAAAATCGAGGCAATTCTGTCCCTTTTGATAGAAAAAATAAAAATTGTATAAGGCAATTTTTCCTGTTTATTGGAAATATATATATATATATACACACACACACACACACACACATATATATATATGTATATGTATATATATATATATATATATATATATATATATATATATATATATATATATATATATATATATATATATATATATATATATATATATATGTATATGTATATATATATATATATATATGTATGTATGTATATATATATATGTATGTATATATATCTATATATATGTATATATATATACATACATATATATACATACATATGTATACATACATACACACACACACACACACACACACATATAGATATATTGTATTAGGTGATTTTTCCCATTTATTGGAAAAAATATATATTTGATTAGGCAAATTTTCTCATTTATTGGAAAAAAAATTTGATTAGGAAAATTTTCCCATCTATTGAAAAAACATATATAATGCATTGGGAAATGTGCTAGAAAATGATGTGATTACTCAATGAATCAACGACTAGAAATTAATCACATGATTTTCAAATGAGTTATTAGATTATCAAATGATTACACTCAGTATTTAATCAAAGAGTGATAAGAAAGTGAAGTTTCTATAGAATGAGACATATGTGGAATGTCCTATTGCATTTATGGCAGAGTGGAATCTGGTTGAAAAAACATTCTTTAAATTACAAACATCCTGCTCAGTGGTTTCCATTATCAGAAACATAGTTGGTTGCCAAAAATGGGACTGTCTGTGGAAGAGGGATTATTGAATGAAAATCCAAGCCCTGTTGTCAACCTAGATTTGGCTGTGAAGGAGGATGAAGAACAAAGTGATCTTACTACTAGGCTTATTGCAGCTTTGCAGGTTCTCTCTGCTAATCCCGAGGATGCCATCAAAGAGCTCAAAAAGGAGTAGGAAAAGGCAGACCTCCGAGAAATGTTCATTGAAATGGGTCTCGACCCTAATTTTTTTGAAGAACAAATTGCAAATGTGGTGGAATAACATAACTAGAACTTCAACACTTTTGGAATGTTTTGAAGGATAAAAGAAGTGTTACATGAAGAATCATCGATTTAGTTAGGGTTTATTTTGTAAAACATATTATCAAAAGTATATGAATTTGAAATGTGATGGTTTGAAGCTTGTCACTTCCCTTTTTGAAGGAAATCACAACCATTTTTGGTATACCACACACACACACACACACACACATATTTGTGTGTGTGTGTGTGCAAAGATAAAATGTAAAGCGGATATAGAGAATATAAGGCAAAGTAAACCCCTTTTTGTTGAAATTTGATATTTCAGTGGGCATGGTGTTTTCTTTTGGGCTCTAGTTATTTTACAATAATTAGATGATGTATTTAATTATTACTTTCCAAATTTGTGTGAATCATAATTTCATTTTCTAGTAAGTACTTACCTAGTTAGTATTAGTACACAATACATACTACCATGTGGCATGTGAGTAGGAATTGATGTATGAAGTAATGACTTTTTGGGAAATGTTACTAATAACATGTCATATCTCCAACATATGTGTGTAATCAGTAACATCCATCTATAGACTATCGTCCAATGATAATATATCAACACTTGAAGGCTTATTTCAAGCTAAACATCTCAAATGAAGCCTTGACCTTTTTCAAGTCTCTAGAATGGCAATACGTTTCCTTCCACCCTGTACCACTTGCAATGGATAAAAAATAGATGTCTTATTTAAAGGATTTGAGCAATAAGCAATACAAATCCACAAAGCCCTCGAATACTTGCACGTAAAAACCTATTATAGAGAAGAAAAAGACAAGAAGAGGTGACGATTTGCTCTGAAAATATTCAAATTGTATTCTCAAAAATGAAAAAGATACAAGATACTTACAAACGATCTATCCTTATAGAAGGAGATCAAAACCCGAAAAGGGTAACCTAAAAGGTACAAAAAGGTAACCTAAAAGGTAAATGTTATTAAATAATTACTAATTAATTATTGAATATGAATGCAAAAGGTGCATAAAGTGAAATCTTAAGAAGGGAGAAAAGTTAATTTAATAAATGAAATGAAATTAACCTTTTTCTCTAACACCCCCCCTTAAGATGAGCAACAATGCAACTACAAACAATGTGGAAAGAGAAAGGAAACTATAATGAAATGTGGAAAGCAAACTTGGGTCCTGACAACAAGGCTTGATGAGGTACCTAATGACAATCAAATTTCTATGAAATAGAGAAAACCCAGTGGGAAAAACTCTACTTCAAAAAGAGATGGAAAAGAATGCACAAATGAAATATCTCAAGAAAATCTCTCAAGACCATAAGTACAATGGAAGCCTTCATGATAGAAGCTCGAGTCTTCATAAACCCCCTAAAATGGCAGAACTCCTGTGTCAATGAACATACCAATGTGGCTCCAATCTGAAGGAAACAAAGGCAGTGGACAAGGATGATAAAAACCATGTAGGTAAGGTGCAACTAGAAGTCCTAGGTGATGCTCAATGGAGAAAGCATGAGAATCATGAAATGGAATCTCCAATGGATGTGGAATAACAGGTGTGTTGAATTTATCATCTAAGACGAGATGAGAATCCTCTGATATATCCTTAACAACTGTAGTAGGTGGCTCAATGATTGAAGCTACAATAGTAGGCAATACTGAAGAGAAATACTATGCAAGAAATGGAGTTTGAATAGGAGGTGGAGCTATAGAAGTCACAAAACTGGTCTCAGGAACAACACATAAGTTCAAGTGACCTGACTTCACCTCGGTAGACTCTCGTGAAGAAAAAGAGTGAGTCTCTGATGGTGGAGATGGTGGACCAAAATGTGAGAAGGAATATAAGCAAGAAGCATGATCAATAGTCCCTATAGCAATAATATTGCCTATCTCACTATCTCTTATGTGCATTGAATCTTGTGCAAATTCAACTGTCTTCCCTATCCCACTATGTATAATCTAATAAATAGAGAGAAGGTTAGAGGACAAAGATGGAACACAAAGTACATCATAAAGTGTACAATCATCAATGTCAATATAACCTTTCCTATATATAGTCATAATAGTGTTGTTCCCCATCAAAATGTGTGGAGTAGGAGAAGATTCAAAAGAAGAGAACAAATCCTGAGAAGATGCCATATGTTGTGAAGCACCTGAATCCAACAACCAACTAGAAGCATGAGGGATAATAGTTGCACATATTGCATGACCCTTTCCCATATCTTTACCATCTGACTAAAATGATGATGATGAAGAAGGTCTGTGAGAAGTAGAAGGAATATCAATGTTGCTCTTCTAAAGGAGAACTATAAAATTTGAAAACTGTTTGGCATAGCCATCTAACTTATTCTCATAGCAATGTAACTCATCATGATTAGGATTATTACAATAAGCACATTTTGGTTTTTCTGGCTTTGATTTACCCCCTTCAGCAGGAGGTGGCCTTGATGAATTGTGAGTGTTGGAATCAATCTGAGACTCTGTAGAATGAGATTTCTAAGTCTTCTCCTTCATCCCTAAAGATGGCTAAGCTACCAATACATGACTCTATAAGCCTGTGAGAGAATCCAATTGAGAGATCTTAGCTTGCTCTTGAGTCAACCAATCACAAAAGAACCTCAAAGGATGGCATGAAAAATCTATTACCCAAAGCATCATTGGTGGAATAGAAGGTAGAAGAAAAAATCTAAAAGTTTCCACAAAGCTTAGAAAGAATTAGGTAGATACACTCAATGTCAGTCTTTGCCTTCCCACAAACCTGTAATAAAGATCTCAGTTGTTTGAATTTCATCAAGAAGTCCTCAATGGAGGGAAAATAATTTGGTATAAGTAAGATAAGCTCTGCCTCAATCTAAAGTGCCCTAAACTCATTCTTGTACCAAACAAGCCTTCAAGCTTGGTCCACATAGCTAGAGGAGTATTGGACCCATCCAAATGAAATTGTAGACTATCTAAGACCTATAAAGAAATCAATCCTATTGCCTCATCCATCATGTTCCTATGTTGCATGACCTCAAAAGGCCTCTATAAAATTGTTTGCATTGCATCTAAAGAAGACCACAACCCTTTTGATTGGAGAAGTTGTGTCATTAAGGTCTTCCATGTGTGATAATTATGAGGGGTTAGAAGTTTTAGACAAAAAGAGGTCTTGGCCATTGTTTTAAGAAGATGTTGAATTGTTTTTTACTGTAGTTCTAGTTTACATAAGTAAATAACAGAAATATGACAAAACACCCCCCACAATACAAAAACTGAACCCCAATTGCTAGAAGGAATGCGTAAATTAGAGAAGAGCAAAAAAGATTCAGAAATGAATCAGAAATACCTAGTACCAAATATTGGTGAAATGATAGAGAATCTAGAAAGTTCTTGAGAATATCTTTCTAGTGCTTTTTTTGGAATGGAAAATGAAGCTATAACAAAGAAGTCATGCCCCTCGGAAGATAGAAGTCATCAACAAACTTCAAGTGCCAAAATAATTATCAAATTGGAAAAAAATCCCAAAAATTCCTACTCCTTATCTTCATCTTGGAACCAACTTTCAGGCACTTCTTTTAGATCGAAAAAAGACACCGTATGCTCAAGATATCTCAAAACAACTGACAGGGCCCCCGTTTGAGCATTCATTATATATACATATATATATATATATATATATATATATATATATATATATATATATATCACCACAACCACCGATGGCATGGTGGAGGAGCCACTTTTCCGAGTGGAGCATAGGTGGAGGTGGAGAAAAGTGGGTGTGGTGACACCCACAGTGGTGGAGGTGACAGAGGTAGCATCAGCAACAACATTTGGTAGTGGCCACGGTAGCAGCCAACAACAAGAAAATCGATGCTAATGGGAGCAACTATGTTGGAAGGCACCTTTTTGGTGTCAAAAGGTACCTTATGGGTCGAAAAAAGAAAATTTGGTGTTGGAAAAGGGCCTGTGGGAAATTTTTAAATTTTAAAAAAAAAAAAATCACCTTGTAATGTGTGTAGGAGGTCGTACGACCTACTGGGCAAATTATTTTTGCCTCCAAAATCAACATTGTCCAAAATGGACAAACTTTATATGGAAATAGGGGTTTTGATCCTTTCTAAATCCAACAGTGAGACCGGTTTGGCCTCAAAGTGCTCCAAATTTTAGAGACCCCCTATTTTCACAAAAAATACTTGAAAAACACCAGATCTGATCTGTCAAACCCTCATTCTCCTTTTTCTCCAAATACTGAACAAGCTACAATAGATCTGGCTCTGATACCATGAAAGATTTAAGCAATAAGCAATACAAATCCACAAAGCCCTCAAATACCTGCATGTAAAAACCTATCACAGAGAAGAAAAAGACAAGAAGAGGCGAGGGTTCACTCTAAAAATATGCAAATTGTATTCTCAGAAATGAAAAAGATACAAGATGCTTACAAATGATCTATCCTTATAAAAGGAGATTGAAACTCGAAAAGGTTAACCTAAAAGGTAAATGCTATTTAATAATTACTAATTAATGATTAAATATGAACACAAAAGATGCATAAAGTGAAATCTTAAGAAGGGAGAAAAGGTAATTTAATAAATTAAATTAAATTAATATTTTTTTCTAACATTATCATTGTCAATGCCCATTCCCTCTTCCATCGACTTCACACACATTACAACTTTTTCAGCACAAACTTGCATTTATGTTGAACATTTGCGAAGATTTAATCATTTAAAACAATTGAACTAGAAGATGGACATACAGATGTATACAGACCATCACTCAACCACCTAGCTTATTTGTACACAATTGAGTTTATTCTTTCATCATTTCTTATTTTGTTTTTAGTAGTCAATAGTCTAGTAACAAATATACTTTTAGTTCTGATTAAATTATGGTTTGGTTTACTTGGTGTGGTGAACTAATAGCCATTGCTCTATAGTCAAGATGAAAACTCCAATTCGCCTAACATGCAAATTGGAAGAGAAATAGAAGGCCTTTTTAGGCAACGTCCCCCATGAAAACCTCTTGTCAATTTGCAATAAGGTTGTTCCCATTGTGAATTTTTTTATTCATGCTATGAAAATAGTTCTGGGGCTCGAGTTTTTGGAGAATGAGAATGGGTAGCGTGTCAACATGAATATTACATCGCATTTTCTAGTGTCTCTTCTTGACCTTAGAGAAGAAAGGGTCAACATTTTTTTGCTCCTGAGGAAGACTTTTAAATTAGAATACTTGGTCAATAACATTGACATTGTTGCTCATGCAAAATTAAGGGTGGAGATCCCTTGGGTGAGTGAAATCCACAAGCTTCTATAACTTAGCCAGAATGTGGCCTTGCAACCATTTTTGTTGGGCCTGACTACTGAGCAATTGAAGAACCATAAGAAATGGGCACAAAGTGACTTGGATTTTCTCCAAAAATGGTATAATTTGGATGAAGTGGCATAGGACAACGCATGGCTACAAGAATTCACAAGCTTACTTGGGTCTCGTTCTTTCTAAAATGACTAGTACAATAGTACTAGGGTTTTCCCCTGTAGTCTATTTTCATTTTCTATTTTGTTTAATCAAATTACAATCATTGTACATGTGTCTTCCTCAGATTGTAATTTTCAAGGAATATCGATGAAATTTTTGGAGTTCCATATAAACTTGTATTTTATTGTTATGTTTATTTATGCAATGTTTTGGTATTTTCATATATTTCTATTAAATTATTAAGAAAAAAAATATAGAATTTAACTTTGAATTAAAATTAACTTATTGAGGTTTAACATTTGATAATTAATTTAATTAATAAATCACTTACTTCAGTGTTCAGTTTCAATAGTATATAATAATAGAATATGTGAGAGACAATCAATAGTTATTTTTATAGTCAAATTTAATTTTCCATTGGATGGTCTTATTGTACAATCAAATTTAAAGTATCATTGAAAAACCATTTTATTTTAAAAATTAGACATATTCTAGTATATTTAAGAACTATGTTAGTAATATTATAGAGGTGATGTCATGATTTTTGTTAGATGAACAAAAATCAATGGCTTCTGATGCTTTTCAGGCCAAATTCGACAACAATCGACTAGCTTTTCCAAATGGCCCAGAAAGAAGACACAAGGCATACATGTAATACATGTGACTATTCACTATTCATTTCAACATGGACGGTGAACCCATGTTAAATATCATAGTGACATGTGTGACTCGGTGACATAGCATCATTTACATTATATGAAAAAAGAAACAAGCTAACCACCATTTGATCAACTTAGATCAATGACTCCAAATAAATTTTGGGCCAATTTTGGCAACAATCGACTTGTATTCCCATATCCTTTGTAAAGAGGACATGTGACATACTTTATGTAGCATCTATTGAGGTATCAAAATCCTTTACACACTGTTCAATCAACAAAGATCAAATGACCCTAGTCATATTTTGTTATGATTTCGGCAAGAGTAGTCTTGCTTTCTCAAATGTTGCAAAAAAAAAGACACATTCCATACACATATCGGGCAAGAAAGAAGACATGTAGAATTGACATAGACCATGGTTTGGTGGCGAGACATGTAAGGATCAACAACTACCACCATTTGGAGCATCAAAGATCAATGACTCAAGATTTATTTTGGGCTGATTTTGGCTACCCTCATTTTTTTCAAAGTTTCCTTGGAAAAGAAGTCTTAAGAAAGAAGTGAAGTAACCAACTCTTCAAAAATTATCAATAATTGCTAGAGTTAATCCTGAATTATACTATAATGTCATACATTTACGATTTCACAAATAATTATAATATCAACTATCCACTGTATAATGTACATAAGAATTAATATCAAACACATTCTCGATTCTATCGATTTTACAATTTGTAAAATTTGCTTTTGTGTAGACCATAAGGTTTAGTTTTCATTATTCAATCTTGGATCTCTATACATACTACTAATCCAAGATTTAGTAAAAGCATTAGAGCATAAAAAAGGGGTCACGAATCACAATTTGCAAGTTGCAATGCAAACCTAGGCTTCCTAAACAACTCACATCGTCATCAAAAATAGTTATCAATTAAATTTTCAACTTTCCAGGTAAGATCCTGAACACATTTTTTATTAATAGTTTAGTAACTAGTATCAACTGTAGAATTCAGGGATTTTTCAATTTATCGTGCATTGTAAGCCAAAATTGTTTACTTTCTAGTAGCTAGGTAACATGCAAAGTTAAATATTAGAAATACAATTTAGGGTTATAAATGTTAATTGTGTCTATAAACTATAATTTGGGTCTATGTATAGTTCTATAAAATTTTCAATGATGATGAAAACATACAAGAGGAGTGGCATTGATACTAGTAGTGAAATTCCAACCCAAAAGAAAATACAGGAGATCAAGAAACTATATTTTGACATGCACAAATTGGTTAAAATGCCAGGTTTTATTGATGAATTCCAAGAAACTATATTTTGACATGCACAAATTGGTTAAAATGCCAGGTTTTATTGATGAATTCCACGATATTTGGGCTCCTATTATCTATGGAAGGAGTATTAAGGCAATTAGATATGCAACTGAAGATAAGTGGAATGATTTATAGGAGTCAAAATATATTAAATCGAACAACATGATAGGGGGCATTGTAAATAATTTTGCAACGTGGATTGAGGGAATCACCCACTTGGGGTTCCCTTAGTATTCTCTTGTCCAGAATTTGTAATGGTTTGTGTTGAAAAGTATGATGAAAACAAAAAAGGAAATTGTCAATCAAAATACATAGGAGGTAATTTTGTTGATCACACAGAGTGAATTTGGTAGGCTATTGGACCGAGGGTATGAAGAACAAAACCCAACCCACATTGACCTAGAAAAATTGATAAAAATACACATGATAGAGAGGGTATTTGCATTGGAATATGCATGATAGATGGAAAGCATAGATGTACTCTTTCATGGTTAGCAAAAGAAAACCGTTTTACCTTCCTTTCCTATTGGATGTAGAGGGTTCACATTTGAGAGAAGAGCATTCGATGTGTTGCATGTATTTCTTGAATTTTTAAATTTGATGTTGCCAGACACTGGTAATATAATCCATAAAACATAATTGGTACAAAGCTTTTATAGAATGGGGACTCTACAAGAAAATGTCAACATGAGAGTATGACATTGATTGAATAATTTTAAAACATAGACTCATGGGAAGAGGTCAAAATAGAGATGGAGAAATGCTCTAGTGAAAACAATATTTCAATACAAGAATTGTCAACAAAATTTAAAGAATTGCATAGATAGAAAGAAAAATTGCAACTCATGACATCCTATAGTTCCTACCAAATAGTGAATCATCCAAGTAAAAAACATATTTCATATGCCATAAATAAAGATTATGTAGTTAAACATTGGGGTCGATAAAAAAATTAATGTGTTTTTGGAAATGAGGAAGAATCTCGGTGAACCTAAGACCTTTGCAAATTTTGAAGACTTTCTTGAGGATGAAAAATTTAGAAAATATGGGATAATGAGCATCTAGGTGCAACAACAACACAACATGATGCAGATGATGAAGACAATGAGTATGAGGTTTGTAAGGATCCTTCATCAACCACTGCAGGCACTACCACTAGTTCCACTGAATCCACCATTCCAACTACGACTAGTTGTAGTAAATTTTATTCAACTGGACAATATATTGAACTTAATCAACAGACAAGGGAAAATTATGACATAGGGGAAAATATGATAGAAAAAATGGGTTATCTAGGTGATGGTGGCTTGGACATAATAGGTCAAGGAAATTGGTATCCACTCCCAATACCAAAGCCACCGAAGCATGGTCATAAACCAATCATTGGAGATGAGTCAAATAATCCATCAGGTTCTTCAAATAAAGGTGAATCCATGCCATTATTCATACAAGGTGGAAATCTAGCCTCCCATGTTGTTTCATCTTAAATAAGTATGATGTGACTAAAATTTGACTAGAATACTGAAGTTGAAGGTTACTGTGCAAAGAAGCAAAAGGTTTCAGATACTCATACTAATACAATGCTAGTCACAACTCCCTCAGGGAAAATCCTTCAGAACAATCCAAAAACTCCATTTCTTAGTGATAGTGGGGTAGGATTAAGAAGGGGTGATGCTGTTGGTAATCCTCAAAATGCAATTATAACAACCTCGAGAATTGGTGGAGACAAGTACAATATTGCAAGTGTTCTTTCTCCTTTCAAACACTGTATAGTATCAACATACCCAAATTTTGAATTCAATAATTTTGTAACACATTTTCAAGAAACCATAACAATGAATCAAAAAAATAATAAGGCACTCAAGAAGGATGTACTTGAGGTGGCTCATTCTCAAGAACCTGTGTTGAGTAGGATATTTCCAACATATAACACAAATAAAGAAATGGTGGAGTTTATGATTGTTTCTCCCTTACAACTAGATAATAATCCACTGGAGAGAGATAAATACACTAGATTTTTATGTTAGCACACTATCTATGAATTTCTTCAAAGTAAAAAATGTGGACAAAGTTATTGTGGAAAAAAAGAACAACTCTATGGTCTACAGTTTGGTGTTCAATATGGAGAGAGAGAGAGAGAGATAGAAAAGGGATGGAGAAGGAAATTTAAAAGTTAAAGGAACACCTAGAAAATGCAAAGGAAAAGGAGAAAACAACAAATAGTAGTTGCAAAGAAATAGACAAAATGATTATAAGTGCTTCCTCTCGAGAAGCAAGTGCACAACCTCAGCCAGAAAATATGGAGGCAGAAATGAAAATTCTGAAGGGACAATTGGAAGAGAGCGATAAAAAGCTATGGGATGTAAATGTAAAGAGAGAAGTGGAACTCAAGATGGTTAAGGAACAATTGGGACAAAGAAATAAGAAACTCGACAATACTTTGAATCATGTTAATATGGATGCATATGTAAAATTCAAAGAACTCAGGGACAAATTGCAAGAATCAAATAAACAACTTGAGGATGAAAGAGCATTTGCAATAGATATTTTCAAAAATTTGGAGTCTAGTAGATATACAATCACTAACATAAATAAGGAATTGGATAGTGAGAGGGAAAAAACAAAATAGTGGGAAGAGAAAACCAAGGAAATAAAGAAAAAAAGTGAAAATCAATTGTCACAAATGGTTCAAGAGGTACATAAGGAAAATAAAATAATCACAACCTACCAAAACAACTTGATTGAGTCAAATGAAAAAATCAAAAATTTAGTCAAGCTAATTAAAGAAAAAATGTGGTGGGAAATTATGGAAAATACCGATAGGTTGTGTGATTGGTTTGAATTGCATCAAAGTTTTCAAGCTATTTGTGGAAGTATCAAAGAGAAAATTGAGAAGAAAAATAACCTTTTTAAGCTCGAGAAGACTACAAGATAGATCATACACATAATCAACATACATAATGACAGGTATTTGGCCAACCAAAGAGCTCATGACTATGTGAGTGCATGAGTAAAGTTATCAACTACCATTCAAAAATGCTAGAATATAAGGGAAGGAGGGGAATATTTGAACTCAATTGCGAGAAATCTCACCAAGATGGATGACATAGAAAAAATAATGATAATTCTTGGTTTTCTTAATCCTTTCTCTAGTAATTCATCAATGGCATTCATTGGAATGGAAGCTTACCAAAAAGAGTTGGAGGCCAAAATGATGTCTGAAGCAGTCAAGTTTCCTCAGGATTAAACTCTTGAAGGCATTTTGAATTGCATAAACCATTGGTGAATCTGAACGCACTATTGGATGTAGCATTGCTTTGAAATAAATCTTCCAAATATGGAAGTTTGACAAAGTTAAAGCTCATATACTATAACATAAAAAATGTTCAAACTCCAAACGAAGAAGAATTCAACTTTCTAAAAAAGCTGACCGAATCTTCAATCATATCATAAGACATCCATCAAGCATCAGAGTATGTGAAACTTGGAAAGTGAATTTAATCATCTTTGTAGTATTTACTTTATTTCTATTTGTAATTGTTTGATATGATTTTAAAGTTTGAACTTTATTTCTTGAACAAGATAAACATAACAAAATCCAACTACTATTTTTCTTAATAGGCCTATCAAATGCAAAGGCAAAAAATGCTTTTGATACTTAATTTGATGGTACTTTAAGACTCTTCCCATGAGGAAAAATGACATGAAGTTTTTGTTGCTTCCTTATTTCTTTATTTATATAGAAGGGAATTTAGGGTCATTTCCTAAATGTAATGGTTGTAAATTTTGTACTTTTAACTCATGATTACGGAATTGGGTATTCAAATTTAACTTTTACAAATTGAATTTTATCAATTTTCATGCTAAAAAAAGTAATGAGAATGAATATGAATTTTATTATTTGAATTACTATATTCTTATAAAAATCATCTAGGTTTGCACCATAAGAATGTATCATATAAGAGAAATAAGAATAAAATGTCTTGGAGTAAGGTAGTTCACGAAGGATGGATGCTCTCACCATTTTTGAATTGGCTGGTTTGTAGGAAGATGGGAAACTGGTTGGGAAGAATTTGGCAAGAGGTATAGATCCTAGAGGATCTGCAGGGGGTACTGAGAAGAATTTGCCAAAGGATGATGGGATAGAAAGTATCTTTATGGCCAATGTGGACAATGGAAAGTCTCTATGTGAAATAGGCACAAGTTGTGGGGATTGAGACCCTCTCTTGGATTTCTCTTCTGCATTTCACGTGCTGAGGCAAGTTTCCAAGAAGGATAAAATCCCTTTGGTTATTGACAAGACCAATAAGGAAAAGTTTTCCGAAGGGCCAAAGATAGGGTTTTCAAAGCAAAGGACTTGGTCTTCCCTTTTTAGCAAAAAACCTAATGGTAAATCATCCTTTCTGCCGGTGACTGCTAAATCTTGCTGGGAGAAAGGTGAGTTTCAAATCTTTATCTCGAATCCTTTAGTTGATTTTTCTGTGTCTTCCATGGATTTCACCCTAGTGGGCACATTTTTAGGGGCTAGACTAGATTTAGATTCTTTGAGGAAAGGGGTTGAACAGAAATAGGTTATTCGAGGGGATGTGGATATAGCTCCCATGTCAAATGGCTTTTTCTCATTTATTTTCAACTATAAGGAAGATTTGAATTTGGTTCTCTCTAGAGGCCTATGGTCATTTGGAAAAAGTTCTCTCACTATTAAAAATGGGAGCCAAATATGGATTTATAAGACACTTTTTTCTTAACCACTCCGATTTGGGCTAGACTCCTTGGCCTCCCTTTTGAATTTTGGTATGAAGATATTTTTGAAGGTATTGCTAGTTCATTTGGAGAACTGGTGGCTTTGGATAATGCAACAACTGCTAGAACCAAACTTCATAGTGTCAGACTTTATGTTAAGGTGGCAGATGTGAATCATCTTCCATAAAAGGTGGAATTAATTTCTAAGCTTGGAAAGAAAACACAGGAAATTATTTTTGAAGATCTTCCAAATTCCTGCTATGCCTATAAAAAATATGGTCATTTGGTTAAAAATTGTCCCAATAAAAGTAAGAATCATTCAAGCACTGAAAAGGAAGTGAAGAAGGCTAAAGTTCAGAAGAAAGTGTGGAAACCTAAAGTTTCTCACTTGAGAGAGAAGGAGGAGATCATGGATTCAAAAGCTCAAGATTAAGCAACTGATAAATATTTTGAGAATATTCAAAAGGAAAGGAATAGATCTATGGGGAATAGACCTGTGCTACAACTTGAGAAAGAGACTATTGAAAAAGATGACAATGAATCTATGTTTCAACCTGTGAGGCTAGAACAAAGTATAGAAGACTTGGCAGATTTAACGAAACAAATTTCTATTTATCAAAGGATGGAAGATCGATGGGGATATCTAGATGAGAAGGAAATTCTTGAGGAAGGGGAAATCCTGGCTAACTCCGAAGTTTTGTTAGAGGAGAGAGATATTACTGAGTGTAAAGATATTGTTCCTTTTAGGAATGATCTTGACCTAGAAGTTTCAAAGGATGAAGGAAAAGACTCAAAGCATAAACCAAATCAAATGAAAAAGGCTGAAAAAAATATCAATACAGTTTCTAAGGGGGTAGAGACAAGAAGCAGTAAAGTGGATAAACAAGTTAAGGTGAAACCAAATGACCATACCCCAGATAAATCTAGAAGTAGAGTGGATCAGAAAACTAAGGTGAAACTAGATGTTGGTATCCTAGATAAACTTGGAAGAAGATCCTCTAGGAAAACTAGAGAATTAGAGAGTATGCAAAATATTGCTGATGGAAGACAAGCAACTATTCTGGATTTTACCCCTAAAAAATAGTAATGAAAATTATAACTTGGAATATTAGGGGGTTGAATAGCATCCATAAACTTGATGTTTTCAGGAATTTTGTTAACGAACAGAAGCTAGATTTTCTTTTGTTGTAAGAAATAAAGATGGATAAAGAGAAAGTTGAATAGATTAAATCCTTTAAAAATTACTCAATAAATGCTAGTAGTTCAGAAGGTGCTTCAGGCGGAACTTTGATGTTATGGAAGAAAAATTGTTATTAAGGAACTATTTTGAATGCTAGTAAATATCTAATGGTAGCCAAAATTACTAGCATTGATCATAAGGAAGATTGGTATATTGTCAATATATATGCTTCCAACAATAAGAACCTTGGGAAAAAGGTCTGGGAAACTCTCTCCAATATAAAAAGTAAGGATTATTTTGGTCGATGGATCATTATGGGAGATTTTAATGTTCCTCTCTATGACCATGAGAAAAAGGGAGGTAATGTGAGTCAATTGGAAGGAAGATTGGATCTTATGGATTTCATTAACGAGGAGGGTTTAATGGATATGGATCTCCATGGAATCTAGTTTACGTGGAGTGATAAGAGAGTTGGTAATAAATGTATTTAGGCTCGTCTAGATCATTCTCTTATCTCTCCTGACTGGACAAAAGATTTTATTTGTAAGTTGGAAGCTTGTCAAAAAATTGGGTCAGATCACTTTCCTCTGATCTTTACTGCTGCAAAGATAAATTTCAAGAAAAACTTTCTTTTTAGATTTGAAAAGATGTGGATGCAACATTTATAGTTTGAAAGCAAACTGGCTGAATGGTGGAATATAGACATTGAAGGTATTGCTCTCTATAGAGTAGCTTCTAAGCTCAAAAATGTTAAAAAAGAAGTTAAAATATGGAACAAAAACTATTTTGGTAATATTTTTGAGAACAAATCTACTATCAAGGAAGATGTCCAAAAAATTCAGGATAAAATTCAAAAGGAAGGACACACTCCTGACCTTATTACAGAAGAAAATGAAAAGTTGGTCCAATATCATGACATCATTACTAAAGAAGAAATCTATTGGAGACAAAGATCAAGATTGATATGGTTGAGTGAAGGAGACAAAAATACCAGGTTCTTTCATCTCTCTACCCTCAAGCACAGAGCTAAAACTCACATTTCACATCTAAAAAAGGGAGATCTGAAGATTACTGAGGATAAGAACATTATGGAAGAAATGGTTGCCTTTTTCTCTTCTTTAATGACTGCTAATCCCAATATTAATTTGGATCACCAGGGTGATTTTCTTAGAGTGATTCCACCTTTGGTTTCGAAGGAACAAAATAAATTGTTAAGCTCTATTCCCAAAGATGAAGAAATTTTCAAAGCTGTTTGTTCTCTAAGAGGAGACAAAGCACTTGGTCTAGATGGTTTTCCCATGTTTTTCTTTCAAACATTATGGAAACTTGTTGGAAAAGATGTTTGTGATGCTATGAAGGAATTATATGGAGCAAAACAAATGCTAAAGGAAATCAATTCCACATTCCTTTGTCTAATTCCCAAGAAGATTGGAGCTGATTCTCCAGATCAGTTTAGACCGATCAGCCTTTGTAATTCTTTCTATAAGATTATTTCCAAAGTCTTTACTTCTAGATTACTTTTGGTGATTCTTTCTATTATTACTGATAAAAAAAATGGCTTCATCCCAGGAAGACAATTTCTTAATTCTGTTATCTCAGCCCATGAGAATATTCATTCCTTGTCCTATTCTAATAATCAAGGGTTTATTATGAAAGTGGACATTGCTAAGGCCTATGATAGAGTTGAATGGGCATTTCTTTTTAAAATTTTACATGCTTTTGGTTTTGACCATAAGGTTGTTGGAGCTATTTATCAGTTGATTTCAACCTCTTCTATAGCTGTCTTGGTCAATGGAAGTTCTTCTCATTTTTTCAATCCTTCTTGTGGTCTGAGACAAGGTGACCCTTTATCCCCCATTCTTTTTGTTATTATGGCTGATTGTCTAGGGAGATACATAGGGGATTTGGTTCAAAAAGGAGTTATTAAAGGTTTGTAGCCTTCTTCCCAACCTCTCATTTGTTCTCATGGTTAGTTTGTTGATGATACCATCTTTATGGGTAAATCTGAAGTCAATGAAACCAAAAAGCTAAAGCAAGATCTAAATTTGTATTCTTTGGCCTCGGGTCAATTGGTTAATCGAAATAAAAGTATAGTGTTTTTTATCAACACTCCAATTCCTAGACAGAATATAATTGCTAATATCCTTGGGTGTTCTATATGATCTTTCCCTTCAATTTATTTGGGTCTACCTTTAGGTTTAAAAGTTCTTGATTCCTTTTAGGAAGATCTCATAAATAAATTCAATAAGAAGTTGGTGGGCTAGAAAGGAAATCTTTTAAGTCAGGCAGGTAAATTAACTCTTCTCAAAGCTTTTCTTCAAAGTATACCAACTTATGCTTTAAGCCTTTTTAGAATTCTAGTGAAATTTGTAGATACTATTGATAAAATTTAGAGGAATTTTTTATGGACTAGTATTGAAGAAAAAAAGAGATTACCTTTAATTTCTTAGGACCAAGTTTGTAAGCCTATCAGAGAAGGCGGATTGGGAATCAAGACAATAAGAAGTATGAATAGAGCTATTTTGGCTAAACAAGGATGGAGAACTTATCATGATGACAAAGAATGGAGTACTATATGGAAATATAAGTACCTTTTCAATGTTAATACTTTAGCTAATTTCCTTTCTTCTCTTGATGTTCTTTATCCATCTGCGATATGGGGAGCAGTTCAAGGGACAAAGAATACTCTTGGAAAGGGTTGTTCTTGGAAAATTGGAAATGGGAAAAAGGTGAGATTTTGGGAAGATGTTTAGTTAATGGATCATCCTCTGCTAGAAGACTTTCAAGATACTGCTCAAGTGGACATATGTAAGCAAAGGTATGGCACTTTAGTGAATCATTATTGGCATAACAATTCTTGGGTGAAATTGACTAATATTGATCAAGGTTTCAATAACACACAATTAAGTTTGAATGCTTTTTCTCTATATCCTATTTATGAGGATGAGATGATATGGAATGCTGATCCTAGTGGCCAATTTAAAGTTTCTACTCTCTTTACTTCTAGGGAGAAGGGTAATCATCCTTTTTGGTCTCAAGCATGGATTAAGGGTCTCGTACCTAAAATAAACATTTTCTATTAGATTATGCTTCAAATAAAATCCTCACCTAGGATAATCTGCAAAAAAGAGGTATTAGTGTGGTAAATAGATGTACCTTATGTAAAAATGGACTTGAAGATAGAGACAATTTGTTCTTGAACTGTTCTTATAGTCAACAAGTATGGACCGAGATTCTTAACTATTGAAATATAACTTGGGTTCATCAAAACAATGTTGAACTTTGTTTTAAAAGTTGGAAGTGTCCATCTAGGCATCCTAATATTGAACTTCTATGGAAAATAACTTTTCCCCATCTTTGGTGGGGCATCTGGAAAGAAAGAAATAATAGAATCTTTAGAAATAAAGATTTGCTAGGATGGGTGCTTGGACAAAATATTGTTACAACAATAAAGGAAAAGTTTAAATCTCAGAGGAAAATTGTTCAAACTTTTCAAATTGATTATCCTTTGTGATCACAAGGTCCTAATTTGAAAATTGATAATCCAAGATTGACTACAAGATGGAATACTCCTCCTAATGAATGGATTAAAGGGAACTTTGATGGTGTCACAAAGGGCAATCTAGGAAGAGCATGATGTAGAAGGGTCTTAAGAGATCGTGCAAGCAATATAATTGATGCCATTGTAGTTCCTATAGGTAATTCTAATAGCCACATTGTTGAAGCTACTGCTGCTCTATATACTATGAAGTTAGCAGCTAATTCGAGTTACCCTAAACTATGGTTGGAAGGTGACTCATTAAATATTATTAACATGCTCAATAACAAAAATTCAATTACTTGGTCGATTGAGGTAACAGTCATGGAGATCAAATCTCTTATTAATAAATTTGAAAAATTCATAATATCCCACACTTATTGTGAGGCTAATGGGGTAGCTGATTGGGTTGCTAACCATGCAGTCCAGATGGGATATAAGATGATGTGGATCGGTGAACTAAATAAACACATTGATCTAAATGCTCTTATTAATTATGATGGTACTCATGCGAAGGTGGGAAAGATTTGCCAAGATTAGAAATTTAATGTTTTTTGGTAGTGGGCCTACGACTGTCAGTGTTCCTTCCCCAAGGAAGTACATTTATGTGATTAAAATGCGGGCTTTGCACGTATCATCTCTAAAGAAGGTTTTATGTGATGTGATGAAAATTTGGTATCTGTTTAGCTTGTTTGTTTTCTTCTTTCAGCTGCTTCTGGTTTTAGCCATTCTCTGTAATTCTTAAAAAATGGGAGGTGAGCCACGTAAACAAGAACCCAAAAATTGCATCGACTGGAAGGCTAGGAAGGATGTTTGGAAGATTTTGTAGAAGGGAAAGGTGACTAGTTATTTGGAATGTCTTCACGAGTTCAAACCGCATGTCACCACAACCTTTTTTAAAAATTGGACTAAGGATAGGGTCTCTTTACATGGTGTTATTGTGAACTTGACAGAGGACTTCATAGCTGAGATCACGGGTTTACCCACGGAAGGCATTAAGTTCAGTAAAAAAACCAGCATTTCAAATGCTTCTTTCAAAAAATTTTCTAAGACGGATGCTGAGGAGAAAAATCTAGGAAAAAATGGAGATTTCTATGATTTGGAACAGGTAAAGGAATTTTGGCAAGATGTGCTCTCTTGTACCTGTGAGTATTTCATTCTAGATGGTAGAAATAAAAGAGTACATAAATTTCATTTTGTCTTCCTCAATCATTTTAGACATAAGGATAGACTTTCTTTTCCTTTCTATTTGTGGTTGTCTTTGCTTCAAAGTTTGCATGCTCATAGGAAGGAGTTGCGTCCTATTTTACATGAAGGGTTGATTCTCCTTACTGAGGGTTACTATAAAAACAAGTCCATTGTTTCCACTCCTTTATTAGATAAAAATAAGGGTTTTACCATTGATTATTACTCTAAAAAGAGTAAGAATGAAGATAATTTTAAGGGTAAAAATAAGGATTCTCAAACAAAAAACCTCACATTCTCAAAAGCATAAGGTGGAAGAGGACATTGAGTCTAAGAACTCTGAAAGGAAAGAGGATGATATCCTAGAGGAAGAGGAAAACATGGATGTTGGAGACTTTAGTTCCAACCTGGAAGGTTACCCAGAGAGCAAAGGAAAAAGTGGGAAAGAGGATGAGGAGAAAATAGTAAAGAAAACACAGAACAAGGTAATACTGGTGATGAAGGTAATCAGAGTGATACTGGTGCTGGTGAAGAAGAGATGGAAAAGGCTAAAGAGGACCTTGTTGCTATGAGGGAGGAGGAATAGACTGTTAAGATTGCTTCACCTACCAGAGAGGTTGTGGAACATGACAAGAATGAGGACCTTATTGCTATAAGGGAGGAGGAATAGACAGATAAGACTGCTTCAACTACTATAGAGGTTGTGGAACAAGACAAGAATGTTTCTCTACAGAGGGAAACTATGCTTTCCTTTTTGCATTCTGCTAAGATCAAAGCCAATTCCATGCTTCAAGTTGATTCATGGATATATAATGAAATAATGGGTCTAAAAAAGAAAATGGATATTGTTCAAATAAACCAAGATATTGATCGTGCCAAAATTAGTCAGTTGGAACTGTAGGTGGGAAACATCCCAAACAAACTCAAGGATTATGAACAAAAACTTTGAATGCTTATTAAGGAAAGTGGTATTAAAATGGAACAGGTGACTTCCAATATCTGCGTTGCTACTGCTAGTCTTGGAAAATGCACAAATGAAGAGATTATATCACCACAGGGTCCAAGCAAGAGAACTAGGTAGAGTTCTAGGAAGCAAGCTCAGGAGGCTATTGGTGTTTTGGCTACTGACTCCATTCAAGATACTATAGAGATTGGAAAAGAGGTTGTCAAAATGATTAAAGAGCTACAATAGCAGCTTTCACTAGGTTTTGATCTCTGGTTTTTGTCCCTGCTTTTGGTCTTTTTTGCTGGTAGCGGTTAATGGTTTATGTTTTTGGTCCTGTTTACTAGTTTTTATCTAGTCTTTAAACTAGGTTTCAGGTCCTTGTAAAACCTGGGTACTTTAATTGGATACTTTTTGTGGTTTTAGGTCCTTGTAAAACCTTAACTTGATGCTATTTTTTCTAGTAAATTTCAAGTCCTTGTAAAACCTGGTGGACTTTAATGCTTTATCTTTTATGCTTTTGTTAAAGGGTTTTGGAGCCCCTTCAAAACCTGTTTTTATCATAATCTAAAACAATGTATCATATGAGCATAATAATGAAAGTAAAATAACAATAGTAATGGTAAAATTTGAATGAATATTGATTCATGGCATCATCTAACATAAAATGTACATGTTTGTTTAACATTATACATTTACAAAATGATATAACTTACTGTGCATGATAGATGAATCGTGATTAGATTAAGAGAATACTATCTAAAATCTAGAATGTAGATTATAGTAATTATTAATGAGTAATAAATTTAGAATTAACACATCATACTATAACTATTAAACTTGCCACAACATCTCACCATTTGAATCTTTAGATTCATTGCCATCAAGTTCAAACAGTCCATCATGCTCCATTTTTTTCCAGTCTACATACCTTCACTTGCCTGATAGTGATCCTCAAATTCAACATCAATGCTCCCAGTACTAGTACCACTACTTGAGTTAGTGATCTAATTATTTGAAATGTTTCCCAAATCTCTTCTTTGGCATTTCTTTGTTTGTAATTTTAGTTCCCACTCGTAAGGACAACTATTGACTTCATATCTCGATGTATACAACCTCAGACAATTTTCCAAATTCTTGTCTAGTTTATTTCTTACCTTTGACTTTAGGAACTCCAAAGCACTAAAAACTCTCTCATCCTTCATAGACCCCAATATCATGGTCAAACATAATTCAACAAGCTTAAAAAAATTTGATATTGAATCCCACAACACTTCACTCTGAGCTAGATTTCTCCAAAGTTTGGTTCTTGATCCTTCTTCTCTAGGGTTCCGCATAAGATCATATTTTTTTCCTTCATTGTACTAGCAAAATGACAAGACTTCTCTCTCAAAAGAGATTCATCTAAAACTCCATTTACAGTTACCCCATCGATTTGTTTGCTTTTTCAAAATTGATCTATCAAAACCAATAACTTATCTTTAAAATATTTAGCACTTCTTAAACTCCAATAAATGGGAAACACAATATGCATTGATTCAAGTAATTCACGTCGAGGCAATCTTTCTCTAATTTTTGAGGAAATATTATAAGAAATATCCTTCATAGAGTTCATTATAGACTCAACAATCTTGTTCAAACACTTCCTTTGTAATATTTAATTTTTGTTTGTGTGGGTTTTCTTTCCTTTTCTTATGGACATAAACCTTCCATAGTAGTGCATTGGTATCTCAACGCCTAGTATATTGGCACATAATTCCCAGTTTACATCAATCTTTAAAAAGTTATTAGGATTATCCAAATTTGTGATTCTCATCCACCCTAAAAGCTTTTCATCCACAAAAAATGAACTTGGATTTCTACAGAGATTATTGAGGGTCACACATGTCATTTTATGCAGCGTATTATATTATTCAATACACATAAATATTTGTTGGATCTTCTTCATTATATTTCTCATTTCCTCTAGCATGGGTAGAATGGTTGCTAATGTTAAGAGTGTCTCTACATTACTTAACCTTTCAAGTAGCTCACCATATTTTTGTTGACCACCTTGATCATCACAAGTTGACTCCATTGTACCAAGCAATGATGGATATTCAAAAAAAAATCAATGAGCTGGTCCATCCAAAGAGATCTATCTGGTATCATTATCCTTAAGAAAATTTATCCCATTAGTTAATCCCTCGGCAAACTATTGAAATTCCCTTAATCATTTAGGACTTCGAAAAAAGTTCCTATAGATCTCTTTGATTATAACTTCAACTCTATTTATTTCTAGAGAGTTGGTGGCAATTTCAAAAGATAGATTCATTTTGTGGGCCATGGAGTGAATGCCAACAAACTAAGGTGTAAGAAAATCTTTTAACTTTGTGACAAGACCATTCTTGTGGCCTTACATTATTGAAACTCCATTTTCTTCAACACACACCAATTTTTGGGCAATTGTCAATTCATCTATACCTCCTTATTCAATTAGAGAACTCTTTACTAGTTCAAATATGTTTTTTATTGTTGAATTATCCTTCATTTTAATAATAGTTAGTAGATTGGGTTGGCAGAAAAAATTGTGTACAGCATAGACATGCATGCATACCCATGAAGTATTGTCTATTGTTGTCACCTCATCTAAAGATAATGCAATGAAATTTGACTCTTTAATTTTTGCTTTGATATTTTCCTTTTCAACCTCATCAAGACAACTTGCCCATTCCCATCCATTGTTTACTGACCAGTGACTCCTCAAATAATAATGATTTACAAAGTGTAATAAACCACTCAATGATGGGTAGTCTGTCATAGCACACCCTTTTCTCAAAATATATAAGATAACATTTAACTGAAGAACTTCACCCATTCTTTGAACTTCCATTTCTTTTCGAACAAGAGATTCAATGGACCTTTTTACTTTAGTAGGCTTCGTTTATATTTTCTCCTAAAATTCTAAGATTTTTGCATTCTTAACATGTTGACATTCCTCCTTGGTTTTCCATCTTGGCACTGATATTTCCACTCCATCTATTATTTTCTTCTCACAAACTTTACTCATATGATTTTCTATGGTGTCAATTTTTAGCTGCAACCTCTTTTCCTTTTTATTTATCCTTGTGCATATCATACATCTGCATTCTACTAGAGGATCACCTTCTTTTGGATTGCATCAGGTTCAATGAATGGATACTTTGAGGCCCATTCTATTTGAAAATTCTTGATTAATAGATCCCAATTTTGATCTTTTTTGGATTTTGCATCAGTTTTTGCATTGTATTTCCTTTTTCTCTTTCTTGGTTGTGCACCATCACCATCTTTGGAATTATCATCCAAGTCTATTATATTATTTTGGCTACATTAGGTATTGACTTGAAGATCTTGGGTACTCTGGGTATCTACTTGAATATCCTCTTCAACTTCATCGTGATCAGAGATATCAAGTTTGTCAACTTCTTCAATATGTGCCAGTGGAACTGGTAGTGGGAGTGGTTGGGAATCTTGTAAATGTACTTGTGATGTTGTAGCTTCTTGATTTTGGCCACTAAAATATGATGACAAGGTTTTGTGAGTGTACTTGGATGGTCTTTCTTGACTTCCACCAGATGTAGGACTCTTAACCTTGTTCATGTTTGACATCTCCCAAGAAATATAGCTTGCTCCATAAAATTCAAGTTGTTCAAAAAGTGATAGTTGACTATAGTATATTACATATATTTATCTAAATAGTATTCATTGGTTGTATGAGCTACACTATAAAATATAGATGTCCTAGGTCTCCTTGGTTACTGCATGACTCGGTGGTACTGGCATTGGTCCCAGTTGATAACTGACCACTAACAATATAACTTGTATCTACTAAATAAGAACAAACTAAAATTACAAAGTATAGTTAGATAGGGGTTTGAGTTACTCGTCTTTAGCTAAAATTTAGTTGTCGCACTACTGACTTGCCCGACAATGATCTCGGCAGTATGCGAAATTAAAACTACACTATTGATTGGAATTGAGACAACCTACTAATCTATGAATATATTTATACCATTCTTTTTTGGCAAATTTCCTGGGAATATTATAGCACATACAAAATATTAGTTAAGCCTGTGTAATAAAAATATGTATTTTGGAATTTTCAAGGTGAATATTGTTCATCCATTATATGGCCATGCATAATATAGTTGGTGAAACTAAATTAGTGTGTGACACACATCCACATATTTGTGGGGGTGAATGTTGTCCCTCTCCTAAAACATTTTTAAAAACCAAGGGCAAATTGAGCTATAAAAAAAGTTTCATTTTGGAAATCATAGGTGTATGTGTTTAATTTGTCATGTGCAATTTTTTTTATGATTGGTTATTTTATTTTGAAAGGAGATCCGATGGCATAAATCCTATTGCAATGGACTCGGGGATTTGACTTATTTTTGGTAAACTTGGGGTGACACGCCATACCACATATGTAGAAAACATTTGCCAAACTGATGTTGGTCGATGGGCAAAATTCACCAAATGGTGAATATTTGCCACTAAAGATAACCCGAACAACTTGAAATATGATTTTATTTGAAAATAAAAATGCTTGAAACGACAATAAAACCCTGCAAAAATACCATCATGGGCCCTTGAGTTATTTTTCACATATGTTTTACTTTGCAACCTTTTGAAATCAATTGCAAACATCAAAGAGTCAATATATAACATAAATGTGTTGGACATGATTAATGAATTTTCCATGCATTTCCTTATGCAATTTTGACTACATTAGAACACCATAAAATCTATGATCCAATGATGTTGGAATCATTTATTTGCAAAGAAATGGATCTTAATCACGCATCAGTATTTCATTTGGTTATTCTACCTTACATCAGTTTAATGGCTTGTAATTATGGAACACCATAAAAATTGTGAGCCACTTTCCCTATGATCATTGGCTTGTAATTGTTGGAATTACAAATGAGATAGGAGTAAACTTCTAGGTGGGGGAGGTGGGGGGGTGGTGAGTTAGGAGTTTAAACTTGGACCCATAAAACTTTCACCATTCATACATCACATGCATTAATATAATGAAATAACATATAAGGCATATGCATCAATCATGTAAACATGTAATCAAACATGCACACTTAACACCATATATGATTACCCAAAAACCCTCCAAATGAGAAGGTAAAACTAGGGTGGGGATGACACCCAAAAATCTTCACTACTGCAGTTGTAAAGTGTATCCAATTAAGGTTGCAATGGTTCGACCATGAATTATGGTCTACCCTGTGAAAGGCTTGCCCTATTAAATGCTTACAAAGACTGTTAAGTCCCACCTTGTTATAGGATTTCAACACCCTATTAGAAGTGTGCCTAGTTAGAGGACTTCAACTCATAATTAAGAAAGCACCCTGTTAAAGGATTTCAGACAACCTGTTAGGACTACTCTGTTAAGAGATTTAACTGAAATCACTTGTCAAAATGTCTTAGCATAGATCTTACAGTTGGCACTTGCTTGCCTGATAACAGATCACCTTTGCACAATATCTAATTGATCCTTCATGATTAGATTTGTTAATATTACATCTTTCTCTCTATCCTATGTTCTTCTCTAACTGATTCTGCAATTCATTCCTTCTTCATTACTTCTAACTCTCCATGAATGCTCTATTTTTTGCATGCAAACTTTTCTATACTTCTCCTTAATCCCTTACACACTCATATGAAGTTTAGCATTTCATCCTCCTTAAGAAGACTAGAAGACTTAGGGTTAGGTATGAATCTATGACTGAGATTCATCCATTTTGCCACTTAAACCTTCCCATTTTCTGATTGGCTACATGTAATTGCATAGGGAATCTATATATAGACTCGTCCTTCTCTTCAAAAGATTGAAATATATCCTTAAGTTGGCTTGAAAATAATTTACATAGTTGTTTGTGCCATTACAAACAAATATGTACAATTTGTGTTACTCGACATATGAAGTCTCATTGACCTATCTCTATAATTTCTTTTCTAACCACTCTAAAAGTTTAGCACTTGTATCAATGTCTTCATTGTTGACCTTTTCCACTATGTCTAACAGTTGCTCTAGTAGTAGCTTGGTGTCTTCTGGAGTAGGCAGACTAAATGCATCTAGAAATATGTCTTTTTATGTCTTGAAGAGCTTGCTTCTACCCATGCTCTCTCTTAAGCATTTCTTGATGCTTCTTCTTCTCTAAAGCTTGTTGTAAAATGTTTATTTGATCCAATGTCATTGTATCATAATCAAACTTAAGAATAAAAATCTCTTCATCAAAAGTGATATCACCATAGTGAATTACCTTTTCAGCTTTTGAAGAGCTTGGGCCTGGCATTCAAATTTGCAATGGTATAGCTTTTGTGCTTAGCTTTTGAGGAGCTTTTGTAGGAGAAGTGCTAGATGTTGGTAAAGTTACCAATTCTTGGATGGCCTCTTGTTCCTTTACCTTAGGTGTATCCTTAGTCTCTTCAGGTCTGCTCTTGTCTATCACAATGATTTGAATAGCACCTTGTTCTTATGCTTTAGGTAGAGATGCATCTATCTATCCTATTTTGTCTTCTTGCTTCTTCTCAATAGTGACAACTTTGTCACTTGTGTCAACCTTAGTAGACGTATCTACTAGTGTTTGAGTCAAAGGTTGCACTTGAGTAACTGAAGGGATAGCAAAAGGTGGTTCTTGTGGATTAACCTTGTCTCTTGTGATATTAGCCTTTTGGAGCTCATCTACACTAACCAACATTGGATTTTTACATAACTTTTCTTATAGTGTAGATGGGTCCAATATCTTTTTCAAGTCATCTACAGTCAATGGATTGATGTTCTAGGTTGAAATATCAGAAAAATCCTTAATAATAATAGTTTTAATTGACTTAATTGTGTCATGTGGGGGACTGACACTCGATACTTGTGTGTCCTGCACACTCTATTCGTCTTGTCCCTGTCCAGCTGTAGTCATGTCCTCATCTTGCTTTTGTGTTTCTTCCCCAACTATATTATCTTTACTCTCATCTTCCTTATCATCTTCTTGTTTGTCATCATCTTCTTTATCATCATCTTTACCCTCAAAAGGGTTAGCTTCACCTTGTTTTATAGTGGTCAACCCATAGATTAGTTTCCATATTTGGATAGACTTCTTGACCACATCTTCAATATTGTTTTGAAGAATGCTAAAGGCTCTATACTTAGGTGTAAACCTAACTCCATATTTCTTAGTAGCCTTAGTAATTTGACCTTTTTTCAGTTTCAACATTACTTGGGCCAAAGTAGTTTCCCTTATTTGTTTTTCCAAATTTAAACAATAGTGCCATTTTTGCTCAACTAAATCATATAATTTCTTGGGTACTGAGTTGGAAAATTCTAATGGTGTAGTCTTAAATTTAGACATCATTGCATATAGGGCTTCTTCAACTAACTTATGTTCCTCTTTCTCAAGTTTCTCAAAATCAATATGCTTAAATCTAGACAAATCTACATTATTTTTGACATTTTCACACACATTTTCAATATTAGAAAGTGGTTTGTGACTTACCACTTTGAATTGACTTAAATCATTAGATTCAGTCTTTTCTTCATTTGAGTTGGGTTATGCAACATATTTTCTTCTCCATTTCTTCTGCGCTTGGCCTCCTTGTTCTATAGCCTTAGTCTTCTCCTTGGCCTTCTTTGTGTTTGCATGTGTGCTGGCTCTGGTGGTAGTCGCAGTAGGCTTAGCTGGGCTTGGTTTGACAACTTTCTTTGCCTTAGCCACAGGTTGAGCCTTAGCCTTTCTCTTCTTTGACTCAGCTTGTGTGGGTGCTTCCTGGTCTCCTTTTTCCTCGAAACCTTCTATTTCTTCTTTTTCCTTATACTCTCCCATGCCTTGGGTCAATGCAAGAGGTCCTTATGTTTGTTATTTTTCTTCTTCTTCCTCCTCTTCATCTTCTTCCTCTTCTTCCTCACTCATACCTTCACCAAATTTGGCCTGTAGCTTCTTTACCAGCTTATCTGTCTTCTTAAGTGTGGAGGCAATTTTTAATTCCATTTCAATCTTTGATTTCATCACATCATAATTCCCAAAGATTTTTGCAATCTTGTCAACTTCTTTTGCTAGGAGTGTTGTAATTGCTGTTGATGCTTCATTGACATTGATCTCATATCCAAGCGATCTTAACCATCTGACCCTTGGTTTGGTAGCCTGTATAAAGGTGTGATCAACATCAACTAGAAAATACATATCATTGTAGTGTTGCTCAACCAGTGAAATAGGTATCCTCATCCTTCGCTTCATTGACTTCTTAAAGTCCTCAAAGTAGCTAGTCATCTCAAAATTTTCTCCCATCTGTTCAATATACTCATTTATCTGAACTGCAACTAACCTATTGGTCTTCCATCCAACTATACCAAAATATGGGAATGTATTTTCCACATAAAAGAATATATAGACAAGTATTGCACTAAACTTACATTGTGCACTTTTGGTTTTCCTTATAGCTCCAAGGTTCTCCATCAGTTGTTGTAGCTGGAGTTTTGCCAGATCATATGTGTGATCTTTCTTCACAATCTTGTAGCCAACATCTATTACAATACATGGTACACTATTCAATCTACTAGATTGATAGAATTTGTGTGAGATTACCCTAATAGCAAAGTCTAGTAGTGGATCAATGATAGTATCAATTGTCATGCCTCTCTTGTTCTATTTTTCCCCTATGTTTTTCTCTATTACCTCCTTGGAGTCACTCCTTAGAGTCTTGGGCCAATCTAGGGTTGGGTAGCAATCACCCTGTGAATTATCCTTTTTGATATCTTAATTGGTCCACCTTCTAGCCATAAGCATCCATCATGTATTCAACTTAACACAATTCTAATCCATTCAGTCTTGAAAACATTGGGAAAATCTAGGGCATGGGTCAAACCCTTTCTTTCAACAATTTTATATTCTTCTTTTAGAACACCATTATCACATAATCTATCATAAGCTTCTCTAATTTATAGGTCTCCAATGCTACCAATTTTATAATTATAACATTCCTTACATCTTGAACCATAATAACATTAGGCAAGATCATTGAAAGTGTGCCAAAGGGATCTTGTTTGTATGCTATATCAGGGATAGCCTTGAATATGGGTTGTTTCACTTCATTAGTTACAAGCTAAACATTTAAAACCTCTTTTCCTTCTACATTCCTCGAACTAGACACCATTCTTGTCAAACTAGGGTTTGTGCAAATTAAAATTGTGTAGCTTGGCTTGTGATAAATACCTTGTAAAATATGTATGTTGGTGTGAGATCATCATTGAAATCTTTGCAAATGCTTCAAACAAGTTTCTGAGTCATCTTTTGCCTCTATTTTTTCTTGCTTGAATTTGAAATGATGAAAAATGAGTGAAACATGATCATATACCCTTCAAGACACTTGCATTTAATGCTTAGTGCTTGTACAACTATAAACTTGGCATCAACTTGATTTCAGAGTCATTCGACATCCATTAATATTACCATCACTCGGTAGCTACTATAGACTTAGCATCAGCTAGCTAGTCTGGTAGCTCGACATCAACTAGCATTCCACTCGGCATCCATTGAAAACTTTCCATGCTCGACAACAACATGAGAATTTTTAAAGATTTAATCTCGAATTTTCAACAAAATCTTGCATCTTCATTCATGCTAATGTATACATTTTAGTACTAACTTCTTTTGGAACTGATGTATTATACAACAATTTAAATATCAGGCCCACATACCTCTTGATTGTTTAGTTTGATGAGGTGTGATCACTTGACCCATTGGTTAAAGTGATCCCTTCTATATTTGATGTACTGCACACATCTTTCTTTTTCCATGTCTTGTTCATCTCATCTCTGATATGTTCAACATCTGCCTCTTTTCCTTTATCAAGTTCACAACTTGGTGCCTTTGATCTAGTTGGACAATGCTCACTAATATGACCAGTCTTCAAACAACTAAAGCATGTGGTTTGATTCATCCACCTTTCGTAGTTACCATTGAAGTGTGTCCTAATACAATTCTTAGGAACATGTCCATATTCTTGACAATAGTGACAACTATATCTTGTACTATAATCCCAATTATAAGAGTTATCATAGCTTCTTATCTTTGTTGATTTATTTGATGACCACATGGACTTGGATATGCATTCAAAGGTTCTATGTCCATATTTTTGACAATTGTAGCAATATCCTTCAAATCTTTGTGGGTCCTACATTCATGTGCTTGATAACCTTGCTTGTTGCACTTGTGACAATGAACCATGTTCTTAGACTTGATATTTTGATTTGCATTGTTTCTCCTATACACATTAGTAGTATGTTCTTTCTTTCCATAACTATAACAAGTAGGTTTGGTGTTCTTACCTTTGTTGTTCCCTTCTTTAGCAACTTTTGATGATTCTCCTTCTTCAGTGCTTGTGTAGCCTGATCTTGATGTATCTTAGATCTAGGGGATCTTAGTAATTGCTCAAAGTATTTGATGGATTCATTTGGCTTGTTAAGACTTTCAACAAATTCCTTTTTTCTTTTCAGATCATTCTGCAATTGTTCATTCTGCAACTTCGATGTGGTTATCTCAATGTCTTTGACATTCAATTCATAATTAGAATTCATCATTTAACTTAGAGTATCTAATTGTATTTTGTAAATCTTTGTTAGCTCTGTCGACTTTTCCTCCAATCTATTTGCCAGAATTCTTTTGACTTCTTCAATCATGGCTTTGTCTTCTATGGCTTTCTTCTTTTGTTCAGTCACCTCACATAGTAGTATAGCTTGTGATTTTAGCTCTATCTTGAGATTTCTAATTTCATCAGCTTCAATTCTATTCTTTTTCATTATATCTGCAACTGCTATATCAAATTCACTAGAGTTACCATCTGCAAATAGCTTGGTGGTGTCTATCTCTTTGTATTGTGTGCCATTTTCTACTATAGCAGCATCTTTCCTTCTCTTCAAGGAACTCTTCAAAGTATCTCTACCTTTATTTAGCTGGTGTAGTATAAGATGTATTTCAATCTCCTAGTTTTCAATAGTCTTTCCCAATTTGTATACTTCCATTTTCAAGATCTTTCCTCTAAGCTGCCAAGCTTCTCTTTCAAAGAACCACAATTTGATACCAATTGTTGGAATTACAAATGGGATAGAAGTAAACTTCTTGGGGGAGGGGGGGTTGAATCAGGAGTTTAAACTTGGACCACATAAAAATTTCACCATTCATACATCACATGCATTAATAAAATAAAATAACATGTAAGGCATATGCATCAATAATGTAAACATGTAAACATGTAATCAAACACCCTCCAAATGAGAAAGTAAAACTGGGGTGGGGATGACACCCACAAATCTTTACTAATGCAGTTGTAAAGTTAATCCAATTAAGGTTACAATGGTTTGACCATGAATCATGGTTTGCCCTGTGAAAGGCCTGCCCTATTAAAAGGCTTCCAAAGACTATTAAGTCCCACCTTATTAGAGGATTTCAACACCCTATTAGAAGTGTGCCTGATTAGAGGACTTCAACTCACAATTAAGTAAGCACCCTGTTAAAGGATTTCATACAACTTGTTAGGACTACTCTATTAAGAGATTTAACTGAAATCACTTGTCAAAATATCTCAGCATAGATCCTACGGTTGGCACTTGCTTGCCTAATAACAGATCACCTCTACACAATTTCCAATTGATCCTTCACAATCAGATTTGTCAATGTTGTATCCTTCTCTCTATCCTCTATTCTTCTCCAATTGATTATGCAATTCATTCCTTCTTCATTACTTCTAAGTCTCCATGAATGCTCTATTTTTTGCATGGAAAATTTTCTATACTTCTCCTTAATCCTCACACACTCATATGAAGTTTAGTGTTTTGTCCTCCTTAAGAATACTAGGAAACTTAGGGTTAGGTATGAATCTACGGTTGAGATTCATCCATTTTGCTGCTTAAACCTTCCCATTTTCTAATTGGCTACATGAAATTGAATAGGGAATTTGTACATAGATTCATCCTTATCTTCAAAAGATTGAAATCTTTCCTTAAGTAAGCCTGAAAATGATTTACATAGTTGTTTGTGCCATTACAAACAAATATGTTCAATCTATGTTACTCAGCATATGAAGTCTCTAATGCTCGACATGCACTATATTCTTGTTCTGACTTGATACCTGAATTGCTTGGCATCCACTATTTACTTGGCTCCTGAATCACTCAGCATGGTCTATCTACTCAACACTCACTGCTACTTAACATGGTCTAATATTTACATGTTGTACTCGACATGCATTACTAGTTCAACATGAACTAAGTAAATGACTTAAGTGTGTTGACACTCACTTGTCAAAACCAATCTGAGATCAACAATAATAAATGTAGTTTTGATGTTGCAAGGTTTATGATTTTCATGAATGTGCCAAAAATTTGATGTGGTGTTGGTCCATATTTGTTGAAGACATTGAACACACAAACCATTCTTGGGCATCAATTTTGGTGTTGCTTGAATAGGAAAAGGGTTGTTAATACAATTATTAATTTTGCTAAAAATTAGCATGATAAATAATTGTTATAGTAATAACTAAGGAAGATTTGATATTATAGGAAAATAATAGGCGTGGATACTTTAGTTCGATTAGTGATGCACATTCAATGACTATAGTGTGTGACAAGAGAGCAGAGTGCAAGTGTTGTAAGGCTCATGAGGTTGAAATTTTCTTTTTATGATGTCTTCTTTGTGTTATAATTTCACTTATTTGTTGGGACCATATGCAAAAGAATGCATAGCTAGAAATTATATAAGGATTAATTTCTTTGTTTGGACCATAATTGGACCACAATTGAAACATAATTATTTAAAATTCTATATCTACATACTTTTGAATGCTTATTTTGAAAAGATTCATTTTTCTATCAAGATGCATGTGTGAATACGAATGCATTATCTCATGAGAAAGGTTTTAGATAGTAGTTTCATAGGAAGGGCCATTGCTGAAGTGGACCTCAACGTGAGTAAGCCTTGGGATCTCCCTGGTATGTTCAATTCCCTCATCTATTGTTCACTGCATGTATAATTTGACACATCCATTTGATCTCAAATGATGATTTGTGCATACTAAATACTGAGTGTATATTTATGCACCCACATATCTATATACACAAATTATGCCTGGACAATCTCACACAGCCATTTCTTCTCATATTATCATATAAATTGTGTGCATATACTACCTCCTCCACTATAACCCATGTTTGACATACAAATTGTGTCAGCGTAATCTCAAACACCCATTTTTAAGCCTACCATCATCTATATTGTTTATATATACTATAACCCTTATTGGATGCACAAATTTGTGTTTGCATAATCTCGCGCACACATTTATTATTATTATCATATATATTATGTGTATATACTTATATTATATACTCTAGTATAACCCTGGTTTGATACAAAAATTGTGTGTGCATAATCTTTACCCACCCATTTCATTTCATACTATCATATATATCTTGTCTATGTAGCATACTTCAACTCTTGTTTGATGTAGTATAAATATTTTATTTTATCAACTCCTAGAATGGGTGAACTAGTTGACTATATACATTAACTATGTACATCACGAAACTTAAATGTCTTATGTTTAATGACCTTGTAATACTAAATACTCTCAAAGATCTAGGCATGAATATTACCTCATCAACACATCTCCCCAAAAGCCACATATCAAATTTTTCACAGGGGAAGTAGAGACACGCCTAGCTTCCTTCTATAGTATTTGCAAAGGTGAAGTAGAGACATACCTTGCTTCCTTCTATACATACCATATCATATAGTCCTCCCTTTAAATATATAAATTTAGAATTTGTAATTACATTAAATTTCAAATGTGAATTAAAGTCATTGAAATAAAATCCACCAAAAGGACGCATACTGGGAAAAAAGATTACACAAATATCAATGTCGCAAGTAGCATAAATAAATTATTTTGTGAAAATTATTAAGATGAGCTCTTGTGTGATAGGAAACTATGATCAATGCAAGATTTTTTTAAATTTTCACAAGAGCTCATCTTCTTAATTTTCTTGAAATAATTTATTTATGCTAAGTTTGTGAATTTGATATTTGTGCAATCATTTTCCCAGTACGTGTCCTTTTGAGAGATTTTATTTCAATGACTTTAATTCACATTTCAAATTTTATGTAATTACAATTTCTAAATTTATATATTTGAAGGGAGGACTATATAGTATGGTTAGAATCATGTTTAAGCTTAGGGTTTTCATCATAGTTCAAAGGTTAAGCCTAAGACCCACTTGGTCTCACTAGAACACCTTAGGATGTTGCTTGAAATAATTTATTTATGCTAAGTTTGTGACATTGATATTTGTGCAATCATTTTCCCATACATGTCCTTTTGATAGATTTTATTTCAATGACTTTAATTCACATTTGAAATTTTATGTAATTACAATTTCTAAATTTATATATTTGAAAGGACAAATATATAGTATGGTTAGAATCATGTTTAAGCTTAGGGTTTTCATCACAGTTCAAAGGTTAAGCCTAGGACCCACTTGGTCTCACTAGAACACCTTAGGATGTTGTAGAACACATTACCTATTGTATGGAACCTTTATGATGTATAAGTAGTCCTAATGTATCATATGGGGTCATAATGGGTCCTAGTGTAGGATCACCTTAATCAAACTCCCTAGGACTAGTTATTTGTTTTGGTTTCTAGTTGGTTTTTTGGCATGTACTGACTCTAGCCAAGTCAGGAGTGTGAGGTTGGACCTTTCAAGGTCATCTCCTTGTTTGAGTTGTTCCTAGGTGAGGTTTCCATTCTAGGAGTTTTTGTTTTGGTTGTTCAATGTTTCTTGGGTTAGGGGTCATGGGTCTAGTACCATCAAGCATGAGAAATATATAGGCTTTAACCTATCTACATCCTATTGCATGGATAGGGAGATCCTACGTGTCATTTGGAGCAAGAAAGGGAAAACATGTCAATTATGCAAAAGTTGTCAAATAGACAAGAATGGAAAAAATATGGAAACTGATGTCCTAAAGGGTAAATCATGCCTAGACATCATTAATGGATGATTATGGATAGGTTTGGAAGTTCCCAAGTGAAGGAAAGAAAAGTTTCTCAAAGATGCAAAAAGTTGTCAAAATAGTGCAATTTTTGAAAAGTTGCCTGACAACTTTTTGACAAAAAAGTTGCATAACACAAGAGATAGGTTGATGGTATTCTAACTACTTGAAACCTCTTGGGGAAATTATAAAACCACTAAGTACACTCACCCCAAGGGTTAGAAGTTATAATCAACAAATTTTGTGCAAGTGAATCCACAAATTACAGGCCAATTTTTAACAGTTTTGAGTTTCTTGGTTTCTTGTATGGAATAATGGATTGAAATACTCATTCTAGTGTTGGGTTCTTGTTATTACAATACTTTTCCATTTAGATTTCAAGGTTTTAGGTGTTCATTCAAGTAGGTTTTGAAATTCATTTGTAAATACTCTATGTGCTAGTCCAGTTTTGACCATCTATGCAATAATGGCTCCCCCATGAGTTCCTATTGTGAGTTCTTCATGGATTTAGGGAAAATGGAAGTAGAGCCAATGTACATAATGTACATAGTTTTTTGGGGCCCTGGAAATTTGTTTGGGCAATTCAAATGTGATGCCCTAGGCAAGTCTTTGATACTTGTTTAGGCGATCATAGTATTGGCAGGAAGGTTTTGGGGTCTGAATGGAAAGGATGCTTCAAACCAACAGCTACAGAAGGAGGAGGGGTGAGTGATGTTACTATATTCCAAAGGAGAAGGTCTAATAATAAGTTTTGTTGAGGGAATGATCAGACCCTAGTCAACCCTGTCATCTTTATTATGAAACCCTTATTTATAGGCATAAAAATTGCTTTCAGGTGTATGGATGGGTTGGAGACCTAAGACCCACAAAATAATTGAGGTTTTCTAAAAGGGTACTTGAATCTAATTTTTTTTTTCCATTTTTTAAAGATAAAATTGGAGTTAAAACCCAAAAACCCAAGTAGGATGACTAATTCAATTAGGCCTAATTGGTGCAACTTGGGTAATTTGTAAAGATCAAAAGAAAACCCTATTGGTTTTGAGTCCAGAAGGTTGCATGATGTCAAATACTTCATAAGGGAACCCTTCACTCCTTATAGTGGCATGAATGGTGAAGAAATATGAAAAATTGTAATTGGCAAAGTGGCTTGAAGAGGCATTGATGAGTCCAATAGGCACTTCCATTAGTGTATCTAGGTAGGGAGTAGTTAGAGGATAGACTAGAGATCCTCTAGGGGTTAGGGTATCAAAGGGAACCATAAGAGGATAAGAGAAATCCTAAGAAAGTCCCTGAGAAGCTAAGGACTAAGAAAGCTACCTACCTTGTCTTACATTAGGTCCTAAGTGGTCCTCCTACTCATTAGGACCCCTTACAACCTAGTAATAAAGTTATGATAGCTAATTGGTCTAAGTCAAACCTCATGCATAGCAGTGGTGGTAAGGAGTCCTAATAGTTCCTAAATGATCCTATGAATCATTAAGACCCATTACAAAAATTAAAATCCAATACAAAAAAATAAGGCCCATTAAAACTCATTGCACCAAATTAAGAGTCATTAGGATGCATTAGGTTTGATTAGAAAACTAGCGCCCTCATAGAACACATTATTTATTGTATGTCATCTTTATGATGTATAAGCTATCCTAACATGTCATAAGGGTATATGCATATGTATAGGTATATGTATATGTATGTGTGTATATATGTATCTATATGTATGTATATGTGTATGTATAACATTGACATTACTTGGATAAAAATGTGTACTGATTCAAGTTTATGTGGTTTCGATAATTTTCATTTTCTAATCACATAGATCAAGTTTCAAAAAAATTCATTTTCCCACCTCTCTTAACACTCATATAAGAAGTCAACAAAACATCTCCCCACAACCCACATATTAGATTTTGTAGAAGGCTAAGTGAGCATCTCGTAAATTGGGTAGGGCTGCCGTAGCCTATATAGTGGAAGATAGTTGAACAATCCATTTGTTTTCTTGTATTTTTGTGAGCATATTGGGAAGGTAATTCAATAATTAAGGCTCTTAACTTTGGTTATAGTCATGATAAGGATGACGCACAACTGCCTCCTAGATTCAGGTTTCATCCCATTGATGAAGAGCTCATAACACATTATCTCATGAGAAAGGTTTTAAATAGAAGTTTCATAGGAAGGGCCATCGCTAAAGTGGACCTCAACAAGTGTGAGCCTTGGGACCTCCCTCCTTTATTGTTCACTATGTCTATAATCCCACACACCCATTTTATCTCAAATGATGATACATGTGCATGCTAAATGCCAACTATTTATTCTAAGTACTCCAAAATCATCCATTTCATACCTTCACCTATACACAAATTATTTCTATTTTATTTGTACTCACATGCCCATTTCATTTCATATGATCATCCAAAAATTATGTCAATCTAAGCTCTCTACTATTTCCTCTCATTTGATCATTTCATAATTGCTTAATGGTGATGCATTGGTAGATAGGTATGCAAAATACAAATGAATAGACAAAGCACATAATTCTTTAAAGATATATCATCTCATGGAAATTCATGATTGTGGGATATGCAATAAATGGATATATTAAATATAGGTTGTTCGAACTTGTAAACAAATATAATTTTACATTTGTAGATGCACAATTCCATATTTGATAGGATTCTGTTAGTTGGAGAGGAAGACTTCCATCATTAACCATTATGCACAGTTCCATTTGTTTACAAGTTTGAACAACCTATATTTAATATATCATGTACAAATGGGCTAGGAGGTTCTGTTTGTTTTGCAACTTAGTGCTGTTAAGAAGTCATTCTGAAAATACTAGTGCCACAAATTGTGCTAGAGAGGAAGACTTCCACCATTTGATAGGAAAATAATGTAATATAAATTATTAATGATCACTCTAAAAACATGATGTAATATTGGATAGCAATGATGCATTTAGCAACTGAAATTGGTGTTGGGTTATTCTTTCACATAATGCTTTAAAGAGATGTAATCTCATGGAAACCCATGATTGTAGGATATATAGTAAATGGTATAGGTTATTGTTTGAAATTGTAAACACATGGAATCGGTGATGGTAGCTATGAGTAACCATTTCACAACTTTTTTAGCATGCTTCTTTCCTGTGCTAAAATGGGAGCTTACGAAAAAGTATAGACATCAAGCAAAACATAGTGGTTAGTGATTTTAGTCTTCCTCTCCAACCAATAGAATCCTATCATTCCTGACAACTACCATCACCAATTCCATTTGTTTACAAGTTCAAACATAAGGTTGGATGTCAAGAAGTTATATTTTAATGCCCCACCAAGGGATCCAAAAGAATTAACCTAAAGTTTTACTAAGTTTGCCAAACATTTTTCTTTTAAAAAAGAAAGAATAACATACACATCAAACATACTATAGCGGAAGCAATAACATACAATCATCTATAAGCATACATAATAGGTTACATTCTTTAAGGATCCTAAGATGTTGAGTCATATTTATAATTATTTAATACTAAGTCTAATAAATAATATGTCCACATGAAAGAATAATTAAAAGTCCAAAGTCCATTTAAATAATATACATTTATTCCAAATGCCACTTGCCAATAAAATTCAGAATGCTCAATCATCCACTGTACATGTCACAAGGTATGAAAGGCTAAAAGAATATACATTTATAAAAATAGATTACATCATCCTTTTCGGATCCATGATGCAAAGTACAATACAATAGATGAAAAAATCCATCATAAAGATATAACTATCCACCATAAAGATACAACCATCCATCATAATACACAGAGATAGAATGAAAGGAAATGTAGACAAGGAATCTCCAACCACAGTATCAACAGACTTATCTCAATGGTAAGAGTAAAAAGCACTACCACCTAACCGTATGGAACCTAAATGGCCCACTCCCACCGTGCTGAGGAGATAGTCTCAAGTCCCAAACAAGATATCAATCCAAATATCAAAAGTACTCTCTAAGTTTAGGAAATCCTAAAAGTAATCTAACTCAAAGGTTCCAAGATAAATTGACATCTAAACCCAGAGGCACACAAAGACACGTAGGAAACCTACTATGTAAGCGAGCAAGTGTCATTGCATGAATCATGCTAGAGTTACCCTGGCAGTCTCTTAGGACCCCAACCCCCTGGTGATCCCTATGCGGCACTAGTATCCTCTCATACTAACAAAGCATACTAACGATGCAAGGTCGCAACCAAGCATTCTATCTACTCCTATCCTAGTCTATGCTAGCACTCAAGGCACGGGCGAGAATATACAAAGACTCTTATTAGGTTCATTTTACTCACATTTAGTGTAGTGATTTCACTTATTAAAAAATTTACAATGGGTTACCCTGGTAGCCACTTAGGGCCCCAACCTCCATTGCAAGCCACTTCCCGACATTACATATAGATAACCTACCCTAGGCTCATAAAAATATAAATCAAAGAATCATATAAAATCACCTCAGTCCTATACAAGAGACTGGAAAGCATCAAAAAATAATTCAATATAACACATTAGTTCTTTACGAGCAATTGGAAAACATCCCAAAAATATTGATCGAAGAATCAAAATGGTTAAGAAAAATATGTCATAACATGACATCACCAAGAACATATCATACCAAACACCTCAGTCCTATAAAAGTGACTGGAAAGAAATCCAAATACAATTGATTGAGGACTCAAAAAGGTTAAGTCAAGTAGGTTATACATTTCACCTCAGTTTCTCAAGAGAACAGTGGAAAGCAAATACAATCAATGTAATAAAAAATCTCATAGAGCATACGAGACACATTACTATGGTTGAGTATAAAAGATCAAAGATCAAACATCATAATATCACAAATGCAAAACTCCCAAGCCTCTGGTAACATCCTAAGACTAGTCAAAGCTAAGTCAAACATTGAAACCCCAAATCATAATATATACCTTGCATACAGAACATACAATGTAGCTTCCTCGGTACCTTATGTTTTGAAGACACAAGTTTAATTTTACTATGGTTTCAAGTTTATATTTTCATATAAATCCAACTAGGAAATAAAATCTCAAGTTCACCTATTAATTATTCACAACTTAAAGTTCCAATTTATTTTAATAACAATTAAATTAATTAATCTATCTAACTATTATTAAATTTTGATAATTCATTTTTGTTTCCCCAAAAGTATTTTAATAATAGATAATTAAAACCTTTAATTAAATATCATTCACTTCTTTAATAACTTATTTTTTTATTAATAATAAAATAACCATTATTTTATTAATAAAATTATAATAACATTAATAACAATTTAATTACTTGTTATAACTATTCTTTTAAAAATAATCCTTTTTTCTAAATTTATTTATCATAAATTAAAAATATATTAATACATTCATTAATAACTACATTATCAAAATTTTATTAAATTAAACTTTTAATTAAATCATAATTTAACTAAATTAAATTTAAATTAAATTAAAAAATTAATAACTTAAATTTAATCTAATTTAAACTTATTATATAAACTACTTTTTAAATAATAAATAAATAAAAATTAATTAACATTTAATAAAAATGAAACTTTATTAACTATATTAATATTAATAAAAACATAGTCCAAAAGCCTTACGATTTTTAAAATGTAGGTTGCTACAGTCACGACAGCCCTGCTGCCGTGGATAGCAGGTGTACCTATTGCCACGACAGCAGGCCGACCGTGTAGCCTATAAAGGCTGTGGTGGCCCTTGGCCGTCGATGTAGGTAAGTCGAGGGGGGTGAGGGTGTCATGATCTCGCTTCCCCACTTTAATTTTTTTTTCTAATTTAATTTGTTATAATTTTTATTTTGTTTAAAATTTAATAAACTTTATTTTAAATAATACTCCCTAATAACATTTTAAATAAATATATTTTTAATATATATATATATATACATATATATACATAAATATATACATATACATATATACATATACATATACATATACATATATACATATATATACATAAATATATACATATACATATATACATATACATATACATATACATATACATATACATATATACATACATACATATACATACATACATATATATATGTGTGTGTGTGTGTGTGTGTGTGTGTGTGTGTGTGTGTGTGTGTGTGTGTGTGTATCTACATATATACACACACACACACACATACACATACACATACACATACACATACACATACACATACACATACACATACACATACACATACATACATACATACATACATACATACATACATATATAAACATTTGCAATTATAGCTTGATAGGAGAAATACCATCAACCATGTGAATTTCCAAACTAAAATTTCCATTCCTAAATTCAGAACCCTTCCGGGATAAATCCCAATTCATAAAATTACTGAAAACATAATTTTAAATATTTTAATCTTCACGAATACAAAAGATTCATACCCGAATATTTCAAATTACTATATTCATCACAAATAAAATGAGATAACAAATCAGAGTCATGAAGAGGACATGAAAAGAAAAAGTGTAATAAACTGTGTGAATAATCACAAGAATCTACCTGGACCTTGATGCTAATTGCTATGCCCAAAAAGATTGTGAGAGCAATTTCTCCTCTCAAAACCTTCTTTCTTCCCCAATTTTTCTTCTCTTGAAATTCACGTTCCCTCAAAAATGAACCCTCAATTGTTGATAAAGAGTTCTCACCTAAATTCGGAGCACTAATTGTGCGATCACCTGAGAGGACTCCTTGCTTAACAAACTTTAACTCTTTATTAACTTTTCTTTATCTTTTCCATGCACGTTTATTGAATTATAAAATAACTTTATTTAACTTCATTTGACTCCTCTTTTTAATTAATTTATTAAATCTAAATCTTATGCACACATTATGAAATTAAAATATCTTTATTAAATTCACTTGTTTTATCTTTTAAATTAATTTCGTATATTTTGATCTCATGCATACTTTATGCTATCTTAAAACTTTTAATAAATTAATATCTTTTCACTTTTTAATTTATTTTCGAATGTTTAATTGATAAAATATTTATTAACTTAAATAATAATAGTATTTAGCATTTATTTAAAACTGAATTCTAAATATATTATTATTAAATTAAATAAATATTATCAAGTTCTAAAATTAAACTTATAACTTTTATCTTTCAATTTAATTCTTTTTTATTTAATTAATTTTCTAATTAATTAAATATAATTAAATATTAAAAATACCATAATAAATTTCCATTAAATTAATTCATTAATTTAATAATTTAATTTGACTTAATTAATAGAAAAATCACCAAAGACTTATAAAACAAAATATGAAAACCCATCAAAGAAAACACATACAAGATCAAAGTAGAGGGTTATAATCACGAATTAATATCATTCGACGCATTCAGAAGGTAATCAACTCAGATACTTGTCCTAATTTTCTAAGACAAATGACTTAAAGGTTTAGGATTTGGACTTAAGAATTTATCTCCACTCTCTTAACATTGAGATAGCGCGATAGGGTGCGCTCATCCTGACAATTCAGGGAAGTCAATACTCGATACCTGCAATCTGCATAAAATCCATGCATGTACAAACACAATATTCTAAACTAAATAGGCAATGGCAACAAGTGGTGCATCATGTAGATCCCGACTAGTAGATGACTATGACTCCCTTCCTTAACCACATCAGCAATTCCATACATAAAGAAAACATACACACACACACACCATACACATGCATTATGGGGTAAGTATCCAGAAGAAAACACATAATAATCCATCTAACTAATCATTGTCAATTATTGAAATCACTGAATAATCATCATGCATACATGAAGTATAGAGTACCAAGTAATCTCATCATACAATCAACTGAATGTAAAACAATATGTGATTATCTCAAAACAATACTACTAATAATCAAGCATAATACTAGCCTAAAAGAGTTCGATAATAAAAATAAAAATGCGAACTAGGGGTAGGCACTACATCCACCCCCCCAGACTTAGGCTTACTCCTAGAAGCCTACAAGAATGGTAAAGCTAAGAACTCACTATGTGGGTCCAATTGAACCCTTCCCCCCTCCCAATAGGAGAATATGACTGCACTCAAGAACACTACAACAATAATATCCGAGATAGCAAGGTATTATGATAACCATATAACATACTACTGTAAAGCATACATAAAAGACACATGTTTTGAAGACATAATAAGTTTTAGTTTCCAATTTTGCCTATTTTTAGGTTTATGTATAATTTTAGTTTTGAAGTTTAAGTGTCCAAGTATGAAAATATACAACTAAAAGTTTAAGTTCTGTTGTAGTTCAACTAGTTCAAGTTTTAGTTTGTAATTGATATACATAATAGTTAAAAGTTTCATTTTTGTTCAACTAGTTAACAACTAGTGGCGTTCCAATATACCCAGAGCTCGCAATGTAGAACTCGGGCTCTGACACTAGATGTAACACCTTGCCAAGGGATCCAAAAGAATTAACTTAAAGTTTTACTAAGTTTTCCAAACATTTTTTTTTAAAACAAGACAGAATAACATACACATCAAACATATAGTAGTGAAAGCAATAACATACAATCATCTACAAGCATACATAACAGGTTACATTCCTTAAGGATCCCAAGATGTTGAATCACATTTATAATTAATTAATACTAAGTCTAATAAATAATACATCCACATGAAAGAATAATTAAAAGTCCAAAGTCCATTTAAATAATATACATTTGTTTCGAATGCCACTTGGCAATAAAATTTGGAATGCTCAATCATCCACTGTACATGTCACAGGGTATGAAAGGCTAAAAGAATATACATTTATAAAAATATCTATTACATCATCTTTTTTGGATCCATGATACAAAGTACAATACAATAAATGAAACCATCCATCATAAAGATATAACTATCCATCACAAAGATACAACCATCCATCATAATACACAGAGATAGAATGAAAGGAAATGTAGACAAGGAAACTCTAGCCATGGTATCAATGGACGGATCTCAATGGTAAGAGTAAAAAGTATTACCACTCGACTGTGTGGAACCTAAATGGCCCACTCCCATCACACTTAGGAAATAGTCTCAAGTCTCAAACAAGATATCAATCCAAATATCAAAAGTACTCTCTAAGTCCAGAAAATCTTAAAAGTAATCTAACTCAAAAGTTCCAAGGTAAATTGACATCTAAACCCAGAGGCACAAAAAGACATGTAGGAAACCTACTATGTAAGCGGGCAAGTATCATCGCATGAATCACGTTAGAAGTACCCTAGCAGTCTCTTAGGACCTCGACCCACTAGTGATCCCTATGTGGCACTAGTATCCTCTCGTACCAATAGTTGACAAGGGATACTAACGATGCAAGGTTGCAACCAAGCGTTCTCTCTACTCCCATCCTAGTTTGTACTAGCACTCGAGGCATGAGCGAGAACATACCAAGACTCCTATTAGGTTCATTTTACTCTCATTTAGTGTAGTGTTTTCACTCATTAAACAACTTACAATGAGTGACCTTGGCAGCCACTTAGGGCCTCAACTTCCATTGCAAGCCATTTCCCGACTGTGAGGCCTCACCCTGACCCTTCGTAGCCATAGTTGATACATTATTATTTTGATACTCACAACTCGAGATGTTGATACATTATCGGATACTTGAACATATTATATTATTTCATGTTGTGTGATGTTACTTTTAGATATTTGAGTTCGTCATTTAATGCTTTATGAACATGTATGTTGACGAAATAAGTAAATTTAGGATTAACACTTTGATTAAGAGATTTTAATGATTAAGAATATGAGTAGGATGAAAGAAAACCTGATTGATTTACAGATGTATGTTTTAATTTATGTGATTCCCTGATACGTATATATATATATATATATATATATATATATATATATATATATATATATATATATATATATATATATATATATATATATATATATATATATATGTGCATGTGATTTATGGGGCTACTGATGTGTGCAATGAGTGTGCAGGATATTTTAGCCGAGAAATTTGACAGAGGAACGAAACTGATCCCTATGTGCTATTTGTAGAAACCTTGTTGTTTGTAACTTAATTATTTTGTGAGATGTATGAATGTATCTTTCCGTAATTAGTAAATGTTAATGTTTCATAATTGTGTTCTTATAGTGTCACTTGACTCTCGTGAATTTGCATATGCATTTCAGCATGCTAGTTAGGGTTAACTGTGTAACCTTTAGATCTAAGTCAGACTAAGTTAGTAACCTTTTTGCTAATCTATTTTTTAATCGAGTTTAGTCACCCCTAATCTGAATTAGTGCTTAATCTGCATTTTGGAGTTGTTAGATGGTCCTTAATATTCCTAGCATTTGTTGGGTCCCAAATCAATTCCTAAGGCCTTAAATCATGAAATTTTTATACCCAAGGGGTATGGGTATGGGTTGGGGGAATTTTCCACCCCCTAAGCCCCTTTTGTTAACTTTTGAGGTCACTCAAAAAGTCTATTTTTGCCTTTGTGCGAAAATTGCAAGTGGGTACCATGAGTTGCATAACCTCAACTCCACTTAGAGGTTAACCTTAGGTTTGGTTGGGTTAGAAACTTCTAGATTTTTAGTTGAGTGGGGGAAGTTATTGCCCTTTTTGGGTGGTTGAGTTTGGATCTTATTTAGAGGCCCTTTTTGGAGTAGTTTTGGTTGTTAGCCAATCTCTACTTTTAGAGAGGAGTCCTGGAAGATTGAAGGCAAGGAAGGAAAAGCTCTTCTCAATTTGATCATTTATCATAACCTCTTTGTGAAGGTAGGAGTTCTTCATCTCCTTTTTCATGTTGTTCATGTTTTTTCATGATGTCTCATGCTTGGTTCATGCTTATGGTATTACGTTGTTCTTTTTGGTATGCTTTCATGTATGTTGGGTATGCTTTGGAAGGATTTGAAACCATGTTTCTTGAATACTTTTATAATGGTCTGGGTTTGTGCTAATATGTTTGGGGCATAGCACTGTAGCCATGGCAAGTTCTTGGGAATATGTGCTCGGGAGTATAGGGTGTAGGGTAGAGTATGGGGGGGGGTTTAACGCTTGGGGATATGCACTTGGGAGTATAGGGTGTAGGGTAGAGTTTGGGGGGGGGGGGGGGGTGGGTTAGTGGTAGGTGTGTTATATGGTTGAGTTAATTTAAGTAAATTTAGTTAAGTATCATGTTTTTTTATTTAATTTTAGTTTAAGATTTAGTGAGATTTAATGCTAGGTTAGTATTAATGTTAGGATTAGATTTAGTTTAGTATAGGAATTAGATTAGTGATATCATTTAAGTTATTAGTATTATAATGTAGTGTTAGTATAAGTTTGGTTAGTATAAACGTTTTAAATATTAGTTGTCTTAGTATGTTTTAGTTTAGATTTCATTCATTCAATTTTAGTTATATAATTAATGTTATTATTATTCTAGGATAATTCTTAAATTTTAAATGATTTAGTTTTAGAATAAAGTTTAATTATAGTTGGGATTATTATATTACATGATATAGTAGAAATTAGTTCTTGATTTTTATGCTATGAATCAATTAGACTTATACTCCACCCGATCAATCTTATAATTAATACTGTATATCGTTCATTAATATTTTGCTCAATAATGTTTTAATGGTTAATCTTCATATGTATCTAATTAGATGATAATTTTGTTTTGAGTGAGTTGAATTATTTTAACTGGCATATCAATCTCTTATACCCTAGTGAACCTAGTAAGTTTAATTATTCTCTTTAAAAAAAAAAAAAATTGGTGTGTTTTTGCCCACGTATTTTGGGCATGACATTTTGGTATCAGAGCCCTTCTTTCAACACTAGGAACCTAAAACCATTATGCTTTTGAAACTTAAAACTAAACATTAAATTATGTAGGATGCCTCCTCTTACTCGAAGCAATTGACGAGGTAGAGGTCGTAGGGCAAGAGGTGGTAGAGTAGGACAGGAGGATGGACCACCTCCACCACCACCACCACCACCACCACCTCCACCACCACCGAACCCGAACCAGGACATTTTGGATGCTCTTCAGACATTGATCAGTGTAGTCCAGTAGAGGGTAGTACCTGTAGTTCAACCAGGTCAGTAGATTCCAGTAGTGGAAGTAGAGGGACCTGGAGGAGGTGGGCCCAGAGGCACAGAGAGGACTAGGAGTCCCCCTTCGAGATAGTTAGAGGGGTAGGGTGAGTATGAGGGTGAGTCAATACACTAGAGAGGACCCCCACTTGAGAGACCTCCTAGGCATATAGGAGATGATATTAGGGAATTGATTCGACTCGGGCCACCATTATTTATAAGTTCCACCAAGGGGACAGTAGCAGAGGCATGGTTATAGAGCCTACATCGGTGCTTTGGATTATGTCCTTATGGGAGTAATCTAAAGGCTCGTCTAGCAGTTCATCAGCTGAGAGGGGATGCCTCCAATTGGTGGCATTAGGAGGAGACTATAGGAGGAGTGAGGATGGATATTGTCACATGGGAGTCATTCTTGGAGAGATTTTGAGAGAGGTACTTGTCAGAGAATTTAAGACAGAAGAAAATAGAGGAGTTTCTTTCTCTATATCAAAAAGGTTTTACAGTAGCTTAGTATGAGAGTAGGTTTCTTGAACTCCTTCCTTATGTGGAATACATGAAGGACGAGAAATTGCGAGTGCATCACTTTATCATGTGTCTAAATTTCTCACTTCAGGGTCTAGTTCATATGGCCTTCCCTACCACCTTTAGACAGGTAGTGGAGGTAGCACTAATTGTTGAGGATACTCGAGGTAGATAGGAATCACGAGATCGATCTTAGAACCAAAACTCTACCCGACAGAAACCCCCTTGGAAAGGAAATCAAAACTATACACCAGGGTCCTCTAAGGGCCAACAGTCTTAACAGCAACAACAAGACACCTCACAAGATTATCAGGGTTCCAAGCCCAAGTAGTGGCAGTCATAGTAGGATCAGAAAGTACATGCCCCACATCCATAGTCAGAGAAGACTCAGCAATCTTCCAGGGGTGGATACAGTGGGTCTAGCAGGTCAAGAGGCTCACAACAGTCTGGATCATAGGATGCATGATCTTATACCTGAGGACCATGCTACACTTGTGGTGGCATGGGTCATATAGCTAGAGATTGTCCGTAGGGACAGTCATCTAGTGGAGAGAGGGGTTTTTTCAGAGCTGACAGTTGGAGACATGGGCAGGTCCCACAAATTTTTTGCAACGGTTGATAACCGCTAAGCTGAGCATCAGGCTACAGTTATTAAGGCTACAAATGGAGTCAAATAGGTAGCTAGCATTAGAGCCTATCCATATTATTGCTCAACAAACCCTAGCTCCTCGAGGTTGAGAACTGGACCAGGTTAGGGTCCAGTGGGATTGTTATGATGAGGTCATGGCTTCATGGGAGGATGCAGCATGGATGCAATCTCAATACCCTTATCTTTTTTATGAACTCTAGGAGGAAGTTCATGCCTAGTGGGGGAGGATGTGAGGTCTTGCCTCAACCCTTCGTAGCCATAGTTGATACATTATTATTTTGATACTCACAACTCGAGATGTTGAGACATTATCAGATACTTGAACATATTATATTATTTCATGTTATGTGATGTTACTTTCAAATATTTGAGTTCATCATTTAATGCTTTATGAACATTTATGTTGACAAAATAAGTAAATGCAGGATTAACACTTTGATTAAGAGATTTTAATGATTAAGAATATGAGTAGGATGAGAGAAACCCTGATTGATTTATAGATGTATGTTTTAAATTATGTGATTCCTTGATACGTATATACATATGTGCATGTGATTTTATGGGGCTACTAATGTGTGCAATGAGTGTGCAGGATATTTTAGCTGAGAAACGTCAGAGGAACAAAACTGATCCCTATCTACTATTTGTGAAAACCTTGTTGTTCGTAACTTAATTATTTTGTGAGATGTATGAATGTATCTTTCCGTAATCAGTAAATGTTAATGTTTCGTCATTGTGTTCTGATAGTGTCACTTGACACTCATGAATTTGCATATGCATTTCAGCATGCTAGTTAGGGTTAACTATGTAACCTTTGGATCTAAGTCAGACTAAGTTAGTGACATTTTTGCTAATTTGTTTCTTAATCGAGTTTAGTCACCCGTAATTCGAATTAGTGCTTAATCTGCATTTTGGAGTTGTTAGATGGTCCTTAATATTCCTAGCATTTTTTGGGTCCCAAATCAATTCCTAAGGCCTTAAATCATGAAATTTTTATACCCAAGGGGTATGGGTATGGGTTGGGGGCATTTTCCACCCCCTAAGCCCCTTTTGTTGACTTTTGAGGTCACTCAAAAAGTCTATTTTTGCCTTTGTGCGAAAATTGAAAATGGTTACCATGAGTTGCATAACCTCAACTCCACTTAAAGGTTAACCTTAGGTTTGGTTGGGTTATAAACTTCTAGATTTTTAGGTGAGTGGGGGAAGTTATTGCCCTTTTTGGGTGGTTGAGTTTGGATCTTATTTAGAGGCCCTTTTTGAAGTAGTTTTGGTTGTTACCCAATCTCTACTTTTGGAGAGGAGTCCTCAAAGATTGGAGGCAAGGAAGGAAAAGCTCTTCTCAATTTGATCATTTACCATAACCTCTTTGTGAAGGTAGGAGTTCTTCATCTCCTTGTTCATGTTGTTCATTTTTTTTCATGATGTTTCATGCTTGGTTAATGCTTATGGTATTACGTTGTTCTTTTTGGTATGCTTGCATGTATGTTGGGTTTTCTTTGGAAGGATTTGAAACCATGTTTCTTGAATGCTTCTATAATGGTCTGGGTCTGTGCTAATATGTTTGGGGCATAGCACTGTAGCCATGGCAATCGCTTGGGGATATGCACTTGGGAGTATAGGGTGTAGGGTAGAGTATGGGGAGGGGAGGGGTTAGTGCTTGGGAGTATAGGGTGTAGGGTAGAGTTTGGGGGGCGGGGGGGGGGGGGGGGTTTAGTGGTAGGTGTGTTATATGGTTGAGTTAATTTAAGTAAATTTAGTTAAGTATCATATTTTTTTAAATTTAATTTTAGTTTAAGATTTAGTTAGATTTAATGCTAGGTTAGTATTAATGTTAGGATTAGTTTTAGTTTAGTATAGGGATTAGATTAGTGATATCATTTAAGTTGTTAGTATTATAATGTAGTGTTAGTATAAGTTTGGTTAGTATAAACGTATTAAATATTAGTTGTCTTAGTATGTTTTAGTTTAGATTTCATTCATTCAATTTTAGTTATATAATTAATGTTATTATTATTCTAGGATAATTCTTAAATTTTAAATGATTTAGTTTTAGAATAAAGTTTAATTATAGTTGGGATTATTATATTACATGATATAGTAGAAATTAGTTCTTGATTTTTATGCTATGAATCAATTAGATTTATACTCCACCCAATCAATCTTAGAATTAATACTGTATATCGTTCATTAATATTTTGCTCGATAATGTTTTAATGGTTAATCTTCATATGTATCTAATTAGATGACAATTTTGTTTTGAGTGAGTTGAATTATTTTAACTGGCATATCAATCTCTTGTACCCTAGTGAACCTAGTAAGTTTAATTATTCTCTTTTTAAAAAAAAAAAATTGGTGTGTTTTTGCCCACGTATTTTGGGCATGACACCGACATTACATATAGATAACCTACCCTAGGTTCATAAAAGTATAAATCAAAGAATCATATAAAATCACCTTAGTCCTATACAAGAGACTGGAAAGCATCAAAAGATAATTCACAATAACACATTAGTTCTCTACGAGCAACTGGAAAGCATCCCAAAAATACTAATCGAAGACTCAAAATGGTTAAGTCAAATATTTCATAACATGACATCACCAAGAACATATCATACCAAGCACCTCAGTCCTATAAACGTGTCTGGAAAGCAATCCAAATACAATTGATTTAGGACTCAAAAAGGTTAGGTCAAGTATGTCATACATTTCACCTCAGTTTCTCAAGAGAACACTAGAAAGCAAATACAATCAATGCATCAAAATATCTCATAGAGCATACCAGACACATTACCATGGTTGAGTATAAAAGATCAAGATCAAACATCATAATATCACAAATGCAAAACTCCCAAGCCTTTGGTAACACCCTAAGACTGGACAAAGCTAAGTCAAACCCTAAAACCCCAAATCATAAGATATACCTCGCAACAAAACATACAATGTAGCTTCCTCAAGACCTTACGTTTTGAAGACACAAGGGTTTAATTTTACTATGGTTTCAAGTTTACATTTTTGTATAAATCCAACTAGGAAATAAAATCTCAAGTTCACCTATTAATTATTCACAACTTAAAGTTCCAATTTATTTTAATAATAATTAAATTAGTTACTCTATCTAACTATTATTAAATTTTGATAATCAATTTTTGTATCTCCAAAAGTATTTTAATAATAGATAATTAAAACCTTTAATTAAACATCATCCACTTCTTTAATAACTTATTTTTTTGATTATTAATAAAATAACCATTAATTTATTAATAAAATTATAATAACATTAATAGCAATTTAATTACTTGTTATAATTATTCTTTTAAAAAAATCCTTTAAAAAAAATTATTTATCATAAATTAAAAATATATTAATAAATTCATTAATAACTACATTATCAAAATTTTATTAAATTAAACTTTTAATTAAATCATAATTAAACTAAATTAAAATTAAATTAAATTAAAAATTTAATAACTTAAATATAATCCAATTTAAACTTATTATATAAACTACTTTTTAAATAATAAAATAAAATAAAAAATTAACGTTTAATAAAAATGAAACTTTATTAACTATATTAATATTAATAAACATAGTCCAAAAGCCTTATGATTTTTTAAATGCAGGCTGTTGCGGTCACAACAGCCCTACTACTGTGGGCAATAGGTGTACCTGCTGCCATGACAGGAGGCCTGTCATGTAGCCTATAAAGGCTGCGGCGGCCCTTGGCTACTGATGCAGGTAAGTCGAGGTGGGGGGGGGGGGGGGGGGGGGGGGGTGGTGAGGGTGTGACAGCCCCACCTCCCTACTTTAATATATATATATATATATATATATATATATATATATATATATATATATATATATATATATATATATATATATATATATATATATATATATATATATATATATATATATATATATATATATATATATATATATATATATATATTATAATTTATTTTAATATTTTTTTGTTTAAAATTTTATAAACTTTATTTTAAATAATACCCCCCAATAATGTCTTAAATAAATAAATAAATAAATAAATATATAAACATTTACAATTATAGCCTGATAGGAGAAATACCATCAACCATGTGAATTTTCAAAATAAAATTTCCATTCCTAAATTTAGAACCCTTCCAGGTTAAATCCCAATTTGTAAAATTACTGAAAACATAATTCTAAAATATTTTAATCTTCACAAATATAGAAGATGCATACCCAAATATTCTAAATTACTATATTTGTCACAAATAAAATCAGATAACAAATTACAGTCATGAAGAAGATAGGAAAATAAAAAGTGTAATAAACTGTGCGAATAATCACAAGAATCTACCTAGACCTTGATGCTAATCGCTATGCCCAAAAAGATTGTGACAAAAATTTCTCCTCTCAAAACCTTCTTTCTTCCCCAATTTTTCTTCTTCCAAAATTTGCGGTCCCCCAAAAATGAAACCTCAATTGTTGATAAAGAGTTCTCTCCTAAATTTGAGGTACTAATTGTGCGATCACCCGAGAGGGTTCCTTGCTTAATAGACTTTAACTCTTTATTAACTTTTCTTTATCTTTTTCATGCATGTTTATTGAATTATAAAATAACTTTATTTAATTTTACTTGACTCCTCTTTTTAATTAATTTATTGAATCTAAATCTTTTGCACACATTATGCAATTAAAATATCTTTATTAAATTCACTTGTTTTATCTTTTTAATTTATTTCTTATATTTTAATCTCATGCATGCTTTATGCTATCTTAAATTTGTTTAATAAATTAATATCTTTTACTTTTTAATTTATTTTCAAATGTTTAATTGATAAAATATTTATTAACTTAAATAATAATAGTATTTAGCATTTATTAAAAAATGATCTCTAAATATATTATTATTAAATTAAATAACTATTATCATGTTCTAAAAGTAAGTTTATAACTTTTATCTTTCAATTTAATTCTTTTTATTTAATTAATTTTTCAATTAATTAAATATTAAAAATACCATAATAAATTTTTATTAAATTAATTCATTAATTTAATAATTTAATTTGACTTAATTAATAGAAAAATCAACGAAGACTTATAAAACAAAATACAAAAACCCATAAAAAAAAAACACATACAAGATCAAACTAAAGGGTTATAATAATGAATTAACGTCATCTGATGCATTCCGAAGGTAATCAACTCAGATACTTGTCCTAATTTTCTAGGACAAATGGCTTAAACATTTAGGACTTGGACTTAAAAATTTATCTCCCCTCTCTTACCATTGAGATAATGCGATAGGGTACGCTCATCCTAAAAATTCAAGAAAGTCAATACTTGGTAACTGTAATCTGCATAAAATCTAGGCATGTACAAACACAATATTCTAAACTAAATAGGCAATGGCAGGAAGTGGTGCATCGTGTATATCCCAACTAGCAAGTGACTACGACTCCCTTTCTTAACCACATTAGCAATGCCATACATAAAGAAAACATACACACACACACACCATACACATGCAGTATGGGGTAAGTATCCATAAGAAAGCACATAATAATCCATCTAACTAATCATCGTCAATTACTAAAATCATTGAATAAACATCATGAATACATGAAGTATAAAGTACCAAGTAATCTCATCATACAATCAACTGAATGTAAAACAATATGTGATAATCTCAAAACAATACTACTACTAATCAAGCATAAAATTGGCCTAAAAGAGTTCGACAATAAAAACAAAAATGCGAACTAGGGGTAGGCACTACATATATTGCATTTGTTTCCTATCAAATGGTGGAAGATTGGAATCATACTTTAGTTCATACATTGAACAAGAGAATAGTTAATAATGATCTAAATTATACATTAGGCTAAATTTTATAATTAGAATAGTTCATAACAAAATCAGGCTAAACTTGTATAATTAGAATAGTTCATAATAATTGAACTATTCTAAGTATGGTTGCTAGCCTTTAACTATTCCAATTATGAATTAGTAGTTCTTAACAAAATTGTAATGTATGAACTAAAGTATGATTGGCCTTTAAATATTATAATTATGAACTAATAGTTCATAAATTTTTTTGTTATGAACTTTTATGGACCTAATGTAATTGCGATGAGCTTTATTATGAACTATTATTATGAGCTTTAATATTGTTATCAACTATTCTTATAGTCAACATAATGTCATTGAGATTATAGTATCTTAGAATTGAACTACAGACCTTTGATGATCTTTGAAGATCTTCTATTGCACATGTATGATCTTTACTTTTTTACTTCTTCTACAAATATAATTTCTTGATTTAGATTATGTAAGGATATAAAGAGGTTTCAACATGGATTGTGATGCTATTATTGTAAAATATTCTGACCTGGTAAGTAGTAATGAGATCTTAAATTATAAATAATTTCAATAATGGTTTATTGTTTATACTATTTTATGTCATTAAATAAAATATGGACATGTTGTTTTTACAACCTTTTTTGCATAATCATGATCCTTGTCACCTTGATTGGGGTATTTCAAGTGTAGTGCCTGCCCCTAGTTCGCATTTTTTTGCTAACATTGTCAAACTCTTTTAGGGCTAGTTTTATGTTGATAATTGGCAACATTGTTTTGAGACTATCAGATATTGTGCTATGGATTCAATTGATATGTGATGAGATCACTTAGACTTTACATTTCATGTTTGCATGATGATTATTTTCAGTGTTTGCAGTTATTAATGATGATTAGTTAGATGATTTATCATCATATGTGTTTTCTTATGGATACTTACCCCATACTTGCATGTGTATGGTGTGCATGTTTGTTCTTATGTATGGCGTGTCTGATGTGGTTAAGGAAGAGAGTCGTAGTCACCTGCTAGGTGGGATCTACACAATGCACCACTTCTTGCCATTGCCTGTTTAGTTTAGTATATATTGTACTTGTACATGCATGGTTTTTATGCAGGTTGCAGGTACCGGGTATCGACTTCTCTGAATTTCCAGGATGAGCGTACCCTATCACATTATCTCAATGATAAGAGAGGGGAGATAATTCTCAAGTCCAAATCCCAACCCTTTAAGCCATTTGTTCTAATTGGAAATTAGGACAAGTATCTGAGTTGAGTACCCACCAAATATGTTGGATAACCTAATTCGTGATATTAACCCTTGGTTTGATTTTGTATGTATTTTGGCTATGATGGGTTTTCATATTTTTACCTTGTGAAGTCTTTGGAGTATTTTCTATTAATTAAGCCTAATTAAATGATTTAATTAATGGTTTAATTAAATGGAAAATTAATATGGTATTTTAATATTTATTTTATTTAATTAATTGGGAAATTAATTAAATAAAATAATTAAATTTAAAAATAAAAGTTATAAGTTTAAATTTGGAATGTGACAATATTTATTTTAAAAATAATATATTTGGAGCTCATTTTTAAATAAATGACTAAATAATAATATTATTAAAGCTAATAAATATTTTAGCAATTAAGTTTTGAAAATGAAATTCAAAAGTGGAAAATATATATTTAAAATTATTAAAAAGATTCTAGATTCATGTGACTAAAATATAAATATATTTACTTTTAAATAAGTGGAATTATTAAAGTTAGTGCATGAGATTTAATAAATAAATAAATAAAATTGGAAAGAGTAAAGTAAATATTATATTAATGATTGTGCATTATTTTAATATTTAGGAGTTTGCAAATTCTTGAGAGTTGTCATGTAGACAACGCTGGAGTTTGCACTCTAAGAATGCACTAGTTGTCTACACTTAGGAGTTAGCATTTTATTTGAGCACATGGTGTCTACAACCTTAAGACTCATCTAGAAGGTTGGAGTAGGCTTATGCTCAGTTATCATGCTTATCTTCTAGTTCCTTCTAGACACATTCTAGATGCATCTTAGAGGCCTTTAAATAGAGGCTCTCCTAGTGTGTTTGGAAAAGCTACAAGCTTAAATGAAAGCTTCAAAGCTTATATGCATTTGAGAAGCTCATTGGAGGATTTGGTTGGCTTGGATCTTGGAGAAATTGCGAATGATGGAGAAGGAAGGGATTTTCTATGGACTTCTGAGGCATGGCGGATTAGCATCAGTGTCCAGGTGCACTCGTGATATTCGCATATTCTCCTTGCACTATTTCTCTTCCTGTCTTTATCATGTCTGTTATATGTGTCTGAATCTTCTCTATGATTGAATCTATAATTTGAAATTGGAATCTAGATATTTTATTTGGTTGAGAAGAAAACATTAGAAAACCCTAGATCCATTTAAAGAGAAATTAGATCTAAACGGGTTTGAGTTCGAATTAGAATCATATTGAGAATGATGATTTCAAATTTATAGTTAAACCTATTGGAAGAATTAATGGATATGTTTAGAAAACTATTCTTTTAAAGGAAAAAGAATTCTTAATTGGAGAAGCCCTTTGTGCTTTAAATCTATATATATATGTGTGTGTGTGTGTGTGTGTGTGTTCTCTTTTTTCTGCAAACACACCCACACACACACACACACACACACACACACACACACACACACACACACACACACACACACATACATATATAGATTTAAAGCGCAAAGGGCTTCTCCAATTAAGAATTCTTTCTTAATATATATGTGTGTGTGTGTGTGTGTGTGTGTGTGTGTGTTCTCTTTTTTCTGCAAACACACACACACACACACACACACACACACACACACACACACACACACACACACACACACACACACACACACACACACACACACACACACACACACACATACTTGCGTAAAATCGTAGTAGAAATTTATAAGTTTTGTATCGCGTGAAAATGTTATTTGAAAAATGTTATACGAATCGCGAAACGTTATTTTTAAAAAATGTTATATAATTTTTTTTTTTTTTATATGTATGGAGGGGCGGGATATATCCCCACCCCCCTGTACCCCATTCTCTCAGTGGCGGAGTACCTACGCAGGTCGTAGAGTACCTGCGAGTACGCAGGGTACCTGCGACCCGCGGGCCGCATGGCTTAAAGGGGACGGTAGCTTTTCAAAGCGCCCCCCTTTTAGTATAAAAAAATGCTTCCTGCGTGATTCACTTCTCAACGAATTTGATATAAGATTTGGTTTTAATTATTTTGTATTAAGTTAAAATTGAATGATATTTATTAAGATGTTTTGTATATATATATTCATTAAATAATATTATTATGTTATGAATATTATATTTATTTAATGTATTATTGTTAAGTATAAATTATTAATTTAATAATAGTTTGTTAACTATTATTGAATTGAAAGAAATATAAATGTTATTAATTTTGAGTAATGAGGATTTAGAATTGTAGACTTATTAATAAGATTTTTAATATATAACTTGTTATTTATTTAAATATTGATGGATTTGGAGTATTAACTTGGAATTTGACTCTTAATGTATGAAATTATCATCAAATGATAATCATGTAGTTATCAAACTATTAATATTGGAGGTTTGGATTATAGTTGGCATCATTAAAGAATTATTTTAGATAAATGATTGTCTTTGAGGTGCATGAAGGGAATTATAAATTATTTATTTATCTCCTATAATGAGAGTGTATCTTAAGGAGGTTATATTCAATCACTAGTGACATTGTTGTTAGCAAAACAATGAAGAATCTATCATCATAGATTTATTTAAATATAACTTGTTATTAGCTATTAAATTATTATCAACTCAAATGTCAATGAAATGGAGTATAGTTGATTATCAATAATATGGGTTTGTTAAGAAAACGTTAGTATACTTGTTATTAAATGTTAACAAGTCATTATTATTATTAGTTTTTGATGAGTTTATTGTTTATTAATAGGTCTAACAAACTATTAATAAATAATGGTTTAAATAGTTATCAATAAATTCGACTAGAGTTAATCTAGTGGAGATTATTTAATGATTAAAGTTTTGTAAAGATATTAGTTTTTGGATTTGAAGTATAATTGATGATATTAATAATAAAGTTGCACGATAGAGTCTTATTTGAAATGATTAATGATAATACGAATTTGTCAAGGGAATGTTGGTATTCTTGAAAGATGACGAATGTGGTCATACAGAATTATTATTAAGATTCCCAATATAGTTTGTATTTAAATATTATCAAGGTATTGTTATTGAACTATTAATATGATCATTTGAGTATTGAATTGTAATTGACTTTTATCTTACAGAACTCTAGTTAGTTATTAGTCAATTGATATGGTTATGCAATTACATTTTAAATCAATTAATGAGAGTTAATTAGATTTAATTAATAATTATGTAATAGAGATTTAATTGATAAAATTCTTTTAATGAGATTGTAAAAAAAATATTGATCTCAAAGTTGATAGGTCTTATTCTAATGACTTGAATAATGACCTTAGATATTTTAATGGTGAGACTTAGTAATATTGAATTGAAAACTATTAGAATGATAAAAGTCATGGAATTGTGTATCTAGGTTAATTGATTGATTTAATTGATCATTTTAATAAAGTTATAATCTTCTTATTCGAAGATTGATAATTGGCTCTCCTATAATTTAACGAATAATGATCCTTGATTATGTTGAAAAGTTATTCAATTAGTAATATGAATCTTAGCTAATAAAGTGAATGATTTAATTTAAGGTCAATGATGATCAGTTTAATGAGTAAAGTATTTACCCTTAAGTGATTCTTAGAATATTATTTTAAGGATAATGCTATCGGGGAACAAACGAGTTGACATGTAGGACAAATGATAAATCCTATACACTTGAAGTATACTTGAAACAAAAACAAAAAACCTCTACACTTAATTCAACTATGAGATTTTAGTAAGCCAAAACATGTGTTTGCATTGTGTATTCTATATGCTTCTTGTTTTGGATTTTGGGTTGACTAGTGTTGACTAGTCTTAGGTTGTTACCAGAGGCTTGGGGGTTATGAGATGTGATGGCATGTTGATTTTTATTGGTCTCGATCTTTATAAGCCCAACCATGGTAATGTGATCGTATGCTCTATGAAATGTTTGTATTTATTGATTGTTATTGTTCATTAGTCTTCATGTGTGAAGCTGAGATGTATGTGTATGCGACACTTGAGCTAATCATTTTTGAGTCACCGATCAGTTATCCTTGGATTACTTTCTAGTCGCCATGATGGGACTGAAATGTGGATTTATTTCTTGATGATGTCATGTTGTGACATGTTTGACTCAACCATTTTGGAGTCTTCGATCAGTATGATTTTGAGATATTTCTGGTTGCTTGTTGAGAACCAATAGATATGGTGATTTATTTTGGTTATTGAGAACCAATTGATACTTATGATTATTAGTGATGCCTTCAGTTGCTAATAGAGAACTATTGTGGTCATGATTTTCTATGGATGCTTTTCAGATGCTCATGGAGATTTGATGATTCTTATCTTGGAGATTTGATGATTCTTATTGTGGATATTTGATGCTTTTATCATGGATATTTGATGATTCTTTTTATGGATTATCTTTTGGATTTTCTTTTCAGTCGCTTGTATAGGACTGGGGTGATTTAATGATTCCATGAGCTTAGGGTAGGTTATCTGCTTGTAGTGTCAGGAAGTGGCTTGCAATGGGGGCCGGGGCCCTAAGTGGCTGCTAGGGTAACTCATTGTAAGTTTGGTTAATAAGTGATAACATTTACACACTAAATGGGGATTAAATGAACCTAAAAAGATAAGTGTTTTGGTTCTCGCCCATGCCTTGAGTGCTTATATAGGCTAAGATGGGAGTAGTGAGAACGCATGGTTGTGACCTTGCATTCCATAGTATGCCTCGTCAGTATGAGAGGATACTAGTGGCCACATGAGATCAGTATGGACCCGTGGAGTTTAGCTAACTGCCAGGGTAACTTGTATGTGATAAATGTGATGACACTTTCCCACTTGCAGAGTAGGTTTCCTACATGTCATTGTGTGCCTCTGGGAATTTAGATGTCAGTTTTGTGTGATGGAACCTTTGAGTTAGTATACTTTTAGGATTCCTGGACTTATAGAGATTTTTGCTTTGTGAATTGATATCCTGTTTGGGACTTGAGATTATCTCCTCAACACGGTGGGAGTGGACCACTTAGGTACCATGCAGTCGGGTGGTAGTATTTTTCCACTCTTATCATTTGAGATCCGTCTAAGACACCGTGGCTGGAGCATCCTTGGTTGGTATTTATCTTCATTATGTTCTTGGATCATTATGATAGATGATATACCCTATGATGGATGTATTTATTGGTATGTTTCTTATATTGATGATTTGCATATGTTAGATGATGTTATCTTATGTTTTACTTTACATGTTAGTAGGATGTTTTATGAGTGACATTCCTACTATGTTAATATCGATGATCTGTTCGATGCTTTGGAATGTTATGCACATAGGGATGGCTAGGATCCACGATGGTCTAATGATGCTATTAACGGTTGGGAGGAATTGTGCACTTAGTTATTTATGTTTGGGATATATGGTTATCTTTATGATGATGATGTATCATGTATGATATGTGGTTTCATTATGTTATTGCATCATGGATTAGAGTTAGTATGATGATGTACTGTATTTATATGGATGTTTATTCTTTTAAGCCTTTCATACCTTGTAACATGTACAGTGGATGATTGAGCAATCTGAAAAAATGTAATTTATGAATATTGGTTGTATCATTGATATTTCATAAGGATGTGATGTTAGATGAATAGTTATGATTAGATGTGATTCAACATTAAGGGATCTTTAAAGAATGTAACTGTTATGTATGTTATGATTACTTTTAGTTGGATCTTACTATTGCTTCCATGAATGTTATGAATGGTTTATATTTCATGTTTAAAAAAAAAAAAATTTGTTTGGAAAACTTAGTGAAATTTTAGATTAATTCTTTGAATTCCTTGGTAGGGCATTACATCAAGTGGACTAGGTGATGCCCATATTCTATCCCCCACTTGTATTCTCCACAAAAATATATAAGAAAAAATGTTAGATGTTAACAAGGAATTTAGAGTTATGTTGGGGGGGTGGGGGGGGGGTGGGGTGGAGTTGAGCTTCCACCTTCATGTGTTTGGCCTTGTTAATTAGAGAATTATAAACTATTCTTGGAAGAAAGCGAAGTTTGATACCCAATCACCTTCTCAAACTATGATTGTACCAAAAATCCTTCACATTCAAGAGCCTTATCAATAATCAAACCCCACCTTAGGATCTAAGAATCTAAACATATCACTTACCTTCAGAATTCCCTTTGCAATCTTATGATTTAACATCTTTGATCAACTTTTCCATCCTCATATCATCTAGATCCATATCTTCTCTAGGCACTCTTTCCTTCTCCTTTAATCTCCACTTCCTCCTCTTCATCTTCATTCTAATCCTCTTGATCAATCCCCTACTTCTTCTTGTACACACTTTCTCCAATTCCTTCTCCATTCTTCTCATCTTTTCCATCACCTTCTTGTACTCCTCTGCCTATCGTGCCACTAGTTTGGAAAGTTCAATGTTGGTCATCCTTGGAGGCATATTTGGAGCCCCTCCAAAGTCCACCCCTTCTAACATGTATACCCTCTCCTTCTTCCCTTGTTATTTTGGATATAACCCCTCAACTAGATTGTTATACTAGTTCTTAATCCCAATATATATATATATATATATATATATATATATATATATATATATATATATATATATATATATATATATATATATAATCGCAAACATCTATTTAATAATTCATTTCCATTATTTGTGTACCAAAAATCAGTTTAAGTTATGCTTTGTTAGCCCCAACTGATCATGTTGATTAATGTATGTGTAAGAGTCATATCAATTTTTATATTGTAATTGATGTCAAGCATTAATTAATTATACATTATGCTAATTTAGTAGAGTGTTATGTCATTTGACTGATGAAGAGAATTTGAAGAAAGTATGATGATGCAAGTGTTGATAAGTGTATGGTATTCAATGGGCACTTGAATGACTTAGACTTTGACAAAATAATGTTGGTTTGATTGCTTTACATGATCTCAAGTAAGATGTATAAGAAAGACAATTCAATCAGTGAATGAAGAAATATAATATTATTTGAGCTACTATAGTTGTCACCGAGCACTTGAGAAAGAAGTGAAGAATACATAGTATTAATGAGCAATTTTAGTGTTAACTAAGTTAGTATTAATCGAGTGAGATGTAATATCCATAGAGCCTAATCATGAAGAACAAGTTTATAAAAGATTAAAATTTCAAACTAACATTTGATAAAAATTAAGAATGTTCGAGAAGTCTTAAGGATAAGGAAAAAGTTAGTTATGAGATCAACGAGTGGAGAAATTCAAAGAAGATCTAATGGAGAATATTTATCAATTTGAAGTATTGAAGCAAAAATTTCAAGGTGGACATCTATTTATTGAGTGTCTAGATTCAATGGGTCCAAACTTGATGAGGATCTATGATTGTGAGTAAGAAACAAAACCTAGAATATTCTAGAATGGTAAAAGTGACCTATTTAAAGGGATGAACAAGACATTTTTTGTTGCTGATTTTTGTTGATGCTAGTGTTGTTGGTCAAGTTGAAAAAGAAGAAAAGATAAGGTGAACCGAGAAACAATATTGAGAAGATCAAGAAAAGGAAGGGCTAAGTTGAAGTGTGAAGTATGTAAATCAGCTAGAAAGGGATCTAGAGAAAGAGATTGAGCAAAGTAAAGATCTAAACAAGAAATGTAGTGCTAAAACCTAACATATCATTTCACTATTAATTTCTTACCATTTTAGAAAAAAAATATTTTAACTGAGTGGACCTAACAGTCTTTTAAAATCCTATATGGTAACATTCAATAGTATTGTTTGTATGTCCTTTAGAGTGAGCCACTCTTCAGAAATATCAAGGAGTAATAAGGTCTAGATGATTTTTAGTGTAAATCCTTTAACAAGGTCACATTAAAAATGTATACGTAACCTTTAACAAGGTTGGATTTGAGCAGAGCTCACTTTAGAAGAGTGAAAATATTTGGGTTGTTGTTTTCGAGGTGATTTTTCCTTTTACAGGGTTTCCACATTAAATACTAGTGGAAAAATGTGTGAATACTTATTTTGTTGCATGTTTATTTCATGTTAATTGTTTAATGTTGAAACTTGGTATAAGATAGATGTTTACTCTAATACTTGGGATATTAAGGAACAATAGTTTGACACTTTGATGCAAATTTTTTCATCAGTTTGAATTGTGATGTTAGATTTGGTTACTGAGTTAATGATTTAAATTTTTAAAGAAGTTTAAGTTGGTGAAAAGTGGTTTCAAGGCCTGTAGGATAACTAGTTATAACTAATTCACCCCCCTCTTATTCATCTAAAAATTGTTATCAAATTCGAATGCTTAATGGAAGAATTTTGAAGGGACTTAAGCTAAAGATCTAAAAATGTATAAGAGAGAGGTACCAAAGATAAATAAGGAGAACTTCTATTCATGGAAAAGTAGGATGAGGCTTTATCTATCTAGTATTGGAGACAATGCACTATATTATATGGACAACTAGAACACCTGTCTCATTGGTCTTATGATAGTTGATGAGATGAACCAAAAGAAAGAACACAATAGTCTTATGATTTAGATTGCTTCTACATTGAATGATGTTGAGTTTGATGATGTCAAAGATTGTGGTACTGCTATAGAAATATGGGGCAAGTTGATACTTATGCATAGTGGAGATCATAATGCATTGAGAGCCAAAATGGAAAGTCTTAGGGGAAAATATGATGAGATGAAAATGAAAGCTGGAGAAAATATTGTTTAGTATGTGAACCAAATAAAGGAAGCTATGAGTGCTATCAAAGCTACTGGAAAAGTCACCAGTAATGAAGAATTTGTAAGTAAAATTCTCACAACACTATTGCCTATTTATTCTATAAGAGTATATGATATTTAGGAATTTAGAGCTATGCCTAGTAGTTATCTTAATCTTGATGGTTTAGTTGGTCATTTGAATGCATTTGAATTAAGTAACTATTATAATAGTGTGCCTAAGATTGAGAATGCTTTCAAGTCATCACTAACCATTGGAAGTTCAAAGAAAGAAAAGAGTAGTAAGGATGAAAGTGATTTAGATTTAGAGGAAGATATAGATGAGATTGAAGCACTACTTACAAGGAGGCTACCGAGAGATAAAGGAAAATTTAAAGGTAAACTACCCCTGATATGTTTTAAATGCAATGAAGTTGGTCATTTTACTACTAGATGTCCTAACAAGAGAAAGAGTGACAAAAATGATCAGAAGGAGCACAAATACAGAAAGAAAAAGGGCTATAAGGACAAAGGGAAGAAGTCATGCTACATTTTTTAGGAAGAGCACACCAAGTTAGAAACACATGATGAGAAGGAAGGAGTAGAAGTGGTATATGTTGTTGAAAGAAGATCCTAATGAGGAAAGGCATGAGGAACAAAATACCTTATTTATCATGTTAGTAAGAGTGATACATGAATTATCAATAGTGAATGTTCATATCACATGACTGGTGTTATAAGTAAGTTTGATAAGCTTGAAGAATATGAAGGTGGAATTGTTAAAAATGGAAATGACGTTCCATGTCTTATGAAAGGAAGAGGTTCATTTATTCGAAATGATAAAATCAAATGTGAGGATACATATTGGGTTCAAAGACTTAAATATAATCTATTGAGTGTTGCACAGTTGAACAATATAGGTCACAAGATGGAATTTCAAAAAAGAAGAAGTTAAGATCTATGATAATAATGGAAATCTAATAGGTACTAGAGAATAAATGAGAGGCAATCCATTTTTCCTTAATCCTACTATCATTACATGTTTGTTTTCAAAAGTTGAAGATGTTTTGTTGTGACATAAGAGGTTGTGTCATGCTAGCTTTGAGAATATGGTTAAAGTAAGTAGAAAGAAGAAAGTGCGAGGCTTACCAAATCTACATAAACCCAAGAATGCTATGTGCAAGAAATGTCAATTCAGTAATATGACTAAGTCTAGTTTTCCAAGCATATAACATTTAACTAATAATACTTTTGAGTTACTTCATAGTATTTTGTGTGGCCCAATGAGAGGTTAGAGCTACTATGGAGATATGTATTTTATATTGTTTGTTGAGTAAAATGTTCAAGTGGTATAAATCAAGAGTGGAAAAAGAAACTAGTAAACAATTGAAGTGTCTAAGATCTGATAGAGGTGGTGAATTTATATCTGATGAATTCACTAACTTTTGTATTGAGAATGGAATTAAGAGACAACTATCTACACCAAGGACTCCATTATAGAATAAGGTTGCAGAATGAAGAAACCAATCAATTGTTGACTATGTTAGAACACCACTAATTGAAAAGGGAGTTGCACAAATGTTCTAGAGAAAATCCATAATCACTGTAGTATATACTCTTGATTGGGTTTAGTTGAAATAAATCAACAAGAAAGACACCATATGAACTCTAGTATGGTCATACACCAAATGTAAGCTATTTCAAAATATTTTGAAGTAGGTTTTATATTCATAAATATGCAAGGAGTGGAAAATTTGATTCAAAAGGTGATGAACACATATTCCTAGTTTACTCTACTAAGAGAAAGGCTTACAAATGTTTAAATAATGGAACTAACACAATGATTGAAAATGGAAATGTTAGAATTGATGAGTTTCATATAAGAATAATGAGGAGAGAAAAAAGGAACTTGATGACTACAACAGGTTTGTATATGTTAATGAAGATGAACCCGGTACAATAGTTGAGCAATAACAAAGAGCTATTGAGTGGCAATTTGCATTCTTGAATGGAATGCTAGAGGAGGATGTATACATTGAATAACCTAAGGATTTGTGGAGCCAAATTAGAAGCACCTCGTATGTAAATTGAACAAAGTATTGTATGGATTGAAGAAATCATTGAGAGCATGGTATGAAATACTGCATTTGTATTTGATCAAGATTGAATTTGTTAGAACAAGTGAGAATAGTAACCTGTACTTGAAGAGTGAAGCTAAAAATAAGGCAATAATTGGTGAAATATTTGTAGATGATATAAAATTTGGTGGTAATGATTTGTTGTGCAAGTCCTTTGTTGATTAGATGAGCAAGGAATTTGAAATGTCTATGTTTGGTGTGATTAAATTTTTCATTACTTTGCAACTTCATCAAACATAAGCTAGTATATATACGACTTAGTCTAGGTACATTAAAGATTTTTTGAAGACATTTGGTATGGATGAGTCATGGTTAGTTGGCTGGCCTATGGTCACTGGATGCAAATTATCTAAGGAAGACACTACTACTGAAGTGAATAAAACACAATACAAATCAATGATAGGAAACTTATAATATGTTGTATGCAATACCCCTTGTTTACTATCATTATAGACTTCATTGTTAAAGTTATATTTGACTCTTTTGTAGAGATGTTATCCCTTAAATAATATTTTAAATATGATCCTTTGATATATGGGGTAATTGATTATACTAGATAATAATGGTTACTTACTTACAATGATGATACTTTCATGTATCTATTCAATGATTATAATTACCTTCATAAATTACTTTTTGTTAGTAAATAATTGCTTCCACAATGATATCATATGATATGTCTTCAAATGAGGATGATGAGTTTTTAATATTAGAATATAATGCTACTTATACTCATGATTTATTGATTATACTTACCCCATACTTGCTTGTGTATGGTGTGCATGTCTATTTTATATTTCACTTTGATGTGCCTGATGCAGTTGAGGGAGGAAGTTGTAGTCACTTACTAGTTGGTGTCTACATGATGTATCACTCCCATCCATTTCTTGTTTAGCTTAGATATATATGCACATGTACATGCCCATATTTTATATAGGTTTGTAGGTACCAAATGTTGACTTCTCTGAATTGTTAGGATGAGTGCACCCTATCACAATAACTTAATGGTAATAATGGAAAGATAATATTCAGTGAACAATGTTAAATATTTGTGGCTTGTGTTCTCTTCTGTGTGAATTTTTTTCTTTTGATATTGGTTATATTTTCATGTAATTGTTATTTCTCGTAAACAAGAAATGATGCTCTTATAAACATCTTAATGACTTTGTATTGCAGATATTTAGGCCCACCATATGTAAAAGGTGGAACATTATATGCCAACTAACCCTAATCCACTATTTTGATTTCATATAATTGCTATAATAGATTTTCTTTGATTTGTTTCTTGAACTATATTAAAGGTAGCTTTAATTTATTTTTGAATTTAACAGGTTTTCTTTTTGTTAAAAGTTGGAATGACCAAGAAAAAGGTCAAAATATGAACTCATTAAACCATATAGTTGGGTTGTTTGAGGCTGACATATTCAACAAAACCAAATTACTTGAGAATTCTAGCAAATATCTAAAGTATATGAGGGACCAATATAGGACACATTTAGAGAAGAACATAAAGTACAAGAACCCCCCCTCCCCAAGATTCTAGATAAGGAGTGGATGGACTTGATTTTGGATGCAAAGGAGAGAATTGAAAAGAAAAAAGGAAATACACCACCAAACCAAAAGAAAAATAAAGTAAATTTGAGTGTATAAAAAATCTAAGTGGTCTCAAACTATGAATAAGTCCATACAAATCATACTAAATCAATTAGAAAGATAGAACATATGATTTTGAGGAATTTCTAGTTTTCTCAACACTACAATAACTTATTATTTCAAACCCTCACTCTCAAGGATTGCATGACTTCATAAGACACCCTTTCACTATTTTGGTCATTTTTGTTATCATTATCTTATGATAATTATGTCTAATATCTTCTCTTTTCTTCCCTTGATTAGTGCTTCTCTTTACTTATTCTTTTCTCATAAGATATGACATGTAACCTCTCATCTTCATCATTTTTTGTCCCAAAGTCATTTACTAGTACTTTTTTGGGTAGGCATTTTACTACATTCTGGCTTATTTTTATAACACCCCACCTTGGTGCACACTTTTTTGTGTAGGTCTCCTTGTTGCTTCTAATACCATGCTATTTTTTCTACACTCATTGTGTTATTTTGTATGGTTTAGCTAAAATTCAAACCTAGGGCCTTCCATGTGCATGCTTGGTTTCACCACTATTGTGCTACAAGATCTCTATGATTAGTATTTTTTTTAGCTCCTTATTATTGTTTAGGTATGGTTCATTTCTACATCAAATTTCATAATCAAATATCTATGAAATTTATCTCTTCTTGGTGAGGTCATTTTGCTCAATGTTTAGTGTTTGGCACTTTTATACCACTTCAATTAGTTTGTTACATACTCCTATTGGAATCTTTATTCTTCCCTTCATTGCATGTTAGGTCTTGTGTCTTAGTAATGTTTATCTTTAATGTGTGGTTATTTTCTATCATTACTTTGATTACTATTGGAAGTTTATTGGGAAGGTGAAATTTTGAGGAGGGGGGGAGAGGGTGAATCAGTATCACAAAAATTGTAACCTTCAAAACAACTTACTTGTAATTGTATATGAGAAATATGTTAGCAAGTAATACTAATTTATTAAAAGAACAAAGCATTTACTAACAAAATTACTATAACATATAAGAGAGATCAAAAGAGAAACCCTCAAATGAGAATATGAGCCATTTAATGACTCTCTCAATGAGATTATTCTTTTTATGTATGGATTAGTCTAATGGATTAGTTTGGTAGGATTATGGGATGTATGCTCAAGCTTCAAACTAGCTTCAATGGATATTTTTGGAATTTTTGGTGTGGATGTATGAGATTGGTATAAAACTTGGTCTTAAAATGGCATTATAACTTTAGCTCAAAAGTTGTGATGATATGGCTTGGGAGGGGATTCAATTTATAGGCTAAGGGCTTGAGGGATGGAGGGCTAAGATGCAAGGAGAGAAAAAAGCTTATGGAGGGCTAGGATGCACTCAAAGGAGAGCACATGGATTGTGCTTGTTTAGCACCAACCAGGGAGTGACACATGTCACAAGGTGAGTGGATGGAGAAAATGGGATGGATGAGTCAACAAAAGAGGCTCAAGGGATATATCTTCATAAAGACCCTTCATTATGGCTTGTAAGAGCTTGTAAGAGTCTTTATTGCCTTTGTAAGAGCATTCATTGTTGGGTGGTTGGGATATTTTGGAAGGAGTTGAGATTGTTGACTTTGCTTGGCTTAGGAAAGTCTTAAGCTTGCTTAGGGAATGTGACAAGTTTAAGGGGTGGATTAGGCTTGGGTTTAGGATTAGATTAGGGATGTTAGAGATTTGAAAGTGGATGGCATTCATGAGGGTGGGTGAGTTAGTAGCTAAGCTTGGTTAGTATGGGTGGATGGGGTGGATTAGGCTAAAAAGAGGGTTTAGGGATAAGTTAGGGGCTTATTAGATTTGAGGGTTTTATTTATCAAATAGATTTATTTGATAAATGGGGATTTTGGAATTAGATAGAAGAAAAGGATTTAATTGATAAATTATAGGTTATTTGATTTATCAATTAGGACTATAGATGATTAATTAAATTAATCAGCTAGGGGATGGCGAAGGATTAATTAAATAGGAATTTAATTAATGATGCCTTTAGAGATAACTAAATAGGATTACCAAAGCGGTGTAATCAAATTTAAGTGTCTACATTTTGCCCCTCTTTGACATAGTGTTGAGACAACATTATTTCAAAGAAGTTCGAACGAAGATGACACAAGGAAGATGTTTTAGCAACAAGGTTGCCCCACTCTCGGATAAGAAGAGAAGAGACTAGACTTAGATGATGCCGCCTCAAGAAGGCAGTAGAGAGAGAAATGAGGCTCGATGACTTCTTGAAAAATACAAGAATCCAGGATAAGCAAGGAGACTCAGAGTGGCAAAGAGAAGGAGGTGAATTAGCTCAAACTCTCACTATGGGAGAATGATAAAGGACTAATGAGAGGCACAAGAGGAAGCAAGCTTAAGACTTTAGGGAAGGTGGAGGATGAAGGAGCAGAGTGCTATAAAAAGGAATCCAGGATAGGGAGATGGATGAGGGGATTAAAAAGTTGATGCAACAGGATTTCAAAGAGTCAAATTGGCGGAAGATGGGTTTCGGAGATCCCTAGGACTAGGATTGTGGATCTCGAAAGATGAGGCTTGGTGGTTTGATTTGATTGGTGGATCCCTAAGACTAGGATTGTGGATCCCTAAAGCTAAAGGTGATGATTAATTCAAAGAGATATTGATGCAGAAGCTGGGGTAGGAGAGACAGATGCTAGATATGGATGAAGGATAATGGAGATGAAGGGAATCCATTGAAGCTTATTGAGCAGGGGGATACTTCAAAGAGAAGTACCACCATGTAGTTGAGCATTGGATTTGCTATAGGACTATTGGTTAATTGCAAAGGTTACCAAGAACATCAAGGCCTTTTCACCAACCGTCCAGAGGACTAACGAACTTGACTCAAAACAAACACGCAAGGATTGCCCCAGCATCACACATGATTCCCAAAGGAAGCAGCGTGGAACCGACACTGGGTAACCCACAATTAGAAAAGAAAAATAAACAAAAGACCTGATCAAGACCTTACGCTCAGATTGCCCCATTCGTAGCATACCATGGTATGGAAGATTGTGGCAACTTTGAGGAGGGAACAAAAAGATTGTTTGGAAAATATACTTCAAGACCCAAAAGGGAAGATTCCAAATCAAAAGAAAGCGAAAATCCAAAAGAGAATAGTTTGCCAATGAGATGGGTGGGATGAGGTACTAATGGACCAAGATCAGACATGAGGAAAGCTATATCCTACAAGGATCTATTGGAGAGCACCTAAGCTGATGGATCTGAATGAGTGATGCATCTGGCAAGCTAAACTAAGAAGGATAACACTTTGGTGATAGGAGATCTAGCTAAAGGATGCATTGGAATAGCTAACCAAGGGTTGTGCGATGTGTGCAAGATGCTAATCAAGGAGGAACTGACATGAAAGCTGGATAGATACAATGGTACTAAGCTAAAGAGGTTGTACATGCTGACGGACCAAGATATGTTACAAATGTACAAGGTTGTTCATGTTTTTTGTTTTTGTGAGATGGAAATGTTTGTGAAGGGTGGGATGTCTGCAATAGGTGACAGGCGGATAGGTAGATGGTTTGCGAAAAGCTTAAGGAAAATGGGTTTCTTTGTGTGCATGTGATAGGATACAAACTAGGATACAAGATTATTTACAAGTTGAAATATGGTACAAGCTTTGGACAAGATTTGGATATACAAGCTATGCTATAAGGGGGGATACAAGATTTACAAGTTGGGGTACAAGATTTACAAGCTGAGGTACAAGATTTACAAGCTGTATAAGAGGTATTTTACAAGCTTCATTAGATTTTGGATATTTGGTTGGAACACCAAGGGAACAAGCAAGTGTGTCTTATGGGATGGTGGGTGAATGGATGAGGGATAGGATAGTGATAGATAATGGTTTAGTCTTAGTACACAAGGTGCCTGAATTACCAGGTTTTCACCAAGGTACCTATCCAAGGTGCTTGAATTGCCAAGTTTTCACCATTGGACGATTATTTCTCTTTACTATTTTTTTTTTTTTTTTTTGTATTTTTCAAAAATGGGTATACCAAGGATCTTCAAGCATAGAACTTCTTGAGATGAATGATGTTAGTAGGATCATTCAAGAGTTCTCCTTCTGGTGTAGATAGCTGATAGGCTCTAGAGCCAAAGGATGCAGTGACAACATAAGGACCAAGCCATGTAGGTTCAAACTTGCCTTTCTTTTCTCGATCTGCTTGGACTTTCATGTTTTCTTTGAGGACCATGTCACCTGGCTGAAAGTGTCGTGGGAGCACCTTCTTGTTGAAATTCCTTTTGAGATGAGTTTGATAGACTGAGATGATCATATGCTTATTGTCACTTCTTGTCTAAGAGATCTAGTTGGGTGAGCCGTGATACTCTATATTCTTCATCTAATATTTGCCCCTGCAAGGATATGCGCAAGGAGGGAAGTTCAACCTCTATGGGTAGTACTGCTTCAACACCATAGACTAGGGAGTATGGAGTTGTGCCTGTGGATGTACGGAAGGAAGTTTGATAGGCCCATAGGGCTGGATTTATTTGTAGATGCCAATTGCAACCAGAGTCATTGACAAATTTCTTTAGGATTTTGAGGAGGGTTTTATTAGTTGCCTCTGCCTGGCCGTTACCCTGTGGGAAATATGGGCTAGAAAAGTGATGATGTATGCGGAGGGAAGTGCATAATTCTTCCATGTTGAGATTTTCAAAGTTACCTCCGTGGTCGATGAAGATGGTGGATGGGATGCCAAAGCAACAAACAATGTGGTACAAGATGAACTTGGAGACCTAAAATCCTGTAGCTGAGACTAGGGGGACTGCTTCCACCCACTTATTGAAATAGTCTGTAGCTGTTATTATCCATTTATGTCCATCAGATGATAGAGGTGTGATAGTTCCAACTAGATCAAGGCCCCAACAAGCAAAAGGCCAAGGTGGTGCAATAGGCTATAGATCCTGTGCTGGAGCGTGCATAAGATTTGCATGCTGTTGACATGGGAGACACTTTCTAACAAAGTCACAGGAGTCTTCTTCAATGGTAGACCAATAGTAACTTGCTATAAGGATTTGATGCGCTAGGACAATACCACTTGTGTGGGCACCGCAAAGTCTGGAGTGTACTTCTTTTTACACCATCGCAACCTCGTTTTGGTCTAAACATCAAGAGAGAGTATCGTGATAACCCTGATGATATAGGGTATTGGCTATGATAACATAGCGGGAGGATTTTTGAATGAGGTTCTGGCGTTGGGTATGCATGAGGTGAGGGGATATGATACCATCGTTAAGGTAAGCGTGAATCTCATGGTACCAAGGGGATTGGGGACCAACTAAGATACAAACACGGTTTGAGTCATCATTCACATAGGCAGGTGTGAGGAGCTACTCGCCTAAAAACTCATACTGTGTAGCTACTTGGGGAATTTCCAAGAGCGAGCCGATAGTAGCCATAGAATCTATTGCTTTGTTCTGTATTCGAGGCACTTGTGTAAACTGAAGCTTTGTAAAATGCTGGGTTAGCTGATCAACTAGCTCTTTGTAGGGTAATAGCTTTTCATCTTTGGTTTGATATTCATTTAGGGCTTGCTTGATGATGAGCTAAGAATCGCCAAAGATTTGTAACTCAGTGATGTTCCATTCTGTAGCTATCTTTAATCCTACTATGAGAGCCTCATATTCAGCTATATTGTTGGTGCTAGGGAATTGTAGCTTAAAAGCTTTTGGAATGTAATCTCCTTGAGGTGTGACCAACAATATTCCTGCCCCTGATCCACAAGATGTGTATGAACCATCAAAATAAAGCTTCCATGAGGGCTGTTCTTCAATTAGGCAGATATGCTCATCTAGAAATTCTATGATCAAAGGATATGCATCTATTAGAGGTGGATTAGCTAGGTGATCTGCTATAGCTTGCCCTTTGATTGCCTTTCTATCCACATACTGGATGTCAAATTCGCTAAGGAGCATAACCCATTTGGCCAAACGGCTTGTAAGTGCTGTTCTGGAGAGCATATACTTGAGAGGGTCAACCTTGGAGACTAGGTGGATGGTATGACTTAGCATGTAATGGTAAAGTTTTTGAGTTGAGAAAACAACTCCCAAAAAAGCTTTTTCCATAGGAGTATAATTGAGTTCATAACCAACTAGGGTTCTACTGATGTAGTAGATGGCTCTTTCTCTGCCATAGTCATCAAGCTATGCTAGAAGTGCCCCTAGAGCAGTAGGCATTGCTGATATGTACAAAATTAGGGGACGAACAGGAACTGGTGGAACCAAGATAGGGGGATTGGTGAGATACTGCTTGAGCTGATCGAAGCTGCGCTAACATAAAGGATCCCACTTGAAGTTCTCATTCTTCTTCAGTAAATGTGAAAATGGTGTACACTTATCTGTAAGCTGGGAGATGAAGCGCTGGATGGATTGAAGCTTTCCCTGAAGAGAGTGAAGCTTTCCCTGAAGAGAGTGAAGCTTTTGCAGTGTCTGGGGAGGAGGCATGTCTAAGATAGCTTTGACCTTCTTGGGGTTGATCTCTATACCTCTTTTAGAAACTATAAAGCCTAGAAGCTTGCCAGATGTGACCCCAAAGACACACTTCTTGGGATTCAACATGAGATGATATTTGGCTAACCTATCAAAGACTTTCTCCAGGTTAGCAAGATGATCCATGAAGGTATGAGATTTGACCAAGATATCATCCACATAATCCTCCAAAATGCTATGGATAAGATCATGGAAAATGGTAGTCATAGCTCTTTGATAGGTAGCCCCAACATTCTTTAGGCCAAAAGGCATCATGTTGTAGCAAAAGGTTCCCTAAGGGGTAGTGAATGCTGTCTTATGCTGATCCTCTTCTGCAATCTTGATTTGATTATACCCAAAAAATCCATCCATGAGGGACAAAATTTCATGTCCAGCTGTAAGATCTACAATCATATCTATGTTGGGCAAGGGAAAATCATCTTTTGGACAAGCTTTGTTAAGATCTCTAAAATTAGTGTAGATTTTGATGTCACCAGAAGGTTTAGTGATGGGGACCATGTTGGAGATCCACTCTGAGTAGTCGATAGGTCAGATAACCTTAGCAGCTAACATTCTTTCTAATTCAGCTTTGACCAGTAATGCCACCTTTGGGTGCATTTTTCTAAACTTTTGTCTGATGGGCTTGATCTTTGGATCAACTGCAAGATGATGAACTACAAGCTTTGGATCAAGTCCTGGCATGTCCTGATATGACCATGCAAATTGGCCAATATTCTCTCTTAAGACCTCAAAGAGGAGGTCAGCTTGGTCTTGTGATAGGGATGTAGCAATGTGAACAAGTCTGGAGATCTCTAAAGAACTGATGTTGACTTCCCTAGTATCCTCAATTAGAATAGAAGACACCTCTAGTCGATTATCTTGAGGAGGCAATGCTAAATCCTCATGTTCTACTTGTGGCTCTAGATTTTCTTGCTAAGGGGTGTTCTTCGCTGCCTTAGCTAGTCTCAGATTCACCTTAGTTCTAGTTTTGGGTGTATCGGAACTAGGTTGGGGATTTTCTCCAAAATACCCCTTGGGATCTAGCTTGTAGATATAGGTAGAATCTGGCTTTATTTTCTTGTGAGGAGTTTCAGCTCCCATGTTAGGATAAACCACGGATAGAAATAAAAACTACATGCAAATATAACCAATAATAGAAAATAATAGAACACACAAAAAATGAACACAAGGCACCAAGATTTAACGTGGTTCACCCAATCCCTGGGCTACGTCCACCAAACAGCAAGTCCAATCTTATTACAATCTAGTGATTACAACCTGATTACAATCCGTAATCCCTTACAGCTCAATACTGCTGCAAGAACCAATTTTGTATCACCACACATGAAAAATACCCAACCCTAAGACCTTTTTATACAAGTATTAAATTGCTTTAGGGTTATAACATGTCGGCCATATGTCAGCCATAATATGTCGGCTACCATGTCGGCTACTTCCCAAAAAGATTTTTTTGGGGCGATGCCCCGAACCCACTATTTATGAAGTATGTACAGTACTTTCCTGATCAGTGACCACAATCTAACAATCTCCCACTTGGGGACTGATCAAGCTCCACACTAAACAACAATCTCCCACTTGGAGACTGATCCTGTGGCAATACAACTACCACATGGGGCTCCCACTGGATCAAACCACCCTGGACTCTGCTGTTCTTTTATTCACATTTAGTCTAAAAGACCAACTGAAGCTGAAGAGGAGTTCAGCTTCTCCCTTGTTACAACCTTTGTAAACATATCTGCTGGATTTTCATTGGTATGTATCTTCTCCAGCTTTAATTATCCATCCTCCAAAACTAACCGAATGAAATGGTACCGCAACTGTATGTGTTTGGTCTTAGAATGTAGAGCTGAATTTTTAGCAAGATGAATGGCACTCTGACTATCTCTGAAAAAATAATTATCCTTCTGAGGATGTCCCAATTCTTCCAAGAAGAACTGAATCCATATCATCTCTTTGGCTGCCTCTGTAGCAACAACATACTCTGCCTATGTAGTGGAGAGAGCATTAATCTTCTGTAGCCTAGAAACCTAGCTCACGGCTGCCCCACCAATAGTAAAGACATAACCTGTAGTAATCCGCCTGGTATCAATATCCCCAGCCAAATCTGAGTCAACATAGCCCTGTAAATCAGTAGTAGAGCCCCCAAAGTGTAAACACTTATTGGATGTTCCTCTCAAATATTTGAGAATCCACTTGACAGCATTCCAATGCTCAAATCCTGGATGACTCATATACCTGCTAATGACTCCCACTACATGTGCAATATCTGGCCTAGTGCATACCATAGCATACATCAACCTTCCTACAGCTAAAGCATAGGGTACCTTGGACATCTTATCCTCGTCTTCCTGTGTCTTGGGACACATCTCCTTAGTCAATTTCAAATGACCAGGTAAAGGTGTGCTGACAGCTTTAGCATTCTCCATAGAGAAACATTGCAACACCTTCTCAATATAATCAGCTTGAGATAGCGTCAATGTTCTGTGCTTCCTATCTCTGCAAATCTTCATACCAAGGATTTTTTTTGCTACCCCCAAATCCTTCATAGCAAATGCATGTGCTAATTGGCGTTTCAGCCCCTTAATATGATCCATGTTAGACCCAACTATAAGCATATCATCAACATATAAACATAAAATAATGTAGCTATCATCATCCAAACTCTTAAAATAAACACAGTAATTTGAATGACACCTATTATATCCATGCTCATGCATAAAACTGTCAAATTTCAGATACCATTGCCTAGGTGCTTGCTTCAAGCCATATAAACTTTTCTTCAATTTGCACACTAAGTTCTCCTTACCTTTGACCTCAAAACCCTGTGGCTGAGCCATATATATTTCTTCATCCAAATCACCATGAAGAAAGGCTATTTTAACATCCATCTGCTCTAAATGCAAATCTTCAGTAGCCACAAGACTTAAAACAGTACGAATAGAAGTCATTTTAACAACAGGAGAAAATATCTCATCAAAATCAATTCCCTTTTTCTGTGCAAATCCTTTTACAACTAACCTGGCCTTAAATCTTTTCTTACCTCCTTCCTCTTCTTTCAACTTGTAAACCCATTTATTCTGTAAAGCCTTTTTACCTGCAGGCAACTTGCACAAATCTCATGTCTTATTTTTCAGCAAAGAGTCCATTTCATCTTTCATTGCAGACTCCCACTGAATCTTAGTATCCACCTACACAGCTTCATCATAACTTTTAGGTTCACCAGCATCAGTAAGTAAAATAGAATACAAAGAGGGAGAAAACCTTTGTGGAGGTCTAATTGGCCTTGTTGACCATCTAACATTCACTGGTGTGTGTGGTATTTATTGTTGCAGTTGTTGCACATCATGAGGAATGGCTGGAACATCAGCTTTTGGAGTATCATCCAACACTACATAATCATCTTCTTTCTTCTCATGTTGCTGCAACAGATCTTTGTACAACACTTTTTCATTGAATATGACATCTCAGCTTCTTATAATTTTACGATTTTCAAAATCCCAAAGCCTATAGCCAAATTCATTAATGCCATATCCAACAAAGACACATTTCTTTGATTTAGCTTCTAGCTTGGTTCTATTGTCAGAGTCTATATGAGCAAAAGCTTCACAACCGAAGGTCTTGAGAAAAGAATAACTCACCTTCTTACCAGTCCATGCTTCCTGTGAAATACCATAGCCCAAAGGAGTAGAGGGACCTCTATTAATCAAATATACTGCAGTATTGACAGCCTCCGCCCACATGTGTAAGGGCAACCCAGCATGCAACCTCATGCTCCTTGCGTGCTCCATTATAGTCCTGTTCATGCGTTCAGCCACTCCATTTTCCTGTGGAGTCCTTGGAACAATTTTTTGTCTACGAATACCATTAGTGGAGCAATAATCTTCAAATTCATGACTACAATACTCACCACCATTATCAGATCTGAGACATTTTAATTTGTTACCAGTCTCATTTTCAACCAAGCATTTCCATTTCATAAAAGTTTGAAATACATCAGATTTTTGTCTAAGGAAATAAACCCATACTTTTCTAGTTGCATCATCAATAAATGTAACATAATAATGAGAGCCACCAAGGGAAGATACCTGAGCCGGTCCCCATACATTTGTATGCACAAGCTCTAATTTCTCCTTTCTGTTTTCCTTCCCAGTCTTTACAAAACTCACTCTCTTTTGTTTTCCATACACACAACTTTCACAGAAATCCATATTCACACATTTTAGACTTGGTAAAACTTTCCTTGAATGAAGTACTTTCATACCTTTCTCACTCATGTGCCCAAGTCTATTGTGCCACAGCGCTGTATCAGAATCTACAGCAGCTATTTGTGCTCCCTGCTCAACTGCAGTAATTGTTCCTGAATATTCATTTTTCTCTGAAACAATCAAAGTAGAAGGAACAATATGACCTGTACAAAGATATAAGGTGCCTACTTTCACACCTTTTGCTACTACAAGGGACCTTTTGAAATCTTCCAATTTTTATCATTAAAAGTAACTACACAACCCTCATCACTGAGTTGCCCTGCTGAAATTAAATTCCTACTCAGCTTTGGAACATGTCTTACCTCATGTAGTAGCCAATGATTCCCATTCTGCAACTTAATCTTAATTTTTCCCTTTTCAACAATCTGACATGGTTCATTATCCCCCAAATAAACAAGCCCAAAATCCCCTTGGACATAATCAATGAAATAACCTCTATGAGGTGTAGCATGAAAAGAAGCACCAGAATCTAAAACCCATGAATCATCAACACTCTCGAAAGACAGAAGCAAAGCATCCTCTTCGGATTTTTTACTTACCACATTTGCCTCTTTGTCTCCATCTGATTTATCTCCTTCATTTTTCTTTCGAGTCCAGCAATCTTTCTTTTTGTGCCCTGGTTTCCCACAGTACTAGAAATCATTTGGTCCTCTCGATTGAGACCTCCTCCCCTTTGACTTTCCTCTTGATTTCCCACGATTTCCAGAGTTACTTCCTCTTTCAGTCGTTCTACCCCTGCTTTGTGCATTTAAGCACTTCTTGATGTAGATCCACCTGAGGATTTTCTACGAGTTTCCTCACTTAAAATAACACCGATCACATCATCATATTTTAGGGTACTAGATCCAGGAACATAATTACTCACCGCCATTACCAAGCCATTCTAGCTTTCAGGCAAAGAACACAAAATCAAGAGAGCCCTAATTTCTTCATCAAAATTGATACCCACAGAAGATAATTGACTAGTAATAGTATTAAACTCATTTAAATGATCTGCAACAGATCCACCTTCTGCCATTTTCATATTAAATAAACGCTTCATGAGAAATACCTTATTTGAAGCAGAGGGCTTTTCATACAGTGTCGCTAGGGTTTTCATCAAATCTTCTGTCGTCTGTGCTTTTGTAATATTAAATGCCACCGATGGTGCCAAGCATAATCGAATGCTTCCGAGTGCCTTTCTGTCCAAAAGATCCCATTCAACCTCTGACATAGTTCCCTGATTCTTGGCTTTTCCTTCCAACGGCTTCCATAAATCCTTCTGATATAAATAGTCTTCCATTTGCATCTTCCATAACTGGAAGTTCTGCCCATTAAACCTGTCAACCCTCAACTTACCCATGACCAAGCCAAAACCAGGCTCTGATACCAATTGTTAGGATAAACCATAGACATAAATAAAAACTACATGCAAATATAACCAATAACAGAAAATAATAGAACACACAAAAAATGAACACAAGGCACCAAGATTTAACGTGGTTCACCCAATCCTTGGGCTACGTCCACCAAACAGCAAGTCCAATCTTATTACAATCCAGTGATTACAACCTGATTACAATCCGTAATCCCTTACAGCTCAATATCGCCGCAATAACCAATTTTGTATCACCACACATGAAAAATACCCAACCCTAAGCCCTTTTTATACAAGTATTAAACCGCTTTAGGGTTATAACATGTCGGCCATATGTCAGCCATAATATGTCGGCTACCATGTCAGCTACTTCCCAAAATTTTTTTTTCGGGGCGATGCCCCGAACCCCACTATTTATGAAGTATGTACAGTACTTTCCTGATCAGTCACCACAATCTAACATCCCATGAATCTCATAAGTGCTTCCTCTGATGTGAACTCATCAATGTGTATGATGCTTGGTTGGTCCCAATCTATGAGTTGTGGATGGGTGAGTGGTAGGTCAATGAAATGGATGGATAGTTCTTGGAGAACATAGTCTCCTAGGGAGACTTGGTCTGGGATATTGTCGTAGGCTCTCTTTTCAACTTCCTTAAGAATGTCTTCAATTTCAAAAAGGTCATGGTGAATGTTCGAAAAAGCGTGACCATCCGTATTGGTGCCCCCAGTTGTAGGTATGCCAAAGCCAAGACCTGACTTCAATTCCCACTTGTGTGTGTCGATAGGGAATTGCATGCCTCTTTCTTCTGGTCCTAGACCACCACCTTGATAATTTCATTTGTCAGTAATGAGCTTATGTTCTTGGGGATACTTCTGGCTGAAGTGATCAAGGCGTGCTTGATTTCTTTAAGGTGCATCCTTATGTAACCAATTGTTGATATCTGGAGTGAGCTCCTCATGAAGAGGGATTTTTGAGGATACAAAGGTTGTTGGGCCAAACTATTTGTAACAAGGAGGTGGAATCTCCTTAGCTTTGTGATATGTCGGTCGTTCATGGGCATGTGGATCAAGTGAGAGTGCCTCGACATCAAATGCATCTGATAGACTATATTCTCCACAGCCTTTGTTATTGATTTTCATGGTAGATAGGGTGGAGGCGAGGATGGTTTCTGGGTCATTACAAGTGTGGGATGAGCTGGCGATGGATGTGCCGATATCAATTCTAGGGCAATGGTTTGTATATGAAGCTTCAATCACATTGCAGTAAGCAAAGGGTTCTGGATCGTCATGGATGGTCACCTCAGTGCCTTGATGCAAAAATTTGATGCACTGATGGTAAGTGGATGGAATGGATTTCATGGCATGAATCCATGGGTGACCGAGGAGGATGTTAAATGGTAGGTTTAGATCAATAACATGGCAGAGTGTTTCTTGGATGACTGGCCCAACCTTGATTGGCAGCAAAATAGTTCCTTCTGTGGTTCTTTCCAAGTTGTCATAAGCTTTGATGGTGATAACCTCACTGATGATATCTGCCTTAGTATACCCAGCTTGTTTTATGAATTTTAGGGTACAAATATTCAAGGCTAATCCATTATCTATCATTACTCTTTTCATGGCAAAATTGGATACCATGATGGCTATGCGAAGTGGAATGGTGTGATCTGTCTCGACCATGGGTATGTCAGTGGTTTTGAAAGATAGGGCACATGAGGAGGATAGGTGTCCAACAAGATTACAAAAATCAGTAACATTGATATCTGAAGGGACACGGGATTCTATAAGAGCACTGTCAAGGATGTTCTTGTACATAAGACTAGTGTGGAGAAGGTCTAAAATGGAGATTTGGGCTGACATGTTCCCAAGGTGTTCCAAGATATTGTACTGGCTTTTTGATGGAGCTGATGGTGCTGGCAAAATGGGTGGACCTATGATATTAAATTGCATTCGAGTGGTGGCTGCACACTCATTGTTTGGTCCTTGGATATTGATAACATTGATAGAAGGCTCTTTCTAAGATATACAACCTATAAGGCTACCATAGTCTATATAGGATGAAGTGTGGTCATTATTCTTCCCATGCTGTTGGTTTGGCTGGCAGTTGTTGGTGTTGTTGTTGTTGGTTTGGATACGTGCTTTTCCAGGAGTTTGGTTGTTGTGTGGAGGAAAAGCATTTTGATAGATCTCTAAGCCTATATTGGGAGAGGTTTGGGCGCCAACACTGATTTCTTTCCGATCAATGAGGTCCTGCACATAATCCTTCAGTTTCATGCATCTGAGGGTAGTGTGACCTTATACCCTATGAAATTTGCAGTACTCATTATCTTTGTACCATGCAGCTTTGGATTGGCCTGGGTCGATTTGCTGAGTAGGAGGAAATTTGATGAGGTTTTCCTTGACTAATTTCTCAAAAATGACATCCAAAGGTTCACCAAGGGGTGTACAATTTCTAGGTGTAGGTTGGAATCTGGGCTTTTGTCCTGCAGCTACATTGATAGCATTAGCTTGATTGCAAGACCCTTGAGAGCTTGGTCTTGGATTGTGGTTTTGATAGCTTTGGTTATTCTGCTATTGGTAGTTGATAGCTTGCTAATTGTTTGGTTGATATGGTGGGTTGGACTGGTTTTGAGAAGGACCAACAATATTCACATGTCTGGTGTTAGTGACGCCATCTGTTGCAACATGCTTGTTTTTGTTCCAATACCTAGACTTGTCATTGGAATGTGATTGATTTTGGTTGGCTTCCTTGTAAATCTTGGCCACACCATCTTAATGAGTCCTTGCTCAAGGATCATTCCTTTCTTTTTTATATCTTTGTAGGTCTGCAAATAGTTCATGGTCATGTGGTGAGCAAAACTAGGATGGGCATTATCAATAAACATTTTCACCAAATGGCGCTCTGGCAAGGTGCAAGATATGCGTGTGGTAAGGGTTTTCCATCTTTGCAGATATTCAGGAAGGCTTTCTCCACCTTTTTTCTTAGTGTGGACAAGATCAACTACTGAGAGCTCTGTTTCAACAAGGTGGGCATATTGGGCTACAAATGCCTCAGACAATTCAACAAAATTTTTAATTACGCCATATGGTATTCTATAAAACCATTCAAGAGCTGGTCCGGCCAAGCTTTTGGGAAAGAGACGCAAGAGGAAGACATCATCGTATGCCACTTCTTGGCAGTGCATGTAAAATTCTTTGATATGTGTGAGAGGGTCTCCTTTTCCTCTAAATTTGTCAAAATTGGGTGTCTCAAAATGCTTGGGAAATGGTGTCATGGTAATGGCTCTGTCAAATGGGTAAGGACACACATTATCAAACTTGAAGGTTTTTGGATCATTTCCTTCTTTGATGTTTTTCAAAGCTATCTTCATGGCTTCCCATTATGAATTAATGGGTGATGGCTGGGGTGCCCCCAATGTAGGAGTGTCCTGAGGTAGGTATGCGCTAGATGGGGCAATGGAATATGGATGGATTTGAGGGATGGGCTGGTAAGGATTGTACATGGCTTGAGCAACTGAATGGTGGATGATGGGTTGCTGAGGTGGAGGTGGCACATATTGCTGCATGTGTTGCGAGGGTTGCTGCTGATATTGGATTTGAGGTTGGGATTGAGGGATGTAGGCTGGCTGTGGGATAAATGGATTGCTTTGTGGAGGTAAGGTATAAGATGGTTGTGAAGCTTGGGGAAAGGATCAAGGAGCTTGTGGAACTTGGCTGTGGATTTGAGGAGTTTGACCAATATATGTGGGTTGTGCCCCCATTTGGGAAGGTATCTACATGGTGAAGGAGGCCAAGTAATTGGTGGTTGGTGGTGGTGGATTTCCTCCTAGAAGTGGCATAGAAAAATAGTTGGTGATAGGAGGTAATGGATTAGTTGGTAGTGGAGGTGGTGGGAATTGAAAGCTAGGGAATGGAACTGATGGGGTTTGATAGCTTGGTGGCTGGATTTGAAAGCTTGGTAGAGTGATGGAAAGAGCTTGGGTCACTTGAGAGCTTGGCAGAACATTGGTAGTAGCTTGTGGGGTTTGATAGCTTTGTGGAGTGAGGGTAGTAGCTTGTGGATTCATGGCTGATGGCACTGAGCTCCAAGGACTTAGTGGAAATGATGTAATTGTGTTCTGAGCTGAGATAAACAAGCTGGGGGTGATGAAGGGTTGATTACTTGGCCCCATGGGTGGCATCCCTATTGTATATTTTTGAGGTTGGCCAAAGATGCTAGCACTGATTTGGGAGATGGGTGGATTTGGAAGGTTGGGTTGGAGAGCAGCAACAACAATAGTGAAGGGAGTGAATGGTGAGGTGTTTTGGGCAAAGGGGGTTTGGGATGGAGTGGTATGGACCAATGGTGGAGTGGTGGTGGTTGGATTGGCTTGTGGAAGGGAGATTTCAACTTGAGTGGAGGCTGGTATGTTTGGGTTTGTTGGATCATATGGGGTGGGTTGAGGCTCTTCTTTTGGCATATATTGAGGATAATTCTAATCATAAGAGCCTATGAGTGGTTGGAGTTTCTCAAACAAGGGGTGCAATGGATCTGATAAGGGGGGAGGTCTTCCAAAGTCGAAGGCTCCAATGTTGTCCCTTCAAAAGTTAGCCATGATTGTTTCCTTTTTTTTGTCTATAATGGCGTTCACCAATATTGAATTTCTTGGTTGGTTCATGAAAGCTTCAATGTCAGTAGGTGATGGTATAGCATTCTCTGGGCTGAAGGATGGTTGACTGCTCAAGGGGAGCAATGCTGTTGGATCCGAATGATATGGATCCATTATTTCCTTCTCCTTCTTGCCTAAGTGAGTGACGGGTGGCATGAAAAATGTAGAATGTTTCCTAGGGATGAGATGTAACAATGCTGATGGATGCAAAAGGGGAAGGATTTTCTATGCAAATGATCTCCTAGGTTGAGGCAAAGCTATATGACAAAACCTAATGAGGATTGGGTTGGGGATTCTAACTTCAAAGATATGTTGCCAAAGCACGAAAGGTCTGCTTTCCTATGTGCAAGCTTGATGGTGATTGTGTCAACTTAAGGATAGACTGATGATCCTTTAGGAAGAACACGAGATTGACCACTTATGGATCCCAACCTTTAGCTCAAGGTTATGAGGGATAACAAGTGACAAAGCTAGATTACCCTAGACAAAGCTTTGTCAAAGGGATAACCTTGGTGAGGCTGGTGGATTTGGAAGATGTTAGGAATGGAAAACTTTTGGCAAGGTGACAACAATTTTGAAGGCTTGGATGTGAAGATTTTGGATTGCTGGCTAGATGGTTTGGTTCTAAATGAGATGGATGAGCTAAAATTCTTAAGGGGAGGACTAAAGATGGCTGGCTTTCCTACAAATATGACTCTAAAGTGAAGTTCATGCAAGAAGATGTGGAGAAATAAGGGGGTCTAATCATAGAAGTCATGCCTAGTTGGTAAGGCATAAGCATTGTTAACCCCTAGATGTTCGTTAAGTTGGATGGTGCAATCTAACCAGGCATCTTGAAGGGCTTTGTCAACAGCTTTGTCCTCTGCTTTGTGGAGTTTGGCAATTCGAGGGCTTGGTGTTAGTTCCTTTCTCTTGGCTGAAAGTTCTTGGTATGCCTGAGATGGCTTGAGTTTAACTTTGTGAAACTTCTGTTCGAGTTTGGGTTGTTTTGACATAAATTCTTGAATTTTTTTGGCTTTGAGAGATCTCAGTTGTTTTGCTTCAACTTGTTCAACTTCTGGAACAGGCAGTGACTACGCTAAGTGTGCCCTAAGCTAGGATTGACCAAGTTTGGCAAACATTCATTCAACAAATAAAAAATCAAGTAATAGATAGAAACAACTAGATAGAAGTTTTTGATTCTCAGAATGTGATACTTGCGCCAAGGAGTGGTATGGTTTACAAATGTTTCAATCAGTCACTTCAAACAAATTAACATCCTAGATGGTTGTTTGCAAGGCTGACAATTGGTTTAGCTAGGGAGTCCTCGATATACCCAAGGTACGTGAGGCCCAAGTCTGTAGATGAAACCAAAAAGATGTCACACAGCTGAGAGGAGCAGTAACCCACTTCTCCTCTTTCACTTCTCAAGGGTATAAAGTTCCTTGAGGCTTAGCCTGAGTGAAAAAATCTTGATTCCAAGAGAGGTGTCTTTGGATTCACCTCCCGATCTTTATACTCTGCCGAAACACTGGAGTTGAGGTCATCCCAAGGGGTGATGAAATCCCCAAGCAGGCCTCCTAAAAAGAGAAACAAGGTTTTGGATCCTAATTTTATGTACCCAAGATGGCCTCGAAAGACGACAAGGGGAGAGAAGACTTGGATGACCTTGGGCTAAAAAAAACACGCTTGTTCTTTTACCAAATGACTCTTATGTGTGTGGATCTAGACTTTTCAAGCACTCATGTTTAAGAGACAATGTTCAATTCCAACTTTGAAATGCACCAACAAAGCAAAATCGATCGAAAAATGAATACAAGAAGAAGAGTTAGGGTCAACAAAAAAGTAAACCCACGCACTCGGAGGCCCTCCACGTCAAGTATTGATTAATTTTCTTTAAAGCATTCAAGAGTTGTGATTTTGTTTTAAGCCCAAAACAAAGATGTGTGAAACTCGATTGTCAAGCGCGCACCTGGCCCTCCACGTCAATAGTTGTTCAGTTTTAGTGCCCAAATGAAGTGTTAGCGAACCTAACGTGCATTCAAGGAATTTTCTAAGTTAGAAAAACTAATGAAAACACAAGTAAGTGAAGTTTGATCTTTGTGGAGCACTTAACACCCTCTTTGGTGGACTCATCCCCATAGATGGCGCTGAGATTGCAACCAATGGTTAAATTGATGGGTGATTAAAGAGGGTGAGTCCAAATACAAACTCACTTAAAGCGTCTTTATTTAGTTTTTATAATTTAGTAAGTTTCTAGAATGTAGATTCTTTTTATGTCCCAAAGGATAAAGTGTGATATATTGCAATGGTTAATTGATCCTTTTGCATTCAAGATTGGATTTGTTGTTTTAATCATACATTCCAAGAAATTTTTTAATTTTTATCCATGGCATTCAAGAGTGTGTTTTGAGCAACATACATTCAAAAGAAAAATGTGTTTAAACATGCAAGTTCATTCCACGAAAAATTTAAAAAGCATGATTAAATTTGTTACTCCAACCTGCAATAAGACAAAAAAAAGCAAATTGATTAGTCACCCAAAATCTTCCAAAAGGAAAGCTTAACTATGAATTTTTTTTAAAAAACTTTTTTTGTTCTTTTTTCTATGCGTAAAAATGCTTAAAATAACCTCTATTCTATGGAACCACAAAAAGTGCATAAATAAAGATGTTAAAACAAAAATGCAAAAAAGACAGGCGGAGACGAAAGTTCATCAAGCGCAGATGCCAAACTGCAGAGACGCTGATCTGCGGAGACGACAGAGAAAGAGGCACAGACGATAGTTTAGTTTAGTGGCGCAAAAAATAGGAAATCGAGCGAAGACATTGAACTGCGGAGACGCTGATCTGCAGAGATGATATATTAGGTTGGCGGCAGCAGAGATGACAGAAGACTAGAGGTGGTGGCAGAGACGACAAAGGACTAGAGGCGGCGACAGAGATGATAGAGTAGCTGGCAGAGATGACAGTTTATAGGTGTAGATGCCAAACTACGTAAACAACAATCGAGGTTGCAGAGACGACAGTTCACCAAGCGTAAATGATAGTTCATCAGGCGTAGATGCCAATCTGCGGAGACGCCGATCTGCAGAGATAACACTGCACAAACAGAATAAAAACAAGCGGATTTTTTTAGAATTTTAAATTTTTTTTGATTATTTTCGGATTTTTAGAGGGTTTGTCTTCTTCCTAAGTGCATTCTTTAACCTGCAAAAACAAGCAAAACACACTACAACCCACTCAAACAACAACAAACATTAGATGGTTAGTTTATAAGAACAAAACATAGAGTGAAATGGATGAATGAATGACCCATAGTGGGGTCCCACCGGGCGTGCCAAAATGTATATGAGAAATATGTTAACAAGTAATACTAATCTATTAAAAGAACAAAGCATTAACTAACAAAATTACTATAACATATAAGAGAGACCAAAAGAGAAACTCTCAAATGAGAATATGAGCTATGGAATGGCTCTCTCAATGAGATTATTCTCTTGATGTATGGATTAGTCTAATGGATTAGTTTGGTAGGATTATGGGATGTATGCTTAAGCTTCAAACTAGCTTCAATGGAGATTTTTGGGATTTTTGGTGTAGATGTATGAGATTGGTATAAAACTTGGTCTTAAAATGGCATTATAACTTTAGCTTAAAAGTTGTGATGATATGGCTTGGGAGGTGATTCAATTTATAGGCTAAGGGCTTGAGGGATGGAGGGCTAAGATGCAAGGAGAGAAAAAAGCTTATGGAGGGCTAGGATGCACTCAAAGGAGAGCACATGGATTGTGCTTGTTTAGCACCAACCAGGGAGTGACACATGTCACAAGGTGAGTGGATGGAGAAAAGGGGATGGATGAGTCAAGAAAGGAGGCTCAAGGGATAATATCTTCATAAAGACCCTTCATTATGGCTTGTAAGAGCTTGTAAGAGTCTTTATTGCCTTTGTAAGAGCATTCATTATTGGGTGGTTGGGATATTTTGGAAGGAGTTGAGATTGTTGACTTTGCTTGGCTTAGGAAAGTCTTAAGCTTGCTTAGGGAATGTGACAAGTTTAGGGGGTGGATTAGGGTTGGGTTTAGGATTAGATTAGGGATGTTAGAGATTTGAAAGTGGATGGCATTCATGAGGGTGGGTGAGTTAGTAGCTAAGCTTGGTTAATATGGGTGGATGGGGTGGATTAGGCTAAAAAGAGGGTTTAGGGATAAGCTAGGGGCTTATTAGATTTGAGGGTTTTATTTATCAAATAGATTTATTTAATAAATGGGGATTTTGGAATTAGATAGAAGAAAAAGATTTAATTGATAAATAATAGGTTATTTGATTTATCAATTAGGACTATAGATGATTAATTAAATTAATCAGCTAGGAGATGGCAAAGGATTAATTAAATATGAATTTAATTAATGATGCCTTTAGAGATAACTAAATAGGATTACCAAAGCGGTGTAATCAAATTTAGGTGTCTACAGTAATCACTACATATATAAAGTCTAGATCATACATAACATAACTCATTACTTCAAATGCTGAAATAGATTTAACTATGTATGACATTCATCAACATGAAAATGTAAACACATAGCACATAAGATTTTGGTAACCCAAAAACCCTCCAAGGTCAAGGTAAAACTGGGGTGGGGATGACACCCATAGATCTTCACTATTTTGGTAACAAAGTTTGCCTATTAGGGCCACAAATTTGATCACTTATAATGATATACCCTTTGAGAGGTCTACCTTGTTAAGAGTTATACAAGGCTGTTAGGTTTACCTTGATTAAATTATTTAACACTTATAATGAAGTAAAGACTCTATTAAGAGATTTACTTAGGCCTATTAGGACCACTCTATTAAGAGATTTACCCTGACTTACTTTTCCAAAATGATTTAGTACTTGATCCTTCAGTCTGCACTATCAATGCTGATTACAAATCTTCTCCTTCTAATCTCTGATCTCATCTCCTATGTGACATATCTTTAATCTTCTCTTCATTGATTTACCTAGTCACTACACTTTGTTACTTCACAAATCTTGCTTGCAACCTCTAAAACCTAACTCCTTCACATATAATAATTCACTTCTCTTCGTGCATACACCATTACATTATTGAATAGGATTTGCATCTTCCCTTTTAAAGACATCTATAGATTCTTCTAGAATAAGATCAATGATCTAGATGTTTCCCTTATTTCCTCTTCATTTGATTGGTTGTCCCTCCTTCATAGGGATAGATGATCCATGTGAAAACATGTAACAACCTTTGTAACAACTCTATGGTCATTAAATTATATTTACACATTGGCTCACAATGGTTTACCTCTAAGTTTGTGACATTTTAGACATTCTTGATCAAATTGTGTTACTCAACACATACTATCTCTAATGCTTGATCATATCTATTCTTCCTATTGATACTCAACCTCAACTAGCTTGGCACCTTCAATATGAATTGACATCCATATGCTTTGTCTTCTTTAAATTTACTAAACTCATCTTGCATAGGAATACTAGGCCACTAAAGACTTGATCGTCTCATATAGAACTTGACATATACAAGATTATTTACAATTATTTACAAATACATGACTTAGCCTATATAGAGTAAATTGGTCATAGTGATGACCAACTAACTCTTCTTTATATATGACTAAGTGTTTGACACTAATAGACAACAAAACTAGAGAGATCATGAATCTCCCCCTTTGACATTAGTGGCAAAAACACATTCTCATGATTACATCATTACAATATAATTTAAAAATGATAGTACTCCCCCTATGCCTATGACTTGGTCCATGTAGGACTCAAAATCTTGTATAACATATATAAAATACATATATTGCATGACTCAAATAGTTTGATGTTTCTTGTCATACCTTTGTTTAGACTTCTGTCATTCATCTAAGCTCTCCATCTCTGATTTGATCATTTGAAAACTTATTTTCTTTCTGCTTTCTTATCTATAACCCCCCTTAATTTTGTCACTTATGTCTGTTGCTAGGGTTGGGAGGATGGAATCAAACCATATTTATTAATAAATGACTTCTATGTTTGGATAATCATGGCAAGAGCATGATCCCATGTAGTTCAGATTGATTCCAAAACTTGAATATTTATCTCTAAATTTACAACTAAGTCAATTAAGCTATCAATAGTAGAAATATTATGATCTAATTGTACTAATTTTTTTCCCCTGAAGCTAACTCATGTTGCATTACCTCTAAATTAGGTATTAACATGGATTGTATGAAGATAAGTTTGGCCCTCATTTGACTATCTGGTATGTGTAGCTCAACCAACCCCCCTTGTGCAAATAATAATATATTGTAATGAATTGAATTGGATTTAGCTCATTGAGAGATAGAACACCCTGAGGATTTTAATTCAACCTTAACCTTTTGATTATTTACTTGAAATCCATTTTTGAATCTCGACACATCACAAATAATGTTGTACAAATCTTGTATTTTTTTAACAAGTTCTTCTAGATTTTATACAAGTGCCAATAGTTCAACCTTTCTAAATGCAATTACAAAAGAAGCTTTCTCTAGTACCATTATCTCAAAATTTTTCTTTGACTAGACCATTAATTTTTCATTTGTTTCTATAACCTCAATATCACTTTCTCAAAAATTTGCACTAATTGAGAAATAATAGGGGCCTATTTGTTAATGTTATAAATATCAAATGCATCAACAAATATGTCTTTTATATCATACAGTACTTACTTTTGTTGTTTCTCTCTTCTTATCTCCTCTTTTCTTTTCTTCCTTGCCAAAATGTCTTGTAGCATTAATGTTTGTTCAAATGTGAGATTCTTCAAATCCCAATTACGAACTTCAATGACTTCATCCAAGTTAACATATTTACTTGGAGAACTGAGTTTCTTCTTTCCTATACCATTTTTAGAAGTGTTGTTGCTCGACACTGCTGGGGATAGAGTGGGTGAAGGTGTGTCACCACTTGGGCTAACTGTTACATCAGTGCTAGAGACAACAATAGTAGCTCTTAGCATGATTTGTACTATAGGGGCTTGTAACTAGTGTGTAGATGTGGAATCTATCATAGCTAGGGAAATTATCTATTAGAAATTATTCTTATCTCCTTCATTTTCTTTTCCTCTATCTTTATGCTCTGCGTCTTTATTTCCCTCTACTAGAGGTCCTGATACTTGTGGTGCTTGCTGACATGTAGTAGAGTAATCTTTATGTAACTCCTTATTTTTCTCTTTTTGTTCTTTCTCCTTTTCTAGATCCTTGACATCAATTATCAATGTTTTGGTTTGTGAGGCTTGTTGGAGTTGTTGCTCAATCTATTTTGTTTGTTTATTGAAATCAACAACTTAAACTTGTATTTCTTCTATCTTAGGACATACCTTTATTTGTTGAATTACATGAGTATTAGGTGTGGTGACATGAATAGGGGATACATTTTCCTATGAGTTTGACACACCTGTGTCTTCTTCATCACCATGTATATCTTCAATAGTTAAAGTATCCTTTTCACTCTCCTATGTACCACCTTTACCTTTTCCATTGTTGTTAATATCTTTCGTAGTTATTCCAAAAATACTCTTCCACTGTAGTTCATTTTGCTATACAACAACCTCAATTTTATTTTGCAATATCATAAAGGTTCTAAATTTAGGAACAAACCTATTTCTATACTTCTCCAAAAATGTTGTCATTTTCTTAGCTGTTAGTTCATACATGATCTTAGTTAATGCCCCTTCTCTTATTTTCCTTTTAGTTATTGTTTTCTATTGCCACTTTCCATCAATTCTATTATACAATTCATTAAGAATCTTGCTTCCTATCTCTATAGGTGTTAATTTTAATTTACCCATCATATCTATTATGGCTTCTTCTACCTTAGTCTTATCTATGACACTCAATGTATCATACTTTATGAACTTAAAACCTAAGAAGCCTACATCATTTCTAACATTATCACATACCTCATCAATAGATTTAGGCTTTATGTGAACAACCACTTAGTAGTGACTTGATTCATCATATTTATTCTTCTCTTCATCTTATACTTCATCTTCCTTTTGTGCTATTAGTTTTCTTCTGTTTGTCTGACCTTTGGTGGCTAATAATTTTCTCTTTGCTACCCTTGTGCCACTAGAACCTTCACTAGGTTTTGTGATCCTTGAAACACCCTTTTTCAATGGTAACTTGGCACTAGCTATTGTTGCTTTTGTAGCTCTCAATCTGATGGTGCAGGAGGAGAGAGGGGCATAGATTTTGCTTTCTTTGCAGTCTCTTCACCTTAAGCTCTATGATTTTGACTGTCTTGGCCTTCTTTGATGGTGGGGTGACAAGTGCTTGGGATTTACCCTATTTTTTTTTCACTTTCTTCCACTTCCTCTATATTATCATCACTCACTTGATCTTCTCCTAGTCCTTGTGTGATCATCAACAATCCTTCACTCCTAATTTGTGTGCCTAGTTCCCCTTCTAGGTCTTTTATGATTTTATTCCTCTTCTTTTCAGTATAAACAATCTTGATATCGATTATTATTCTTTCTTTTTCTTCCTCATACTTGCCAGAGGACTCGACCTTTGTATCAATTTCTTTAGTTAGTAGTGCATTAATTGTTGCACTCACATCATCAATGTCAATTTCATATCCAAATGGTTTAAGCTAGGATACCCTCGACTTAACTACCTGTATACATGTGTAGTCGGTGTCAACTAGAAAACATACATCATTATAATTTTTTCAACTAAGGATGTAGGAATCCTTTTTCTTTTCCTCATTTTTTATTTAAATTCATTAGAGTATCCATCTAACACATTCTCAAAACTGTCTACTAAGTTGGAAATATACTCACTTATCTACTTGATTGCATATTTTCCTTGTTCTCACACAATATTTCCAACAAAAGGAAAACAAATTTGAATGTAAAATAAAATACATATTATTTGCAATCTAAACTTACATATTCAATTTCTCACTTTTCTAATTGATAAAAGGTTCTTAGCCAGCTGCAACCTTTGGAGCTCAGCAAGATCATATTCATGATCTTTCATTGAAATCTTCCAAGCCTGATCTATTGCCATACATGGCACACTATTCAATTAGCTTCACTAGTAGAATTAATGTGCAATCATTCTCACTACAAATTCAATCAATGGATAAGTGATGTTTGAAATAGACATGAAATGTCCATTCCACTTGGCTTTGGTGTTTTCCTTAATTGCTTCATTACTCGTGCATCACATGGTCTTCTTTTTTTTATCAAATGTTAGGTACAATATGACAATAGGAATGATCTTCTTCATGATTTTGACCAATCCATTCTCTAGCCACAAACTCATGTTGTGAATTCAGCTTAACACAACCTTGATCCATTAAATTATGAAATTTCATAGAAAATCTAGGGCACACGCTAACCCTTTTCTCTCAAAAATTTTGAATTCATCCTTTAGTATTCCTTCACCACACAACTTTTGGTATGCCAAGATAATCTCATAATCTCCCACTTCACCAATTTTGTAAATGTAACAACTCCTAACATCATGTATCATGATAACCCTAGGTGGTATCAATGATAAAGCTCCTATTAAATCTCTTTTCATAGTGATTTCAGGAATACCATGATATAGGTGGAGGAAAAGTGTCACTCTTCACCAATTGAACATTGTTGACCTCTTCTCCTTGATTCTTTATAAATAATAATGATCTGGATGCCATTTTTCATATTAGGGTTTCAAAATTTTTCTTTTTGAACAACTTGGTACAACTGGTAATCAACACGATCACTTTTCAACAAAAAAATCTCTTTCAATTGCCTTTGAAATCACTTCACAAATTGCTCAAATCACCTCGAGTTCTCAAAATCTAAATGCAAGGTGTATAAAAATATTTTCAAATTTTTGATATATACCTTCATTTGTTCAAATTAGGGCTCTCACAAATATTGTGTACTTAGGTGGAATCCAGTTGTCTCGATCATCATTACACTTTTAACTAGATCTCCATAGTACAACTATGTCAATGCCATCTAACTCAGTGTATACATTAGTTTGGTTGTTATGTGTACTCAGTCTATATTGTAATACTCAATCAATACAGACAATATTACTTATGCTCAACATCCAATTATGTAAATGTATGATTCTTTCTATTAATATGTTCTAATGCATCTTATTTTATGTAAATATGAAATTTGGAACAATTTATGTTAGGAACTGATGTAAGATAAGTCATATGAATATACAATTCCTTGCATAGCTTTTTGATTAGGTTGAGGTACTATGATCACCTTCTCCATTGTATTGGGTGATCTTAGATTCAATTGTTCTAGTGCTTCTAGCTTCTACCTTCTTCTTCCAAGGTTAATTCATCTCTTTCTTTGTATTTTCTACATCTACTTTTCCTTTTCCTCTGATGTGTTCATTTTTTGGTGCTAGTGCTTGGGTCTTGCAATTTTTTCTCATATGTCTAGTCTTATGATAGCTAAAACAAACTGATATTCCATTCAACTATTTCTTGTAATTTCCTTTGAAATACATTTTCATGCATTTTTCTAGAATGTGACCATATTCTCCTAAATAATGACAACTATACCATGTATTGTAATCCCAATTATAAGAGCTACTTTTCTTAGGTGCATTTTCTTGTCTTTTGGTTGTCTAGTTAGATTTTTCCTGTGATTTGTATTTATGGCTCTATGTCCATACTTTTGATGATTGTTACAATATCCCTCAAATATAGGTGTAGTATGTGTGTTGCTGATTTTTTTATCTAAATTCATGTGCTTGATGACCTTGTCTTGCATTTAAAATAATTACCAATAAACTTAGGTTTAGGATTTTGCATACCATTTTTGCTTCTGCAAATATTTTCTATGTGTCCAAGTTTACAACAATGATAACATGTAGGTTTTCCTTTTGACTTTGCAATCCTTTTCTCTCCACTCTCAAATGATTCTAGTTCTTTAGTAGATGAATAATTCTTGGGATGTCCTAATCCAGAGGTGTCATTAGGTGTTCTTGGTGATCTCATCATTTCTTCAAAATATCTTATTGCTTCACTAGGCTTGTTCATCCTTTACACAAGTTCCTTCTCAGATCTTAACTCATTTTTTAATTTTTCACTTTATGATATAACATTTTATATCTCCATGTCTTTCTTGTTTAGTTCTTGATTTACACATATCAATTGATTCATCATTTCTAATTAAAGTGTTTGTTAGATTTTGTATATTAGATGATCTTTCTTCAAGTCTAGTAGCCACTTGTCTTTTTTCTTCATTGCCATAATTTTTTCTTCTTCAACTTTCTTCTTTTGTTTTGTTACCTCACATAAAATTATGGATTGAATTTCATGTTCTCTCTTCAAACCTATGACTTCTTTATTCAAAGTGTTTTTCTTCTCTAGTAGATCTATTATTTCTATGTCACTTTCACTAGAACTTCCATTGTCAAATAGTCCTTTGGTGTATACTTCTTGGCAGAGAGTGCCATTTTGTTCAAAGGCCATATCCTTTCTTTTCTTCAAGTATTTTCTTAACTCCTCTCTTTTTGTCTCAAGTTGTTATAGTATGAGTTGGATGTCAATCTTTTGATTCTCAACAATCTTTTCCAATTTGTAAGCCTCCATCTCCAAGATCTAAACTCTCAAGCCATTAAAATTCTTCCAAGAGAACTTTTGTCTAATACCAATTGTTTAAAGTTTATTGAGAGGGTAAAATAATGAGGGGGGGTGTAACTACTTGCCAAGGGATCCAAAAGAATTAACCTAAAGTTTTACTAAGTTTGCCAAACAATTTTTATTTTTGAAAACATGTGTGATAAACCATTTATATCAAACACATAGTAGCAAAAGAAATAACATACAATCAACTATAAGCATACATAATAGGTTACATTCCTTAAGGATCCCAAGACATTGAGTCACATTTAATCTAATACTAAGTCTAAAAACTACCACATCGACATGAAAGAATAGTTAAAGGTTCATAGTCCATAATATACATTTGTTCTGAATGCCTCTTGGCAATTAAATTCAAAATGCTCAATCATCCACTGTACATGTCACAGGGTATGAAAGGCTTAAAAGAATACACATATATAAACATGAAGATACATCATCCTCATCAAATCCATGATACAAGTGGAATAAAGTAAATGAAACCATTAACATACATGATACATCCATCCATCAATAAAGATATAACAACCATCATAAAAGATATCCATCCATCATAAAACACAACTAACTAAGTGTGCGATTCCTCCCAACCGTCAATAGCATCATTAGACCATTGTGGGCCCTAGCCATCCCCTACACATAACATCCCAAGACACCAAAGAGATAATTGGTACTATAGTAATAGGGATGTCACTCCTAAAACATGCTACCACATATGCATAAAGAAATCTAACATGCAAGAATAAAGCATAAGATGATTCTACAAAATAGATAACATCATCTATCACATGCTAATCATCAATATAAAGAAATGTACCAATAAATAACATCCATCATGAAATATAACATCCATCATAATGATCCAAGAACAGAATGAAGGTAAATGCCAACAAAGAAAGTGCTAGAGCAGATAGTCTCAAGTCTCAAACAAGATATCAAATCACATAACACAAATACTCTTTAAGTCCAGGAATCCTAGAAGTATGCTAACTCAAAGGTTCCAAACACATATCGACATCTAGACCTAGAGGCACAACAAAGACATGTAGGAAACCTACTATGTAAGCAGAAAAGTATCATCGCACAAATCATGCTAGAGTTACCTTGGTAGTCTCTCAATAGACCCTAGCCCCCTAGTGATCCCTATGCGGCCACTAGTATCCTCTCATACTGATGAGGCATACTACAGAATGCAAGGTCGCAAACAAGTGTTCTCTCTACTCCCATCCTAGTCTGTACTAGCACTCGAGGCATGGGCGAGAACATACAATTATCTTATTAGGTTCATTTTAATCCCCATTTAGTGTAAATGTTTTCACTTATTAAATAACTTACAATGAGTTACCCTGGTAGCCACTTAGGGCCCTGACCCCCATTGCAAGCCACTTCCCAACACTACATATAGATAACCTACCCTAGGCTCATGAAATCACAAATCACAAAATCACTTTAGTCCTATACAAGCGACTAGAAAGCATTTGATATTTCTTTTATCCTGATTAATGTATATGGATCTGCTTCAACTTTGGAAAAAGCATGTTTATGGGATTCTATCACACATTCTCTTCAAATGAAAGATCAACAGGAAGTAGTTATTGGAGGTGATTTTACTGCTTTATTAGGTCATTCAAAAAAAATTGGTGGTATTATCCCACCCCCCCCCCCCCCCCCCCCCCCAAAAAAAAAATGCTACAAGATTTTAATGCATTTGTAGATAATAACAATCTGATGGATGTTCATCCTAATAATGGATTATTTACCTGGACTAACAAGAGGCTTGGATTTGCTAATATTGCTGCTCGTCTTGACATATTTTTCTTGTCTAAAGATTGGAAGTTGAGTTGCTCAGATATTTCTTCAGAAATCCTTACCTTGCCAAGATCTGATCATTTTCCTATCTCGCTAATTCTCAATTTTAATAACAAATGTTATGACCAACAATTTCGTTCTTCTTTCAAATTTGAAAGCATGTGGCTCAGGCATCCAAAAATTTTACACAATATTCATCAATGGTGGAATGAAGTTCCAATGGAAGGATGGAAAATGCATCAGTTTGCAATGAAATTGAAATATGTCAAGTCTCAAATTCGAATTTGGAATCAAAAAGTTTTCAAAAATGTGTTCCAAAAAAAGGTTATAGTCAAAGATCAGCTAGATGAAGTTTATAATCAGATAATCCAAAAGGGTATGAATGAAGAAACATACTCTTCTCAAAAGAATCTGCAAGAACAATGGGAGGAACTGTGTTCTAGAGAACAAATGTACTGGAGACAAAAATCTTGAGAATTATGGCTTCAGGATGGGGATAGAAATACTAAGTTTTTCCACAATTCAGCCAAGCAAAAAAGAACTAATAGTACAATTTTTCATATCAAAGATGCCTTTGGTAACCTTCTGTCTAATGAAAATCTTATCAGAAATGAAGGCGTCAAATTATTTAAGAATCTTCTTGCACCTGATGTCTTGTCTTCTTCTTCTACATCACAAGTTATAGAACTCCTTGACTCCATTCCACAAGTGTTAACAGAACAAGATAATGATATTTTGATGGCTCCCTTTACCATTCAAGAAATAATTAAAGTTGTCTTTTCTTTTTTGCCCGACAAAGCTCCTCGGCCAGATGGTTTTACTGCATTGTTTTACCAAAGTTGCTGGAATATAATTGGATGGGATTTATTGGTAGCTATGGAAGAATCTAGAAGATCCAAAACCACGCTGAAATGTTTTAACACTACCAATATTTCCATCATTCCAAAAGCGAGGGATTCCCAAAGTTTTGTGGATTTTAGGTCAATCTCCTTATGTAATTTATCCTATAAGATTATTACTAAAGCCATATATCTTAGAATTTAGCATCTTATTCCATGTATTATTTCCCCAGAGCAAGGTGGATTTGTCCCGGGAAGGGAAACCATGGAAGGGGCTCTTGTGGCTCACGAAGTTCTCCACTCTATTAATTTAAATAAGACTTCAAATTTTGTTATCAAACTAGGTATGATGAAAGCTTATGATAGAGTTTGTTAGAAATTCTTGGTGCAAGTACTTGCTAAAATGAGTTTTTCAAAACGTTGGTGCAAATGAATTAAGGCTTGTATTTCAGGGGCTTGGTTTTCATTCATCATTAATGGGAAGCCTGAGGGATTTTTTCCTTTCACACATGGGATCCAACAAGGGGACCCTTTATCTCCAGTGTTGTTCATTATTATGGCTGAAGCTTTTAGTAGGGCCATCTCACATCAACATTTGTTAAATAAATGGAAAGGAGCTCTCATTTCACGTACACACATATCTATCACACACTCTCTTTTTGTAGATGATACTCTCCTATTTGGTTTGTCAAATGTTCAGGAAGCTCACCATATTCTTTATACACTTGATCTTTATTCAGCAGTGTCTGGTCAGATTATCAATGCTCAGAAATCCAAGATCTATTTTTTCAACACTGTCAAAATGGTTTTCGAAAAAATTAAACAGATCTTGGGTTTTTTAGAAGACTTCTTACCCTCAGTCTATTTGGGCATTCCTTTCTTCATGGGTTCAAATAATCCTTGTATTGGTCTTCAGTTATTTAGCATATTCAGAGTTGAATTGCATCTTGGAAAGTTAGATGGTTGTTATTGGCAAGAAAATTTTTGTTGATCAAGTTAGTTTTAGCTACAATCCCTAACTATTTTATTGCTATCCTTAAGATCCCACCCAAAGTACTAGCTACAATTCATAAATTGATTAAAGGTTTCCTATGGTCAGGTAATATGGATGAGTCCCATAAGATTCCACTCATCTCTTTGCAAGATATGTCATACACTCCTAATGGTGGAGGGTCAGGAATCCATGATCTTTCCTATAGAAATGAAGCATTTGGTGGGAAATTGATTTGGTACAAGTTTTCTAAGTCTCAGTCCACGTGGTGCAAAATTATGCAGCAAAAATATCTAGATAACAATGATCCTTCTAAAATCTTAACGATTTCTAATCCTCCAAAAGGCTTGATTATTTGGGACTTCAAGATAGCTTCACGCAAAATCATAGTTGATTATATTTCATGGGAAGTCAATAATGGACTAAGTACTAATTTTTGGAATGATTCCTGGAATGGTCAAATTCCCCTATCTAAGAGTGGGATTTCTTTGAACATTATTCAAGTTGTTGAAACCCATTGGGGGACCTAGTTGAATCAATATGTGGAATATGTTTCTGAATTTTCAAAGAAAATAGTTTGGAAAGATCCAAATATTCTACCTCTTTCATCCCATGAAATTAATCAATTTCAAAATATACTGAGTTCAAGGCAAGTCTACTTCTTTGAATTCCAAGATCAGATTTTTTAGGCTCAAGCTAAGGATGGTAATTATTCAGTGAAAGTGGTGTACAAAATTTTGTAGCAGAATGATTTGAATAAATCTACTTCTAGAGCTTTTTCATTTTGTTGGAATCCGGTAGTTCTTCCTAAAGTAGGTTGTTTCTCATGGCTAGCGCTAAAATACAGGATTTTAACTAGTGACAGATTGAATAGACTACAACTTGCTACACCATTTAAATGTGTTCTTTGTGGGGAATAGGATGAAACTGTGGATCATTTTTTCATTACATGTTCATTTTCTTACCAATGCTGGTGCTTTATTTTGAGTAAGCTTAAGTATTGTACTCCCTTGCCAAATAATCTCCGGGATCTCTTTCAAGCCTAGCTAGTTCTCTACCAAAAATCATTGTTTGCAAACCTTTGGAAATGTATCCCAGCCTTGGTAGTTTGGGCTATTTGGTGAGAAAGAAATAAGCGCATTTTCAGAAAGGAATTCCTTCCATTAGAAATCGTTTTGAATGGTATTGAAAGATCTATCTCGAAAGTGACTAATTCCAGCTTGAAAATGATTAAATTTAATCTGATTGTGACCCATTGGGATTCTCAAATTGTCCAAGAATGGAAATTACTATTTATTCCTAATGGGTGGAAAATAAGTCCTTCACTAGCACATATCTTACTCCGAAAGAACATTTGGAGACCCCCATCATTTGGTCTTTGGAAACTGAATTTTGATGGAGCCTCTAGAGGAAATCTAGGTCCTTTGGGTTTACGGGCATGTATTAAAAGTTCTTCTGGAGAGGTTGTAGCAATCATAGTATCCCTTTTCCTATTGACACAAATAACATTACTGAGGCTCACACCTTGTTGGCTGGGCTTTTATTAGCTAAGCAAGGCTGTATCAATAGGCTACATATAGAAGGGGACTCATCAGTTATTATTGATGCTTTTATACAAAGGTGTATCATTTATTGGAAACTCAAATATGTATGAATCAAATTTGGAGACTCCTTGATGAATGTTCGGTTGTTTGCATTTCACATATTTATTGAGAAGGGAATAAAGTTACAGATTTTTTTTATCAAATTTGGGTTGTGATGGGGTTACTGTTTCTACTTTTCACTCTCTACCTTTTATTGAGCAACATAAGGCTTTAAAAAATCTTATTCATGAAGACATGGAAGCCTCTACTAGTAGTAATGTTCAAAGTGCTGAGCTTAGCAGGTAAAATTTGAATGTTGAGGTAAATTCCAAGTGCCAAGTTGAGCCAATTTATTTAGATGCCGAGAAAAGTTCTTCAAGTGCCGAGTGTTCAGGCAACAGGTATCAAGTTCTTTAGGTGTTGAGTGTTTAGGCAGTAGGTACTGAGTTTTTCAAGTGCTGAGTGTTTCAGAATTGTCAAGTTTATAGGAGAGTTTATTAAGATGCCGCTGTTTCTACTTTTCACTCTCTACCTTTTATTGAGCAAAATAAGGCTTTAAAAAATATTATTCATGATGACATGGAAGCCTCTACTAGTAGTAATGTATGTTGAGGTAAATTCCAAGTGCTGAGTTGAGCCAGTTTATTAAGATGCCGAGCAAAGTTTTTCAGGTGTCGAGTGTTCAGGCAGCAAGTATCGAGTTCTTCTAGTGCAGAGTGTTCAAGTAGCAGGTACCGAGTTCTTTAGGTATTGAGTGTTTCAAAATTGCCGAGTTAATAGGAGATTTTCAGGTGCCGAGGAGGCATAAAGGTAATCAGTGCTAAGTCACTCTACTTAGTACTAAAGACTCCTTGATGAATGTTCGAATATTTGCATTTCGCATATTTATCGAGAAGGGAATAAAGTTGCAGTTTTTTTATCAAATTTGGGTTGTGATGGGGTTACTGTTTCTACTTTTCACTCTCTAACTTTTATTGAGCAACATAAGGCTTTAAAAAATCTTATTCATGAAGCCCTGGAAGCCTCTTCTAGTAGTAATGTTCAAAGTGCCAAGCTTAGCAGGTAAAATTCAAATGTTGAGGTAAATTCAAAGTGCTAAATTGAGCTAGTTTATTAAGATGCCAAGAAAATTTCTTTAGGTGCCGAGTGTTCAGGCAGTAGGTACCGAGTTCTTTAGGTGCCTAGTGTTTCAAAATTGTCGAGTTAATAGGAGATTTTCAGGTGCTGAGTAGACATAAAAGTAATTGGTGCTGAGTCACTCTGCTTAGTACTAAGTTTCGAGTAACTGAGTCTTAAATCAGATGTCGAGCTATTTTAGGTGCTGAATCTATTAGGTGCCAAGTTGTGTAGTAGAAAGGAGTGCTCAGACTTGTAAGGTTGGTCAAGTGCCGAGTTGTATAAGCTATTCTTTGGTGCTGAGTAAAGCAGTGGAGGTTGTCAGGTGCCGAGTTGCCCTATCATCTTTAAGTGAATTTAATGCCGCATGTTTTTCTTAAGTGCATTTATAACAACATGACTTCTAAAATACAATTTGTATGCTCCAAATCTTTTATTCCTTGACGATATTCAATTTTGAAGTCCTATTTTTTGATTGCCTTATGCAAATAAATCTGAGTCATTAAGGAGTATCATCTTTAGTACTATTTCCAAGCATGATAAGGACAAAATTGGTGATAGTCTACATGGGAAATGACAAGTTGCACTATGATTATTTATTGAATTTTCCTATATGTATCTTTCATTGCACACTTTCGCAAACATCCTGCAAATGCTTAATTAGGCAAATTTATTTTGTGAGTTGAGATTGTGCTTCAAGAAGAATTGTGGGTGGGAAATTGGTTTGGCTTGCAAAATGTGTCATAAAAAACATCGTCTCATCATGCCAAAATTTTTTTGTATTTGGTTGCCGGTAGCATTACAGGAATCTGTGTTACCCAGTCATGTTATGGATGAGGTGATGAACCAAATGTTCATAATGCATTCACAAATGATCACAACAGCCATCCGGCATATCATTGGTGAAGAGCTTCTCTGTCCATCGGCACATGTGTTTTTCTATCCTTCTTAGGTCATATCTATATTTCTATCTAATGCCATGGATTTTTTGCAATCTCTGGATAGGCTTCAAGCCTTGGCCCGAAAGGTAATCCTGTCACATTTCCTAGTGGATAATAAATTGACTATGACTATGCAAAAGTATGATTTTTGGAATGGTAAGGCTTTAGTTGGTGGTCTATTTTCACATTCTCAACTTCTACAAAAACATGAGTTTTATGTTGTTTTTGAGGCTATGAAGAAATCTATAGACACTTGCAGTTTTATTTATTTGAAGCATACTTTGCCATCTGATCCAAGATTAATGGGTATGAAATTGGTGGAAAGAGTTAAGTTAGTAGGCCTAGCCATGATTGAATTGCAAAAGGATTCTAATGTTTCAAAATCTATACAGCCAAATGCACCGTCAAAAAATTTACAACCAATTGAACAGAATTTTTGGGATTCAATTGGTGCGATTAACTCTGATTGGCTTGTAGACAGTTCAGAATTTTGATTTGGCTTGGGAATTCTTTTTGATGGACTTGGATTTTCTAGTCGTGGTCTGGTATTTGTTTGGGCAGGATTGAAAGGAAACATTTCTAAAAGTCCCTTTCAATCTATGTCATCATCAACTGGTGTTATCTCTTGTATGTTGCAGCTTTATGTCTAAGTACTTAATGCCAAAACTATTGTATCTGAATTTTGTAGAAGTTTAGATTTGGTTATCTTTAGGGGTATACTGTTGGGTGATAACCCTTTGTAATTGCTTGCTCATAATATCTAAATATATGTAAACATTAGGAATGATGCTGGGTTTTCTTCATTGATTCTTTCCCAGTTGACCTCATTGAATCAGATTAATAAATATTATAGTGGCTAGCCACTTTTGCCTAAAAAAAAAAACAAACAAAATTTAATATACTTTAATAAATTTTTAAAGCCTGTTTGACTATAATGGCAAGCCGTGCAACTTCCTTCACTGCCCTTTTCCATTTATCTTCCTTACAGATAGATTAATCTTTGCTATGTGCAATATTTTAAATGATACTCTCTCAAGTACAACTACACAAATCAATCTATTGGTTTTCTTTGATTTCTCCTCCTTGATTACTATTCCAAGCCATTCTTTAAATATAAGCACATGCATTAATTCTTTTCCTTTGTTGTCTTGGGATAATTTAACTTTTCAACTTTTCGTTAGCCAGGTGGAACTTGTGAGGTTTTATATCTTCTTTCATGATTATATATAACATATATAATAATAATTTTTAAATAATTATTAAATAGATCTTATTACCAAAATTATTAATAAATAATATTAAAACAAAACCTTATAACCTTGAAGTTTTAAAACAAGATCAAAGTGATTATAAATTGTTGAAGCCCATACGACTGCTACATACCTACTTGCTACATACCTACAACCGTCGACTTTTCATAGCTACTAAGTATAAAGTGAGGGGGAATAAATTATCGAAGGCGTAAACTATCAAATGTTTTGTGATTAATATTTGTTGTGTCTGGGACAAAACATTAATGTAAGAAGAAAATAATACCATGGTTGCTCTATGATGCTACAAGGTATTTGCTGAGACTTTCCGAGACCTGGGCGTATTCTCTAACTGTCCAAATGACAGTATGTGATCAAGTGATGATAATTAATTAATAATATCGCTGCCTGTAGGCTTTAACATCTTTTTTGATTCCTGTGAGTATTCACCATGGCTGCTAAAGATAAGAGGAATGTTCAATTGAGCTACTGAAAGGAGCATTCCGTAGTGCTCAGTGTGGAAGCAATGATGCTCAATAGCCAGGCTTCCAAGTTGGATAAGGAAGAAAGGCCCAAGATACTATCCATTCTACCACCTCTTGATGGGAAATCAATAGTTGAGCTGGGAGCTGACATTGGGTGCTACACAACAGAATTAGCAAAAACTGTTGGTCATGTTTTAGCCATGGACTCCATTGAGAGTGTAAAAAAAGAATGAAGAGTTGATGGGAATTTCTAGAATGTAGGATTTATGTGTGTTGATGTTACATTGCCACAACAGAGAATTAAACCAGGCTCTAGGAATATAGTATTTTCAAATTGGCTGCTAATTTACTTATCAGAAAGAACTGGCAGAGAAGATGCTACATTGGGTGAACATGGGTGGGTATGTCTTTTTAAGGGAATCCTACTTTCATCAATTCGGAGACCATAAGCGCAAAGAAAATCAAGCACATTATCGAGAATCAAGCTGATAAGTAGGAGATAATTTCCACAGCTAGTCAAATTGTGATATGAATATCAGGATTTAACTTTGTGATTTTTTAGTCAAACTCGATGACCCATGTTTCATGAGTAGTGATTCAACATGAATCCATCTCTCATGAGAATAAATGGAACACTTAGCACTCATGAGAATCAAGCTTTTACCTTAAGACATTCAAAGAGTGTCTTGCAAAGGACGGGTCTGGAAATCTTCCAGAGTTCTCCCTTATGGGCTGCAAATGTGTTGGAGCTTATGTTCAGAGCAAGAAGAATCAAAACCAGATTCATCATTATTTAAATTTAATGAATATTAATATCTTTTTTCAATTTAATAATAATTAACAAATTATTATTAAATTAATAATAATTAACAAATTATTATTAAATTAATAATTCATATTTAACATTGTTAATATAATGATATCAATTATAATACATTAACATTAATATATTGAATAACATATCATATTTATTAAACAACATATATCAATGTTAATTAATAAATATATATATTATCAAATGAAAATCATTATTTAAAACCTTATAATATAAAAATTTACAACACACACATATCAACTCAACCGATTTAAAATCGTTGAGGGCCCTTTTAAAGCTGCCGGCCTTAATATAAAGAGTGTAGCCTTTAAATAGTTCGCCGACCACAGTACGCTGCGTTCATCGCAGTACAAGCCGTGGACAAAAAGGTAAGTCAGGGGGGTGGGTAAAACCCCCTCCCCATAATATATATATTTAAATATTTTTTTAATAAAAACATTTTCAAATTAAACGTTCCCCTTATAAAAACATTTTCAATTTAAACGTTTCCAGTATATATTCATATAAATTCATTTGATTTAGACTTTGAAATACAATTTTGACATAACAGATTTATTTCAAATGAATATATATATATATATGATTTTGTTTAATTAAAACAAAACTCCCCCTTCAACATTAAATGTTAACTTATATATATTTTCGTTTGTAAATATAATATGATAACAAACTACTCGAATTTCCAGCTTAGAATTTTCATTTTCAATTTCAAACTTTCTTAGATCTAATTTCTCAATTCCATATTAATACAACCCAAATATTGATTTAAGAAAAAAAAAAACTAATTTCTTTCATCAATGGAATGAGGGTTTTCTAATTGGGTTTTTCCCTGATTTCTTTGCACAAAGAAAGAATCAACATGCATACCCAACTTTCCACAATATAAAACATTCATCACAAGAATTATGCAACAGTCATTTAGTAGACACGATGAAGATAGGAAGATAGAGAGCATAATAGAATATACAAAATAATCACGAGTGCCTACCTAGACACTGATGCTAATTCGCTACGCTTCAGAAATCCATAAAAAAAATCCCTTCCTTCTACAACATTCGCAACTCCTCCAAGAATCAAACCTCCAAGTGACTAGAAGTGTCTATATAAGCCTATGGGCCTATAGAAGCATATGAGCTTGTCCATATACACTAGGAGAGCCTGTATATAAAGGCCTCTAAGATGCATCTAGAATGTGTCTAGAAAGAACTAGGAGATAAGCATGACAACTAAGCACATAACTTCCACGATAAGAAGATAAACATGATGAGGTGTCTAGAATGTTGTAGACACCATGTGCTCAAATAATTTGCTAACCCCTAAGCATAGACAACACATGCATAATTAGAGTGCAAACTCCTGTGTTGTCAACATGACAACTCACAAGAGTTCACATACTCCTATGTGAATAAGTATTAAAATAATGCACATTACTTTATTTAATATTCTCTTTACTCCTTTTTAAATTAATTTATAAATTCTAAATCTCATGCACTTATCATGCGGTCATGAAATTTTAATAAATTAATTTCTTTTCCACTTTTAAATTTATTTTCAAAACTTAATTGATAAAATATATAATAATATTATTTAGCATTTATTTAAAAATGAACTCTAAATATATTATTATTAAATTAAATAAATATTATCACGTTCCAAATTTAAACTTATAACTTTTATCTTCAAATTTAATTCTTTTTATTTAATTAATTTCTCAGTTAATAAAATAAAATAAAATATTAAAATATTATATTAATTTTTCATTTAATTAAATCATTAATAAAATCTTTTAATTAGACTTAATCAATAGAAAATTCACCAAGAAAGAGTTTGGCAATGATAGGAAAATGTGAACTAGGGCAGGCACTACAGGTGGGGCGAGTGAATCAGTGTCACAAAAACTTTAAGCTTTAAAAAAACTTAGTTGCAATAACCACACAATCAATTTTAAGTCTAGATCATACATAACATAACTCATAAACTTCAAATTCTGAAATAGATCTAACTATGTATCACATCCGTCAACATTAAAATGTAAACACATAACACATAATATTTTGGTAACCCAAAAACCCTCCAAGGTGAAGGTAAAACTAGGGTGGAGATGACACCCATAAATCTTCACTACTACAGTAACAAAGTTTTCCTATTAGGGCTATGAATTTGATCACTTCTGATGATATACCCTATGAGAGGTGTGCCCTGTTAGGAGCTTTACAAGACTGTTAGGTCTACCTTGATTAAAGGATTTAACACTTACAATGAAGTAAGGACTCTGTTAAGAGATTTACTTAGGCCTGTTAGGAAAACTCTATTAAGATATTTACCTTGATTCACTTTGCCAAAATGATTCAGAACCTAATCCTTTGGTCTACACTACCAATGCTGATTACAAATCTTCTCCTTCCAACCTCTGATATGATCTCCTACCTAATATATCTTTAATCTTCTCTTCACTTCTTTACCTGGTTGCAACACTCTATTACTTCACAAATTTTGCTTGTTGCCTCCAAAACTTAACTCCTTCACATAGAATACTTCACTTCTCTTCATGCATACACCATTACATTATTGAATAGGGTTTATATCTTCCCTTTTAAAGACATTTACATAGTCTTCTAGAATAAGATCAATGATCTAGATGTCTCCCTTTTTTCCTCTTCATCTGATTGGTTGTCCCTCCTTCATAGGGATTGATGATCCATGTTAAAACATATAAAAACCTTTGTAACTAACTCTATGATCATTAAATGTTATTTACATGTTAGATCAAAGCAATTTACCTCTAAGTTTGTGCCATTTTAGACTTCTTGATCAAACTGTGTTACTCGACACATACTATCTCAGATGCTTGGTCATAAATGTTCTTCCTATAGATATGTGGCCTCAACTAGTTCAACACCTTCTGTATGACTCATCATCCATATGCTCTATCTTCTTAGCATTTACTGAACTCAAATTGTATAGGAATACTTGGCGACCAAAGACTTTCTTTTCTCATATAGAGGTTAAACTATACAAGATTATTTATAAGTCTTTACAAATACATTACTCAACCTATACAGAGTAACTCAGTTAGAATGATGACGGACTAACTCTACCTTATATATGACTAAGTGTTTGACACTAATAGACAACAAAACTAGAGAGATCAACAAATTACATCCTTATTTAAATCATGTTTAGAGATAGGAGCTTTTATATCAACTTAATTAAGTTGTTTTCTTCAATTTAATTTTAAATGGTTGATCAACTTATTCATATTTCCCTTGTTCTCTCTATCCTTTAATACCTATCTTACCATGTTCAATGACTCTGGATATATGATCTTGACATCTTGTTGCTTCTTTAGTTTTTAGTAAAGTAGCACTTCCTATGAAGTGACACTTATGAAACTCCTTTAACACATGTTTATAAGTTTGATTGCAACTATTAATATTTAGTACATTTTTTTTATATAACCTTTGACTTTATATTCTTCTATTAGTTATGTGGGAATAGGGTACAAATCTCCACTTGATCTCTCCTTAATGAAATTTTGGTATATTTGATTATTATGTATTTAAGAGTGTCTCTTTCAATGAGACCATTTTATAAGTGAGTGTACAATTACATGCTAGATTCAATGTCATCCCCCCATTAACATACAATTCGCCTATCATATTGAGCTTCTCTTTTTACCATGAAGGGATGAAGAGGATGTTAGTTCAATCTTAGTTATTCATTTTTTAGTCATCTGCAAGACCTTAGGTATCTATCTTTCTTCCAGGGAGGTTAATAAATTATACTTTCTTGCATTCATGACACATTAAATAAGATAATAATGCTTCTTCTCATCATGTAAAAAACATCATAGAGGCATTTCACAACATTTTTCAATAGCCAAACTCTAGACTCTATCTTATTTCAATCACAAAAGTGGCCAAACTTCCTCAAGGTAACATCACATTCATTAACTCAAGCACCAAAAGCTAATTCATCCTTTTATCTAGGATCAAACTAGAAATCATCACCATGTTGTTTTCCAAAAAATTACCCAATAATACATTAATTACCTTAGTGTTCAACATCTCTATTGGATTTTAACTTCAAGTCCTATTAGGCCTTATGATTGCAATCCACCCATTGGCCTTCTTTCCATTAGCACCTTAAAAAAATTAATATCTTACTATTAGCAACATATATTAGCATTCATTAGCAACTGAACTATGTCCTTTACATCATTTTATTGGCTCTAATAAATAAAACACAATGTTGAACTCTGTCAAGTCTATTACATTTGTCATGTTTTTAACCTACCATCAAATTACAATAACTATAATATTCAAT